>VZRZ01007083.1:7804-176364 GCA_013398175.1 Climacteris rufus
GCAGTTACAATCAGCTTTTCCTCATAGTCACGTAGCTTAGCCAGTTTGTATTCATTCTGCAAGGAGACAAATCCCAGTTGAAAGAAAACTTTTATCTGCATGAACTTTCTGCAGTCCACTGAGTGAAATAAACACAGGAAGCAGAAACGCTTCAATACACAAAATTACTAGAAAGTCTAGAAGTAGAAACAAAGATACTTTGACAAAACACTGAGAGATAAATGATCAGACTAGTTCAAGAAGAGGGTAAACTTCACACAAGTTGCAGTCAGAAACACAAATGGAATTTAGGAATGTCCTCTGAGGATTTGTGCGGAGAAATGCATGAGAAGTCTATGGTATATCAGAAAAACTATACAGAATTCAGTAATTTTTTCACTTGAGAAGAAAAAGATGTACCTCCAATGACTAATTGGTATTATATAATACTCTTCTCCAGTACATATTACAAAAAATAATATGAGGCCATAGCCCTCACAGGGTCAGACCTGTCAGCCTACTGAATCACACTGAGGAATTCTGTATATGCTCAGGTAACTATTCTAACTAGTCCCATCAATATTGCTGTGAAACTGAATGCATTTCCCCAATTTTTTTTTCATACTTGGACTACTGCAACAATTCTTTCAGAATTTCAGCCAAGAAAATCTTACTGAATCACTAGGAAACTATCTTGAATAACTAATATCAGAAACAGAGCATATCAGAAGTTACGATTAAGTGTCTGTAAAATTTTTACCTCTAGTGCTTCAATTTTTTTGTCTTTTTCCATTATCTGTTTTCTGAGCAGCATAATTTCTGCTGATGCTGGATTTAGCTTGGGGTCTAATGTTTTGATCACCTGGAAAAGGCAAAAGGAAAGCACTACAAGTTAGGTTTGATTCTCAACAGCTCTGCATCTCATCTGCTCCCAGGAGGAATATGAAAACAGGCTGGGCACTGTTCAGGCTGTTACACTGTACAACAGACAGGAAAGGGTACAAAGGAATCATTACTGCACCCCATACTCAGCCTAAACCACGTTCTTTCAGATTTAACTGATGGCAGTTGAACAATCCGACTAAAAATGCAACATGCAGTTACTAATTACAATTGGGAAGTGGAGACACACACTCAAATCAATCTGTTTAACAATTTTTTGGGGAGGAATTTATATGTTCAGAAACATGCCACTCACATTCCTTGCTTTTTCAAGATACATTTTGTATCTTTCTTCCATTGCTTTCATATCCTCATCTTTTTTTCGTAAAGCTGCCTCCAGCTCTCCAATCTTCTGGGCTATTTACAGAAATTATCAACAAAGACATACAAAACAAAAACAGACATGGTACTTTCAAGGCTTCTATGTTCTCTTGATTTCGCCACCCTCCAAAGAGAGGGCTGTGTACAAGCTAGGTTTAAGTTCTTATTTTTGTTTCAGTTGTCCCACCTGACCCTGGAGTCCCATTTTGCAGAGCACTGTTCCACAAAACTCAGCCCCCAGGATCCTCTCCCTGCCCACCACATGCAAAAAACCCTCCACGCTCCCTGGTTCAGGTTTAAAGCTGAGCTGTAGCAGAAAGCCTTATCCGTTCAAGTATGTCATAGTCTAGTGGCTATGGGAATAATTGCAGAAGAAATTTAAAATAGTCTTATTAAAAAAAGCCCCAAAAACCTCACACAAATCAACTCACGGTTCTGACTGTCATCAGGCTGGAGTTCTGCAAGATCAGCCTCTTTCTTCTGTAACTCATCATGAACCTCGTTCAACTTTTCCCTATGAATGAAAAGTTGCGTTTAGGATTAAGCTCACAAACAATTCCAGGTTTAACAGCTGAAAGCTTAAACTTCATGACAGAAGTATTTAAATAACTATTTTAAGCTCTGGCAATTCTTCTGAGTTGGAATAGAAATATTGGTATGTATTTCTGAAGAATCATAAAAGTTGTGACTTCTGAATTGACTCTCATTTACTTAAAACCAGAAAAATGAACAATTAAGCCCATGCAGCACCATCTTAGCAAGAACTACATCTGCTGAAAGGATGAAAGTTTTTCAGAAGAATGGAATACATTCTGAGTGATGGTTTTAGCAGTCTGTTGTAGAAGCAGGGCAATTAAAATGCTGGTGGTGATGAAGAGACAGTGAAATGGTACTGATATTACAAGATCATCATGCTCAGAGTAAACAAAACTATAACACCAATACTTAACTCACTTTATGCATAATTCTCAAACCAGGCTTAGAAAAAGACATTCCTACCAAGATTTAAGCAGTTCCTGTGCTGTATTTAGCATAAAGAAGCTACTGTGGATGCATGTGCCTTACTTACATGTGTGCTGCCAGTTTCTGCTTCAGGTTGCTGGACTATGAAAAGAAAGAGTTAAAACTCAGTTATATTTCAGTATTTCGTATCATGCAACATTCAAGTGCTCTTACAAATCAGCCAAGAATACTTAGCACAACTAAACAAGCCAAAGCAAACAAATCTTAAGGAAACTGCATTTTTTCATGCCTTTATGTAACTCCTTATGTTTTGCATCGCACAGAAACCAATTTCAGCATCTTTTTTCAAGGCTATTCTTCTCACTATACTATAATATCTTAATAATACATATAACAACATCATTCTCACTATACTATATAATGATAAAACTAGAGATTTTTTTAAGTCAAATAGAAGGTGAGGGGAAGGAATCACATACAACATGAGCTTTTCAACTGAAATCCAGTTGATGTGGGGGTGTTTCTCAGATTCACTGAAAAATAAGACCCACACCTAAACAAAGGACTTGATGCAATACTGAAGGACTTCAAACAAAACTGGCAGTATGTCTTCAAGGCCAAGGAGTTTAAACTTTCACTTACTCCTTCAGTCTTGGATCCCTGCTCCTGTAAAGTCTTTTGCAGATCTTCAATTTGCTGCTGTAACCCCCCTATGCGTTCTTCATTGAGCCTTTTAGGAGGAAAAGACAATTATTGCCCATATGAATAGATCACAGACAGACTTTTCTGTTTCATGTGTGGAGAACAGTTTTCAGAGGGTCTACCCAGAAAGTTTTATGCCACAAATACACTGATTTCAAATGTTTTTAGTTTGACTTGAACTTTTGCTGAAACAAACACATGGATCTTTATTGTAACCACATTATAGTTAAATACCTGGAATTGTTTCACGTTATGAGAAAACTTACCTACCAAGTGTTTTCATATTCTAGTAAATGCCTTTAACCTTCATTGATAGAAAATTCATGGTCTAACAGTCTGAAGATCTAGAGTTCACATCCATTCTTTGTCTACCAAGAAACACTCACAGCTAAGACAAGTGTTCTGTAAGCAACACTTATGTCAAAATATGGTACACACAGACCTACCACATCTTACAACACCACATTTAAACTACTTTCCTTCTTCCTTGCTTCATAATCCTTCATTTATGATTACACTGGTGAAAGAAAAGGCTCCTACATAGTGCTACACTACAGATGCAAGGCACAGCTCACTCAAACTCTAGAGATCACTTTTTGTTGCATTTTTAGATGCAGTTTCACCCATCACCTTTTCTCTGTTTCCAGCTCATTCACTGTCCGGTGCTTCTGCTCCAGCTGTTCCTGCAGCTCTGCAATCCTTTCATTTTCTGATCCTTCCTGTTTCAGTAGAAGCATCTTATTTTCATGCTGCAGCCGAATAAACATTTCTCTGAATCAAAAACAACAAAAAAGTCACTGTTAATTAAGAAGGTGACTAAGAGGAAGTCACCTGTTCACTCTCTGAATCTCAAAGCAAGCCAATCAACTTCTGCTTAATGAAATAATTGGGGTAACAATGCAATATTTTATTAAAAAGTAACTTAAAATATTGTGATGTTTGAAAATTGTAAGAGATATGAGTAAAGTTTTACACTGTCACTCCAAACCCAGATTTATAGACAGCAATGATATGCTTTTATGGAAAGAATGCAAAGTAATTAAAATAAACTATATTAACAATATAGTTGTTAATAATTGTTAACTATATGGGGGTCTGAACAAGCATCATTGGGGCAAAACAAGGAATGGAATACAGAGTCACACTGTTGAAAATACTGAACTTTCACACAGGCAGTATCATGCCCCATCCATGAATATCCCAAAACAACCCTGACCTTTTGGTCTCACCTATATTCCACTGGCAGAATTTCAGCAGCAAGATTCTCATGGCTTTTAAAATGAGATCCACCTGAAATCACATGGGAGGTTTAATTTAACACACTTAAAGAAACCTCTAACAAAAGGAAAAGAGCCTCTGAAGATAAAGCAGTACCTGTTTGACTCAGGTGATCCTGCTGCATCTGTGCACACCGGAGCTCCTCATTTGTCTCTCTCAATGCATCACACTGCACTATCAATCTCTAACAAGACAGATGTGAGGTGGAATTAAGTCAGGCTGCACAACTTTCAAGACCAAACAACATTAATCAGAAATAATAATGACACATGCACATTTTCAGTTGGTCTTGATGATCTTGGAGGTCTTTTCCAACCTCAATGGTTCTATGATTCTATATTATGTTTTACATGCTTATGCACACATGGGGCACTAAACCTCATTTTTCTGGTGGCACTACTTCCAGGGAGATTCTCCTCAAGCAGAGAATTTGAGAGAGATTTATTAGGTGCTCAGATAAACTCTCTTAAAGAGACTTACCTCTTTTTCTTTCATTAAAGCTTCATATTTTTCTTCAAGTCTCTTTATTTCAAACGCCAGCTTATCAGCTCTTTTGGATTCTTCAGACAGTTTGTTATGAAGCTCCTGGACCTTTTCATAAAAATATTATTTAGCACATGAATGTTGCAAGATGCTACTTCTAAAAGCTGTATTAAAACAGTCAGCCCTGCCCAATTCAGGCGAAATAAAACAGTTGGTCCCTCAATCTTAGGGAAATGGAGATGGGATGGCCTATGTGTTTTGGGGGGTTTTTGTTGGTATTTTTGGTTGCTTGGTTTTGGTTTTTTAACTTAACTCTCTCTTAATTACTAGTGAAATTAAAATAAAACTTCTAATTTTCATGAAGAAAAACAAGAATATGAGAATATATAAGCAGGTAGTGAGAGGACAGTGGTAATGAGTTCAAATTAGAAGAAAACACATTTAAATTAGGCCTTAGGGAGAAATTCTTTACTACGAGGATGGTGAGGCAATGGCACAGATTGTCCAGGGAAGTTGTGGATGTCCCACCCCCAGAAGTGTCCAAGGCCAGGTTGGGTGGGGCTTGGAGAAACCTGGGATAGTGGAAGGTGTCCTGCCCATGGGAGAGGGTGGAACTGGGGGAGCTTTGAGGTCCCTCCCAACCCAAACCTTTCTGTGATTCCACACAAGTGGTCTCAGTAACAGCTGAACAACCTCTCCCAGGCACACAAGTTACCTCAGTCAGAGTCAAGAAGAAAAGCCTGCAGACTATGGACTCTCACATCAGCTGAGAGGCCAACTACAGTTAAGCTTGCAGGTTTAACAAACAGAAAAACCCACAAGGGAATGGCAGCATAAGAAGGAGTTTTCACAGGTAAGAAATTCTAAGGGCACAATGCAGGTTAACCCTATGGGCTGTCAAGCTTTTCCTAACTATCTGGAGAAAAACTAAGGTTTGAAACACAAGTGCAGCCTTACCTGTCTCTTGTAGGTTTCTAGCTGGGCTCGTGCTGCGTTGGCTTTCTTGAGCTCATCCTCCAGACTGACTGTGTTGTGCATGTACATCATGTTGGTTTCCTGCAGGGACTTGACCTGCCTGCGGAAATCATTCAGGTCCTGCAGCTTCTTCCGGTACACTTCAACTGTTGACTCCAGCTTGCTTGCCTTGTCTGCAGTGCTCCTTCAGGTAGGAACAGCAATTAGAAGCAAAGATTACAAAAGTCAGACTCTGCTGACATGCACACTGACGCTGTTTTCAAAGAGAGATGCAACATGCTTAGCAGCAGTCACATCTCGCTGCTTTATTTTTAAATGTATGATCAACACGAACTCATCTATAAAAGCTGAAATCAGCCAATGCTGAAGTGAGACTGACAGTCATGTGCCAGAAATATGAGCAAGGGTTAGTGTGTCAAATATCCCTAGGGAATCCTGTGGGGTGCAATGCAAACACAGCACAACATCCTGTGCTCGACAGTCATCTCAAAGTACCGGTACCTGGGGTGTTCTCACTGGGGGATTACACAGAATGAGAACATAACTGCTCTATGAAAATTATCATTGGCAGACACAACCAAGAATTGTTGTCTTATCATTAACAAAAATCCACACGGTAAGAAAATACTGGGATGATGAATTTTAATATCTGCATTTATTATTTGCATTCAGATATCACCAGAAGCTGGTACAAGAAAATAATGGAAAAAATCTCTAGTTAAGATTTGTTTCACATTTTATTTATGAACCATTAAGTTAAGCACCTGAAACCACTTTTCTTTACACGTTTTATTCATATTATTTTATGAATAGCAGGCCCACTCACAATGTGATTTTTTTTTATTATTTCTTGGGTGGTCTGGTATTTAATACAATTTACACAAGCTGGAATGTTATGTTAAATTCTCATGAAGGTTATTGTGTATTTCATCTTCATTTTGTTAATTATCTTACTAACTTAAGTCTGGCCTAGAATGCTGACACCAGAAGTTAGATTAAAACTCCAGCTGCATACATGCTTTTCTACACCAGAACTTCAACTTTCTGTCCCATGTGAAGAAGCAAAGGTCCTGTAATCATTGATTCTGCTTCACAGACAAATTCCATGTGTTATCTCTCTCAGACAAGAGACTTTCCCTGAAAGCCTGCACTCCACCTCTGCTTTGCCAAAGACCTCATTCAGGTAAAATCTGCAGAAGTAATGCCTCAAAAAAGTCTTGTTAAACACAAATCCTTAAAGTCATTAAATCCTCCTCATGTGTGTGTGTGGAGCTCTCCCTACTACATACCTAAGAATGTCATTTTCATCTTTCAAGGCTCTTGATTCTTCTGCCAGCGAGGTCAGTTCATTGTTTCTGTGTTGCAGCTCAATCAATTGCTTTTCTAGATCTTCACAATGGACACGATAATCATCTTTTGCAGCTTCAAGCCTACCAGATCAAAACCAGGACCTCTGTTAGGAACTCAGCACTGTTACACAGTTTTCATGTGGTGCTAAAATGACTAAAAATAAGTAAGGCAAAGTGAAATGACTGATTTAAGTAGCTGGAAAAATGTTAGTGTAAACCTGGAACATTTTGTTGTCTACCTGTTAAATCATAATGGATTGTATACTGTAAATCTACCACATCAGTATCAAGGGATCACATGAAAACTGGTTTTGTTTTCCAATGGGGATCACAGAGAGACTCATATGTGAAAGAAATCAGTCCAGTAGAGACATGGGGGTGTTGGGGGGGGCGGTTAGCGTTTGTTTTGTTTACAAACAAATCACTTCAGCACTCATTTTTGGCCTTCCATCACTTTTTTGGAAGTATTAAAGGGCTATGCCAATTACAAACTAATACTTTTTACAACAAGTAACAGATTCTTTTAAATATAAGGATGGTCTTTAAAATATCTTTAAAATATTTATACAGCATTAGAAAGCTTTTAATGCAAAAGAAATTGAGATTGAAAGAGCACCAAAAATTCTCAGAGTATATAAGACAAGTGAGAGATTTCTGCAGGAAATAATTTCATACCTGAAGTTTTCTTCTTGCAATTGTTCCAGCTGCAACTGTGCACTAAAATACTTCTTTGCAACCACAGTATTTGGATCATCAAGAGAGTCGTCTAATTGCTCTAGTCTGTCATTCATAATCTCATTTTCTGACATCAAGCTGTTTTTTTCATCCTGGAGGGCAGCCACCTAGTACAGATAAAACAGCATCAACACTGTAAGACCTGTCCAAAGGACTGAAGCAAGACAAGAGTACATCACCAAATTAGTGTATGAAAAAGGCTGAGCATTTAGAAATTTTAGAATGTAGTTTACAGAGCACACTTGAGCATACAGATGCTTTAGTGTATGACAGTTATGAAGCACTAAAGGAAAAAATCCCTCTAAATAAAAAGACAAATTTCTGTAACTGAAACCATGGTAAAGGCAGACAAAGTGATATGGAGAGAAACCGGTACTTCCATTAAAAACACCATGGACGCCGTACAAAAAACTCTGAGTACTGGTGCAAAGAGAAGTGTCCATCTTGCTTGTACCTGACAACCAGAAGCAGGATGGCATGGCCAGCACACCCCCACATCCTGCCGTGCTCAGCAGTGAATGGCTGCGCAAGAAGCGGGTTCAGGCCCAAAGCACACACGCAAAGGAAAGCCTGGCCAGCTTCAGAGAGAGCATGCATTCCTGGCAGCATCACACACGTTGGTACTGAGTGTCACAGCTAAGCACATGAGACTACAACACTTTGCTGGAACAGGAACTAGATTAACAGCCATAAGGATTAAGAGGATAGAACCTTTAGAGTTTTTCTAGTGAAAGCTGTTGTGTTAATTTTAACGTCCTGTCAAACATAAGAGCACGTAGCACGTGTTAGTCAACTGGCATTTAAACAGGGACAATATGCTTTTTGGGTTATGTTTTCCTGAATCATAAAGGAAACCTACCTTTCTTATACTCTTGGAAAATATCAAGGAAGACTGAGACCTTACAAGTGAATTTATTAAGAATTAGTTTAAATGAGAAGCATCAAGTCAATATTATGGCTTCAAATAAATAAAATCAAGAGAACATATCATGATGACATTATTAAACAGGTATAATCTACAGAATGCAATATTAAGAAACAATTTATGATCATAACTTACAAATCTATCAGTCAAACAGATGTAAAAGTCAAACAGTTATTAAATCTACCACCTCATTAGGTGCTTTCTAGGTTCACTCCTTACATACCAGGTGTCATTTACTATTTACATGCACACACAAACACCTGTGAGTACAGAGCATATCTGAGCCTTGCTCAGCATAACACCTCCTGTTCAAGGGTCAGCCACCCCTTAAGCATGCACAACATTCAGACTTTTAAAATAATGTTAAAATATCACCCATCTCAGACTTTAAAAAACCTAAAAATGAAACCAGGACAACTCAGAGCAAGTTTTACATCTTTCCTCAGTTGCTTTCTCATAGCCTTCTCTTCTTTTTTTTTTATATGACACCAGAAAGTGGTGTCAAAGTCAACAAAAATTATGAAGAGATATTTTAAAAACACATCACAGTATTACAGAGCTGTGGTATCATTAACTCATCTGTTTATGTTCAGGAGTACCTTTCACTTAAACACCTTTCACCTGTCCCATGCCATGTTTTGAGCAACTGGCTTTGCATCACCTATGATTAATTAACAGAGAATTCTGGAAGCAAAGCTATGGAAAACAGGAAAATGCCTGGGACTTCTCCTGCAAGTTCTTCTCACAAGCATTTTCAGATTCTGCTTTCACTAGGAAGCCTTACTACTGCCTCAAGAAAAAAAGGAAATTAAAAATCAATTCATTTATAACAATAGCTTCCTGGGCATGGCAAGTAGCTCTGAGCTACTTTAAATACAAGTATTCTACTTTTTCAGTTGTCATTTCCAGTAAGAAATGTAAAACTGGCCTCTGCTTTTGTGGGTGTTCATTTCCAGAGGCTCACACAGCCAGTACAGCCCTCTGGCTCCCACAGGAAGATGCCACACAAATGTTCTCTTTGTGCAGAGCCACATCTGAGATGAATTGCCTTCCCAGATAAAACTTTTTCTATTCTCAGATTATAGTGCTACAAGAGAGTGGCTCACAAGTGATTTTTCCCCTTTTTTTCCTGTAAAAAGCTGATTGAAATACAAATTTCTCTTTATTGTTATGAAGCCCTCTCTCCTTTTTCTCAAGAGTGACTTGATTAACTGCTATACCCATTAAAAAGAAAAAAGACCTATTATTAGTGTGGTTTGAAAATGCCAGCAAGGATCTCTTAGTTTTCATCATTTTATCCTGAAATATCCTCCATGTTGCAATTGTGTATAAGACAAAGCTATTAAGTTTTAGATAAATTTCTTCTTTTTGTCATTCATCAACTCCTATTGAAACAACATAATTTTCCTATGATTAAATCTAATTACTGATGACTACATGAACTGGATATTTTGGACACAGTACAAAAGACTAGAGGACTAAAAATGAATAGGGCAATTTTTAAAACCATGATATCATTGTTTTAACACTACCTGCTACTATGGGTAAACATAAAGCTAAGACAAAGAACCTTTGAGATAAGTTGGTACAGCACCTCAGCTTACACTCCTATCAGAAAACTCTTTCCAATAATTGCATTTTGGAGTACAGAATGATTGTTTTTCCCCCACAAACAGCTAAGAATTCTCACAGAAATTTAAACAACACAAAATACACTTTGCCCTTCAGAATTTCTGCATCTTTATAGCAGCATCACTACACATTAAACAAATAAGCAACTGGCTGCTTCTTACCTGCAAATCGAGCTCTTGACATCTTTGTGCCAGTTCTTCTTTTTCTGCTAGTGCTTCCTGAAGTTCTTCCAAGGCTTTTTTAAGCTTTCAAAAAATAAGGCAGTCAATCACTGTGGCCCATACCCAAAATAATCAGAGTTACAGCTTCTAAAGTGCCTCAACTGCTTATACCACTGTTTAAGTAGGCTGTTAGGTGCACATATTGACACACAAACCCATATATACACTGCTAGATCAGGATCCCTGCTCATTTCAGTTCACTTGTAAATGACTACCACATGTAGAAAGTAAATTACTGAAACACAACAACTTAGGCTAAAGGTGTAACAAAACAAAATACAGGAACATTCATGCTGTCACAATTTCATATTATGTGCAATACCTTGCAGTGTTCAGGTTATCAGGAATTTTCACAACCCCTTAAAAATAACCTGAAGTGTTCAGCCTGACAAGGCTGAGCCTTGATGCACCCCTACCCCTTCCTGCAATGTAGGTTTGCACTGACCAGTTTTACCCCACCCAGGAAGATGACACTGTGGGGTTTTTAAAAGAGCTATAGAATAACACTCCAGTTTTCAGGTAATTAGCACTGAAAAACAGCATTACTTCATTTCAGGGATGGCAAGGTACCAATTTATTGTTCAGGCTTGATCTACAACAGCAACAGATCAGGCAGTTACCTGCTGTTCCATTTCACTTGATGAATCACATGGGGAAGAACCCGCTACTTCCTTGCTCATGAGCTACAGAAAGAGGCCACAGGAAAAAGGTTAAATTACAGGTTATACATCTGTGAATTCACTGTCTACTGAGTATCAACTGTATTTTCCACTGTGTTATTGCATCCTTTCAATATACCAGAACAAATACTCCTTCTCCTCCTCTCATGGTTGGTAAAGGACTTAAACAAACCTACAGTAGATGTGTTTTACATCCCTCCTCTCAAAATTAATCAAGTTTGCAATAACACTGCTTGCTGTTGGACGAATCTGTGACGTGCTGAAGTTACTGCCACCCTCCAGTCAGTCAAACAGGAATGAAGCAGAGGACAGGATTTCACTCAATGTGAACAGTTATCACACTTGTGTCCCATTAATTGCCACTAGGCAAACAATGAGAACATTACTTCTCTCTCATCTCCCATACAAAGATGTACACTCTGCATTTGTCAACAATTTGGTCTTTCTGCTCACTCAGAAATTCCTGTATTATTTCTAGACCTCCTTCTAGAAAGTTTAATTAGTCAGAAGACAACAAACAGGAGGTCTATGGATTTATTTCTACCAATAGGACACTTAGAGTTTTAAAGACAATACAATCAATTTAAATCTAAGTTATAAAGCCTATTACCAACTCCACTGTTACCTTGATGAGAGTGCAATTGCACACTGCCTTTTCTTCAAAGTCAATATTTAGTTTTGCCTCTCTCCATACTCTGCTTCACAGTCCTGAAGCTCTCAAAAGTGAGTGACTGCAGAGCTAAGCTGAGCTGGATCACCAAGATGATCCAACCAAGAACAAATTAAGACAGGAGGAGGAGCACACCATGACAGAAATAGAAGAGATGCAGCTGCAACCTTGTAATTCAGAGGCTGGAATGGTCTGTCAGAACAATGCAGCCTCACAAACACAATCAGCTTAACTCTGGGACCAAGACTACAGCACTGGCACAGAAATTTCTGAATCTGACTCCAGTATAATCAGTGGTTGGCAACTGTACACATTTCTTGTGTGGAACAAAAAACCTTAAGCATTTCTTATATGTTTGGGCACACAAGACTAAAACCAAAACCCTGGGTCCTCAACCTACCAAATAATTTAGGGAAGTATTTAATGCTCTTCCTCGACCTTTGCTTGGATGAAAGAATTCCCAAAGAACAATAAATAGATATTTGGACTACTCAACTGACAGCATCAGACTGTGAACTGTTACCTACCTCTTGAATGGCTGTCATGACAACATGTTGAACAGACTCTTCAAGAGTCATGATGTTCTGTATGTGTTCTGTGAAAAAGAAATTGTAGTGACTCATGACAATGTTTATCTCAATGGTTTGAGTAAGATGATAAACTGTTTGCTGAAAGATCCAGACGAAACTATTATCCATCAAGCTCCTTCAAGACAGCTAGTGGTCTTTTTATACAGAGGACTACCATTAACCAACATTATTATTACCCAGTAATATGGTAGATAAGCACAGGAGATTTTAAATTCTTAACTGGACAAACTTGTACCCTGCCTAAGGAGAAATGCCATCAGAACACAGAGGATTAGTTCTGCTAAGGGGAGAGAAAACAACCAATTCTGAGCCTCTGCAGACAGAGAATTTAAGGGTTTCATTTAATCTTGCTAGATTTGCAGTTGAATATTAAGTTTAAGGCCTTGGTACACATTTTAACAATATGAATAAGCCATACACACTTTAGACTATATTTTTAAACCTACTCTGAACAAAGTTTTGAGTTTTATTCACAGACATTTCCCATAGAATTTCTGGTTTTAAGTGAATTCCTGTTTCAGAATAGGCATTCAATGTATTAAGGATGTTGATAAAGAAGAAGAAGTTTCTACATCTTTTCCCCCTTAACTCTCCCCATAGGCAGTCTGCTGTTTGCTGACCAGGTAAAGGTAGTGCCTACCTTGTTTCCTCTCACAGTTGACTGCACAACCTAAAATAAGCTGCAGAAGCCTGCCCAGTTCAGTGGGATCCGAGTTCTCAGATATCTGGGTTAAGTCTGGAATAAGCTCTTCTGAAATCTGCTGACCCAGGAACTGAAAAAAATTTAAAAATTAAGAGACTCCCAGTTTTATACCACATGAAAATCTGGTATCATGTATGAAATCTGGACTCAGTGAGCCACCCAGAGTAAATGGCCTATGAGTAAGTTCATTACCAGGTTTAGTTAACTGAGCATTTATAGAAGAAAAAGTGACAATAGCGAAAGTTACTGGGACAGTTCAAATAGGAGAGAATTAGTTTATTTTACCAACATCATAAAAGATGGAACTAATACTTCTACATGGAATTGCTTCCAAATCCTTCAGAAAGATCCTCATAAGCCTAAAGAAGCTCTCCTTCTGGGCTTGTCAGAGATCCTCAGACCTGGCAGCACACAAGGGCCTGGCACTTGGAACCACAACTCAGCCCAGGTGAGACCAGGAAGCCACAACAAGACCTGGCAAGTTTTTCTGTACCATACCCATTATACAACTGCAATCAACTCCATACATACAAAATTCAGCAATTTTTTTTTTTACTCACTATACAGCAGCCTTTTATGTCTACTGTAGTCATCCCTGCATGAGACAGAACAAACTAATCCTTCCTGTGTCCAGGAGGATTCCTACCTTGGCTCCCAGCTTCCAAGTGAGTCTCATAAACCCTGGACTGGGGTTGCCAAGTCTGTTCTGTTGTGTACCAAAGGATTAAAACTTCTCTAGGCAAGAGCAAACATGAATGCACACAGTCAACAGGATTCTGCAGCTCAGCCCTTTCAACATTCACCTGGGCAGAGATGTGGCTCCCAGATCATTCTCTGAGTCTTATCCAGAATACATCTGCACAAATTAATTTTATATTCACACAGACCTCCCACTTAACAGATAATTATCATACACTTTCTGCCTAAAAGGTCCTTAAAACCAATTACACCTTTTTTTCCTACTTGGCAAAGTCAAGGAGAGCAATAATCAGAGTGTTTAACCATTAGAACAACAACAAAAATTGCTGGTTTTCCATACCTCATGATAGTAGTCCATAATTCCTTGTAGTATCTTCTTCAAATTACTGGACTAATTGTTGCACATGAAAGACAAAGTTACAGGCTTTTATTAAAATTTTTAATTTCGATGAAACCAAATAATAATTAATAATAAAATGGTTACAAGGCAGCTCTATGAGAGGCCATGGGAAGAGAAATATCACAACAGAAAACCCCCATGCAACAATGCTGGAAGGCACTTACACTATCAACAGACAGTTCAAGTTCATTTAAAATATCCTTGAAAAGCCTGAGCTTGATTCTGTAGTTTTTGGACTAGATCCTGCTAGATCTCAGGACAGTCACAACATTCAACCCCACAAATTTCACTGTCTTTAGTTTTAAATACCTTTATTCTCCAGTTGTCACCAACATCTTCTTTAATGCGATTGAGCCAAGATGCATCAAACCAGGCAACATCTCTGAAACAAAATTAAATGATTAATCAATAAACCCAGACTTAAATAAACAAGACAATAAATTCCCAGCATTAAATCATCAGATGTTGAACTACAGTGTCTAATGAGGCATGAATTCCTGGAGATTGCAAGGTAAACTTATGTCCCAGGAAATTTGCAGCCTGCTGGCTGCATTGAGGCACATTCCAGGGCTGGGAGAATTGCTGTGTGTGACTGAGGTAGCTCAAGCTGGAGCACAAGGATGGGAAGACCTCTGTCATGCTGGATTTTTATACCTGATAATGTGATCATCACCATGTAAAGAAAGCCTTTCTTTGACTAGTGCTGATGTTATGTTTGGTACCTATTCCTGTAGGCTGGTCTAAGTGGCATTTACTATAATTTGTCAAAGGCACTTATTAAGAAAACACTTTAAACTCCTGGCATTTTGTATATTTTGTATGTCTCTGGTTCCCCTGGGCAGAAGGGGATTCACTTTGCCAGCATAAATAAGGATGAATTGCTGAGAGAAGTGTTTACACACACTGAGCTGCCAAGCAGTACAATCACAGCATATTTAACAATATTTAACTTTTACAGCACACTGTTTATTCACTGGTCTCAAAGCACCTCATAAAGGACACTTATTATCCCCACTTGCACATCAACCAACCAGGCTGTAAAAAGCATGTGGCACCCCAGTACCCCACATACATGGGAAGCAACCCTCAGCAAATCTTAAAGGAATTTTTGGAATTAAAGGAAAAGAGCAAGCTCTGTCTTTACACAGCACAGTTAAAATCTTTAGACAGGAGGGTTTCTGAGTTGTGTTTAAGTAATTTATTAAAAATCAAAATTACAGTTTGAACCTGAGATGGTAATGCAGACTTCTCTTTAATTATCTGGGACACCAATAACAATACAATTGCAGTGATGACTTGTATTACAACCCTCTAGAGTAAATGCAAATTACAAGACTAGTGTATCACTCAGAGCACCATTCTTCATGACACCAACTGAACAGCTGATCAAAAGTAAAATAATTCCTAATTATTAATTGCCACTGAAGTTTTACAATTGTGTTTTTCTACACAAATAGTAAGTTGTCATTTAAAATCTAGAACTTAAATCTAAATTAATAGAGCAATCCCAAGAAGAAAAGAACACAAACCCATGCCTTTGGAACCTTTAGTTTCTCACTACAAAGAGGAACATATTGCCTAATGCATGGATATCCATGGAAATAGTGCTAATGAGTAAAATGAAAAAGATAATGCCATCCTTGTCCAATTATCCTTAAGTATGAATTTAATACTGCAGTATTTGTATATCTGATCACCTTTTCTATCTCATTATTATTCAACTGTTACATCATGCCCAAAACAGCAATACAAAGGCATATTTCAGCTTCTGTTACAAACTCTGTCCACTCTGAGTTTCTGCCTACTTTAAAAGCAACTATGTCTGTCAGACACAAAAACCTCAGGAAATTAAATCCCTCTTCTTGCAGCTGAAGAATCAACTTACATTTGGTGAAGCACCTGAGCCATGGCAACCCCGTTAGTCAAGTCCTGGACATCTCTGCAGGGTGCAGCTGTGTTGAACGTCTGCAACTAAAACAGTGAAAAACACTGGGGTTTAGCTCAGCAGACAATAAATTAGCTGCTATTTTTCCTCTCCTCCTTAAGGCACAAGCATTTAGCAAAATATTTTTCTGCTTGAAATCCTCTTTGAACTGTGCAGACTTTTAAGTCAACCCAATTATCTCAACACTTGTGACTGTTATGACTGGTAGCTTTAAAAGTTGGTATGAACACCCACACTCTGTTTTTCCATGCTAGTCCTTCTATTGTGAATCAGATTATGGAATGACAACTTGGGAAACCAAAGTCATATTTATCCAGCCCTTGAATTGTGTTACAGTGCTTAGCTCTGGCCATAACTATCTAAATAAAAAAATAGCATCAGAATAAGGTGTGAAAGTTGAGGGGGGGAAAATGTCTTTTACTACAAGAACACAGTAACAGAAATAAGATGGGATTACCCTGATGTTAAAAATGTTTCTCTGTTTTAGGTATTTTGAGGGTTTTTTAAACTATTCTCACGCTTATATCTAATGTTTTGACAGAATTATCTGTACATTTAGAATAACTGCAATATTTTATTCCTCCAAAAACAATCAGCTCAGGACTAACTATTCTAGAAGAGAGAGCCATTTCTACACACATCAGTTCACCACAGTTGCTCAGAAAAATAAGAACCTTCTTTACCACAATGAACAAAATAGAAAGTCTATTGCTAGCACTATTAGAAGACAGAATAGACTGGGAGCAAGTTCAGATCCTTATAAAGTCTGTCCACTGCAGAAATGGACTTCTTAAACTTATTATTTTTACAATGTCCTAAATTACCTGTCCATCTGCAAGAGGGCTTTCCCAAACATCCTGTGCAACATAAGATTCTTCAGAACTCCTGGTGAATGTTTATTTCATTACTCCCTGTGTTTGGGAGATGGAGCTACTTGGACCAGAGTGATGGAAAAGCAGTTTCCAGCTGTGAGAACTTGAAGCAGTTTGTGTACACTCTGTGTTTATAAAGAGTGACCATAACTGTGAATATTTGTTTGCTTCCTTCAGAAAGAGTCAAATCAAGCCAAGAGAAAAATATGCAGAGCAATGGGGTTTTTTCATTTGTTTTGGTTTTTTTTTTGTTGTTTAATTTAAAAAGTGGTTCTAAATCCTGTCTTACAGGACGTGAGAAATCAGTAATCCCTCGTAGGTTACATAAAAGATTAAGTGGAACACCACAACCCAAAGCTGCTGTGAGTGACAGCACTGTTTTCTACTACTCCAGCAGCCTCAACACCAGCACAAGCACACAAATTTACAAGTCAAGGCTGAGATTCCCAAAATCCAGAGTTTTATGGCACAATATTGTGATGCTGCCATTTGGATAAATCCCCTTGTAAAGCTAAGGAATTGCTAAGCACAGGTAGTATTGTTTCACCTGAGCATGTTAGAACAGATAAACAAAGCCTTAGAAAACCCTGTGACATGAAACACTGCTTTATGCACAATCTCCCAGAATAGAAACAGCTAATTAAAATTAAGTTAAAAAGCAGGACTGACAGTCTCAGTTTTTCTATATATTTAAAAGTCACATAAGGACCCAGAAATAATGAGAGAACAGAAGTATTAATTATGGGTTCTCCAAACCTTATGCCAGCCCAATCATTTCATCAAAACGGATTTTTACTGTTCTTGCAAAACCAATAAAAGGAGCAGGCGTGGGGAGGAGGCTGGAAAAAGAAGCCACAGATTTCAGGACTGTAGCAGTGCTCTTTTCTCCCTCACTTTTTCAGTTTTACTAAATATAGCTCCAAGGAGATGCTGCTACTCACACTGAAAACCATTTTGTGAATTCCACCCTAAATGCACCCTGCCACTTGCTGCTACAGCAGAGCAAGTGTTCTCCTCCCAGACACACAGGGATTATGCTCACAACATACAGCTGAAAGGTTAATTCTGCAGCAAAACAAACATCTACCACCAAAAGCAGATGAAACATGAGTGTTCAGAGTGCCATGCAGAAACCATCCCATCCACCTGGGGAAGGTGTGCCCTCATTTCCACCCAACAATGCGGGGCTGAGTTTCTCCATTTCACACCCAGATTACACACACAAGGGACAGCAGCTTTACAGAGTAAGCAAAGAGGTTTTAAAGTAACAATATACATTCCCATCCTGAATCCCAGAATATTAATAGTCAGGCACTGAACAGAGTTAACATTACCAGTGGTGCCAATGCCCAGCAGTGGTGCATCCATAGTGGGAAAAAGGTTCCAATTTAAGATGGAATTCCAATTTTACATCCAGTCCCTGGCTAAGGCAGAAGCAGCCTCAGAGCAGTACAGCTCTGAAAGACATCCAATTAACTTTTCCTCTACACAGAGTGGAAAAATAACTAACTTAGAAAACTGTTTCTGCTACAGAGTTGTGAGTTCCATCTTGGCAGATACTACCTACGCCAATTTTTCATGGATACTCATAAACATTTCTCCTCTAATTCAATTTAACTGCTTTACCTTTTTCCTCCAACATCCTCAAAACTTTAAATTCAGTGTCACCTGGGTTGCAGAACCAATAGGTCAAAATTTTATTTGAATTTTCTCTTTCTTCTCTGGAGACAACATGTTTTCTAATATAGAATTTGGTAAAATAAAAATAGAAAAATGCTAGATCTGTCAGCAGAACACAGTGAATCATTAGCATCTGTTTGCTTTATTAATGAGTAAACAAATTGAGAAACCATTAGAAGCAGGGAGTTACAGAACCCTTTTCTTTCCAAACAGAGAGCACTTCATTCCTCTCCCCACATCACTTTTTACCTCTATTATTCACACTGAAGCTCAACTTGTGAAAGGATGTTTCAAACACATCCCAGTGTTAACAATCAGTTTCTGATCTGTAAACTAGGCCTGAGAAACAGGGTGTTAAATCTAAAAACGTGCATCTGCTGAGTGTTGTATAAAAAACCTGAACACAGGGTTGCATGTTCCTTTTACATTGACACAGTTGCTCAGTTTAAGGCCAGTTAAAGTTCCACTAAGACTCATGATGTAATTACAGCTATGCACTGTGAGAATACCATACAGGAGAATTAGTCTGAAAATATTTTAAGCAGAAATTGTAAAAAATAAAAGAGCACTGCTGACAGAATTTTGTGAAAGAGTTTAGGAATGCAGTGATTTATTTTGCCATTGAATCATGATGGAGTTATTCCTACCTGATTACTGAGGCGGAAACACAAAGTTAAAGAGCACAAAAAAAAAAAAAAGAGACAGAGTGAATGACAAAAGATAGCCAAGTCCACAGAGGTAAGTGTAAGACCACCAAAATTCTAGAGATCAACAAAACTCTGGGAGGATACAATGTCACTACCAGGAAAATGGAGGAAGGAAAAAAAAGGAGGAAATTGTTTATCAGTGATTTATTACAGCCTTGAACTCATCAACACTGCTGTACTACCATGCAGAAACTGAGAACACCTACTCTAGTTACTGCTATCAATTCTGCCAGTTTAATTCCTGGATGCCTACAATGCTTCTAAAACACTCCTTCCCCTCCATGATTTACATTTCAGAGAGGCAAAACACCTTCTATTTCTAGAGAAATCCTTCACACAGGTAACTCTGGCCTTGCCTGCCAAGATTTGATGCACAAGTTCTATTTAGCAGAGCTCCCTGGCACTAAAAATACTGCACCTGCAAGACCAGAATTACAGACAAGGTCACAGAAGCAGCTTGGAGAGAAAGAAAAAGAGGAAGCAAGGCTGATGAATTTAACAAACACGTTTGTACTCCATGACCTTAAAAGGCTTTTACAAACTAAACAATTCTGCAGTTCCCAGCAGGTGCCTCTGGCACAGGTAACACACACACACCCAGGCGTGGCGTGCCTGGCTAATAAACGCTTTAACCAGCCGGTAAGAAATGCTCTGAGGTTTCTACCCTGTCAATTCAAATTAATTGCATTTATTTATTAATATTGTTAATTGCCGAGCAGTTTCCACGCCGAAGCCACGGCTGGAGAACCACACTTGGGCCCACGGGATATTCCAACCACCACATCCACAGCTCGAGGGTGCCGCGGGAACGTTTGCTGGCTGTGAAAGCAGCGTCCCAGACAGCCCTCACTGCCGCGGCCGTGGCCGACCCGCCCGCAGCTCCTGCTCCCGCCGGCGGGGACGGAGAGAGGGGTGGAGAGAGGGATGAACGGGAGGATGGAGGGAAAAGCCCCCCGCCGCTGGCGCCTCCTCACTGCCCCCGAGGGGGCCCAGAGGCGGCAGAACCCCCGCGCCACTCACCCAGAGGATGAGGCTGTCGCAGAGCAGTGGGTCCGCCGGCTTCGCCTCCATGGCAGCGGCTGTGGCGGCCGCGTCCCCCCCCACCCTCAGACCCCCCTCACGCTGCTCCGGCGGCTCCGGCCGCGGCTCCGCTCCGCCCGCGCGTCCCCGTGAGGGGCGGGGCCGGCGCCAGCGCCGACCACTCAGCGACCTCAAAGGCTGAGAGTGACAGCGCGTCTGACCAATCACAGCGCAGGAGGGGCGCGCTCTCGCCAATCACCGTGAGACCCGTTGGAGGCGGGGGTTGCCCTCAGGGCCGCGCCGCCTCCGTGAGGGCTGAGCTGGGACTGTCCCCGCCCCGGGATGTGTCACCCGCCCCGGGCTGGCGCGGGGGCGAAGCGGGATCCTGTCACCCACCCGGAGTGACCTCCCGGGCCGGGACTCAGCCAGGGCGGCCCCGCGTTCCCCCCGCACCGCCCGGGAGGCGCCGCTCCGTGCCAACATGGCGGGCGCTGCCTCCTCAGCGCTGCCGCGGGCCGGGCACGGACGAAGAGCTGCTGGCGTGGGGCAGAATTACCTGTGCTTAAGGTGTAGATAGGTCAGTGCGTCTGCACCCGCCACAAACGCTGCTTTCAGAGCAGGATACAGAATGGCTTAAAAAGTAGTTAAGTTCTTTAAAAAATGTTAAATGAGACGCAAATACCAATTCCATCCTTTGAGGGATTGAAAACACTTAAGCACTGGAGCGACGAGCAACTGCATTAACTCTTCTGGAGTTGTGAGAACATGCCCCCTTCCAAAAGGGTGGATTGAGATGGGCTATGGCAGTTTCACCTGTTCTTAATTTATATTGTCATTTCTCCTCCTCAGACTCAGAGGCTGCTCTTGTGTTACCCAAAGCCCACCAGACTCCGGGGCCTTCACCTGCCAGCGAGGGGGTGAGAGGTGGGAGCTGTTCCTGCACAGCAGATCCTGCCCCGGGCAGAGCACAGGGCTTGCAGCCAAGCTCTGCACCCAGCCCTGCTCAACGCATCAAACCCTACCACACACGTTCTTTTCATCTTGCTTAGTTCACTACATGATAGCTAAAACGTAGGAGCACTTTTTTGTTTGATCTTTTTTTTGTTTCAGAAAATACCTTTTTTGTTTCAATAGGAAAAACTTACCTTATTTGATCAGATCTTCTGCATGCCTGAGCCAGGATCCTGTCTTCTATAGCACCCTGCCTCACACACTCCAGAGAAAAGTCTCAGTACCTTACACTCAGGAGATGTGATCACTCTGTCCCTTTCCTGTTTCAGCACAACAACTTATTTAACTTTTACCTCCATCAGCCTCTTTTACTAATTGATTTGAGCCATTATTTTTTGTTAGCTGATTAAATTTTATGATGATTTTTATATTGCCTGTAGTTACTGAAGCGTGCAGGATGGCAGTAAACACATCAGAGTTTAGGTCAGCCTAAGAGTGGACTCAAAAACTTGAATAGTAACAGCTGCAGGCAGTTTCTGCTGGTTTTTTGGCTATTCTTCAAGATACATACTTTAATTTTCTGTTACTGATTCTACTTTGCCTCACAGAGGTTAATATTGTGGTGATGACATGGATGGTATTTACATAACTATTGCCCCTCACAGCGTTGTCCAGAATTGATAAAGGCTTGAGAGTGGACTTGGATTTCTGGAAACCCTATTACTGTTTCCTTCACCAAAGGTTCTTAAAGAGATTTGGTTGCCATGGAGGATTAACATAAATCCTTATTAAAAATAGAATAAGAAATAAAAGGTTTTTGCAGTTAAATCCCACAGAGTTCTGTGCTCGGATTTGTACTGTAAAGCGTGCTCATTTTAGTATTTTAGTGCTCTTTTTAAATTTCTACTAGCTTTTCTTTAATTTATCCCTCTTTATTTCCTTGTAGTTCCATAATTTTATGTCCTTTCCCTCACAGGCAGTGTCACATCACAACATCTGTCACTTCCTACCAACCTTTTCCTGTGACCCATTTTACAAAAACATATTCTGTATTTCAGCTGCTTGATTTCAAATGTTCTCTGTACATTCCACCGCACACACTTGCTTTCCTCATCCAGTTTCTACAGGAGAACTCCTGTTTTTCTTGGGTTTATGCTACATGAGCCAGGGAGCTGCAAAAGTCCAAGGAGAATCCTGGAAAGCCGGTCAGGGTCAGGCCCAGCAGGGTAACCAGAGCCAGGCCCAGTCCCGTGACCACAGGGCAGGTGCACAGGGATGAGGCAGCTCCGGGACCAGGCTGGGAATTCAGTCCACAAAGTCACAGCCCACGTGGAGTCCCTGGCCAGGCACAGGCACGGCTGTGCCACTGCTGAATCCAGGGCTGAGCTGGAAAACGGGACTCTGGCCAGGGGAGGGGGGTGGAGGCACCAGGTAAGGCCATTCAGGCCTATTTCAGAGATGCTCCTCATTTCAAAGCACCCAGAGATTATTATTGCTAAGAGATGGCAGTGCTGGCAAGGTGCTAGAGCCTGGCTAGGGGGAGGAGTGTGGCTGAGATCTGTGCACACACAAGGCAGGTTGGGCAGTCTGGGATTATGTCAGGAGCCATCGGCTCACCCGTGCGCTCCTGGCTGCCGCATCCTGCTCAGGCTGGCGCCGGCTGGGTGAGTGCTCAGCCAGACACACCAGTGTCAGCACGTGCAAGGGTTTGTCTGAGCCTACAGAGAAATAAAATGTAACTACACACAGAAATCTGCCCGGCTTTTTACATCTTTCAAGTCACAGCTAAGTGGGGGCACAGGGGAGGCACCCAGCACTGGGCAGCTGTGCCTCGAGCTGAGCCGTGGGGCAGGACTGGAACAAAGGGATCTCTGTGCCTTATGTAGACTAAGGTGGTTTGGGTTTATTTTTGAAGCCTGGTTGGAGATTTCTTCATGAACTGCATCTTATATGAATGTCTGTCAGTCCATTCTGAGTTTGTGCCAATCAAGGATGATGACCTATATTAGCATCCTAGAAACAGGGAAGGCGAGCCAGGACTGCACCTCATGCCAGGACTGCAGCTCAGTCTCCTGATGTCTCATATCCACTGTTTCTACACTTTAAAGTCAGCTTAAATTACTTCTCTCAATAGGAACTTATTTAAAATGTGTTCATCCTTTTGACAGTGCATCCCCTGCTTTCTTGACAAAGCATCTGACAGTCTCTCAGTGAGGGCTGTCTTAACTTTTGAACAAAACAGAAGAATGGCATTTGCTACAATAATTTAATTGCTGTTCATAAAAATAAAATCCAAATCCTAGAGTGTTTTTTTTTATTATTATTATTATTTTCAATGGGACTTACATCATTATATCCAGTAATATGAACAGTACTTGGTTCAGACATTCCTTGGTAGCTTACTCACAAAAGCCCCATATCCAGACACCTGAATTTTCCCATACTTTATATGGCACAGATGCATCTGAGTGGTAGTCAAAATACTGTTGGCAAATCCTAATTACAGGACTGCATCTAAAAGGGATTTTCTAAACACCTGGGAACAATGATGTCAGAATGTAAAAACACCAAACAGTGACCCTTGGTGGTTACTTATGTACTTGCACATTTCTTGCCATTAGAGAACAAGATAAAAAACGTTCCTTAGCTTTTCAGTCATACTAGCAGCTCAGCTGATTTGATTTCTAGAAGTCTGCACTTCCTGAGCATCTTTCAAAAGTTTCAGAAGCATCCAGCAAGCCCCATGGTGTTCTGTAGTACCCAAGTACATTTGAATTTTTAGATGCAAAAACTAGAAACCAAACCAATTCCCAAAATGTGTGCAATGAATTATTACACAATACAAGCTGATTTGATACCTGCTGGGCCACACACATCCCTTCACACCCTGTCACAATCTGTAACACCTTTCTGCCATACACACTCCCACTTCCTTTGGAATCAAGCTCTGTGTATATTGGAAGTTACTCTATTTTAATGAAAAAAGCATTGACTATCTGTTCATTCTCCAAATGTGGCCAATTTGGAGGTTATTAAATGAAGTTTATTAAGCATAATATAACACCTAAAAATCATAAAATATGAACTAAAAAGCCACTGCTGTGAACTGCAGTTGTCTGACTGGCTGAAGGCTCTCAGTGCCTTGCTGGTCTCTGCAGGTTTTGCTTCCCCATTGCTCTTCCCTGCAGATGCTCCGTGCTACTTTCCAGGTCAGTGATGCCTTGAGGGAAAGGGGAGCAATGTCAGGATGATGAATGTAAAATTTTTCACTCTGTTACTGAAGTATCTTTTTTGTAAAATACTCTGAAATATTTTTCTCTGGCTGCTCTAGGAGATGAAAGTCATTAGAATCTATTCAATATCAAAACAGTAGGAATTCTGGATATTCTGTGTATTCTGAAAATTAATACCTTGTATGAGAATTCATTAAAGGAGTCTTGTGTTCAGGCTTTTCTGAAAGGTGGCATGGAATAAGCATCTTTCAAGTATTTCCACATTAGATGGAAATGCTTTCATCACTTGAGGCCCTTCTTGGAAGTCATTCAACTATGAGAACATTCGCTTTAAATAAAAGAGTGTTCAAGCCAGTGGGATTCCTGAAATTCCTGAGCCATTTATGCTCTTCTTTACACTTTTCTTAGCACATCTTAACTCAGTGAACATTTCCTTATCCCCACAGATTTAATGCTGGTAAGAAACAGTCATCTCATTAAAACTTTGAAGGCTTGGGCTGGCATTCCTAGTCTGTTTCATAATTAATTTTGTTTTGACTGGAATAATTTCTGGGGTCCGTGGTTGCAAACTTTCAGATGTGATTATCTTAGCCCATGTGATACAGTGAGTGTATATACACAGAGTACAAATGCATCCACACCTTTTACACAGAATAATAATAAATGTTCACTGTAGTAGTGTCAGAAAAAAATAACTGCTATTGCAAATATTAGTTAAGGTTTTTCATATGCTAGTGAAGTAGGCATTGATAAATTGACACAGTAAAGATGGATATAGAGCCCCAGAGCCAGAAGTTGTGATATCTCATTAAATTCCATAAAAAGCCATACCTGGAGACAAAGCAGGTAAGAGGTGGAAGACTACCTGCCTACATTTATAAAAGAGACTGTGACCAGATCTTGTACCTTTTGGCAGGACAGAAATGGCTAACATCTTTAAGGAATGATCTGCCTCGAGTATTTCTGGGAAACATCTCAGAATTGGCAACTTTTAAGAACAGTAACTTGAGCAGAATAAAGTATTTACACCTCTGCAGCATCATTTCTCCTCAGCAAGGCCCCACTTTGGCACTGTACCCTTCCCTCCCTGCTCTCACTGCCTCGGTTGTTTCCCTAGCATTTGTCAATCTCCTATCTATGCTTTTTTATTTCTGCCTTTTCATTTACTTTCTCACTGATATCTGCACTTCTATTTTAGTACCCTTATCTTTTTTTAGTGAACAAGGTCACAAGTGAGAGTGGGCTTTGGCAATTGCAGCATTAACCAGCTGACGTTAATTGACATCATGGAACTGTTGGCACTGTCATGGCAGCAGCCCCTCTGCAAATTCACATGTATTAAATGTCTCAGATACAATTTCAGTTTGTGCCCAGGATAAAAAATGCAGGACTGGGATATGAACTATGGCAGAGATGTGTTGGTCACAAAGAAATCCCCAGTGACACTGGGATCCTGTTTCCACAGGTGTGCTGGAAAGGTGGGACCACGTGATGACTTGAGGCACCAGTCTGGCAGGTGGGTTTGTGGCCCAATTTTGTGCCAAACAGATTCTGATCCTGAGAATGTCCTCACACTCACTTAATATGGTGCACCAAATACCTCCAGTTCTCACCATAGTCAGGGATTACTCTGTGAGTAAGCATAGGAACATATTT
Organism: Climacteris rufus; assembly: GCA_013398175.1. NCBI lineage: Eukaryota > Metazoa > Chordata > Aves > Passeriformes > Climacteridae > Climacteris > Climacteris rufus. Next base: position 34,116 of record VZRZ01007083.1, read on the forward strand.
GGGTATTTTTTCAGGATCAGGGAAATCAGAAAAATAAATTCCAAAAAGAAGTAATCCCCTTAGACTGTGTGCCAGGGTATGTTCTACCAGGGAAACTAATTCTGGTAATAGCTCTAATCTCTAAGCAAAACAATTTTCAAAACTCTGTGTTCCATTGTACCAATTATATACTATTATCTTAGAAACATTATCATCAGCATAGATTCACTAAATAAAATGTTAATAACTTGTTCCATTTTTAAATGGAAAATTAACACTAAATTATTAAAGAGTATTCCTTTCTCAACATCTGAAAGTTGGTGTGAAAAGCTACTAAAAGACTTGTTTTTAAATGGAGTATTTAAAAAGTATTCTTTAGAGGAAGAAGAAGAGTCTGTGTTCAAAAAGAGAAATACTGAGTGAAAAAGTCACAGCCATGACTTGCTCTTGAGTAACACAACAATGTCTCAAACCCAACCACAGCTAACAGAGAAGGAGAGCCACAGGTATGTGAAGTGTAAGATGAATTGTCCTGATGCTGCAGTATTTATGTATTAAATGAACAGGTTAAACCTGTCAAAGCTGAGTTCACATTTCCCATCATTTCTATATGATGTCATTTTTCTTTGGTTTTCTTTGAAAATAAACTTCAGTTTGGCTAAGAATTTTGAACACATTTTCTTTCCTATTTGAAGGTTCTATTGATATGGCATATTCCAAAGAGGGAAAGCCAACTCCTACAGGAGGGGGTCGAGCCTCACTTCTGTTCACATTTAGAGATTTCTCCCTTGCTTTCATGCTTCTCTCCACTGGCAGCTGCTCTCAACGCTTTGCTTTTGCACAGGAACCAGGGTCACAGTGGTTCTGAGCTGAGCTGCTCGGCTGAGAAGAACTCTCTGAAGCCTCCTCCATATCCAGCAGCCCCCACTCCTACATTCCAGGATGGAATTTGGTCACAGATGGGACTCGCTGGGGGGTGCATCATGCAAAAGCCTCTCTCAGTCAAAAACTCCTCTGTTTGTGTCAAAGGCCACCACGTAGGCCCTGCCAGCAAGTGTTTCACACCTTCACACCTCTCGAGCCCATCTTTGTAACTCACAGGCTCCATTTTTGGTTAAGCAGACTTTTGAGGAGTAATCAAGAAACTGGATTTGTAAAATTGAGAGTTAATAATGCAGCAGTGCCTGTGGTTGGCACATACAGACCTGCTGGCTTTGATGGGACTATTCAACTGTGCAAACTAAAATAGGCACAGGAGTGTTTGCCAGCTCCAACTCCAGAGCCAAAACAAGGAGCTCATTAAGAGCAAACACTGTTACTGGCACTGCAGTTATGCTTTAAAGACTCACAAAAGATCAAGCACCAAAAAAGCCCAACCTACAAGTGGACAAAACAGATCCAGGATTGCCACTTTCAGGTGTGTGCTGGGACCAAAACGTCAGCAAGGCAATAGGAATGGCTGGGCTGGGGCAGTCATGGACTGACTGATTTAATGTACAGAGTCACAGAAGTTTGGGTTTTCTTGTGTCCATTATGTTCCTCAAAATATTGTGGAGCTATGTGAAGGGAACCTTGCTGTTATTTAACAGCCTTTTTCTGGTCAAAGTCAGTGAGTTAAGCCAAGTAAAATCTCAGTTTCCCCACTGAAGCCTGGATACTGATGGAAGAGAGAGAAGATTCCCTGCTGTCCTGCATCCAGCTGTGCCTGGGGGTGGGGGAAGTACTTTGAACTGCACAACTGAGCAATAATAGGCTTAGAATGACATAAAAAAATGGTCCCCAAATCCTGTTTCTTGAAGCAGTGCAAAATTCAGCCTCCAGGTTCCAAGGGAAGTGTGGCTGTGGTAAGGCCTGAGTGACTGCACAAGAGCCACAGCACTGTGCACGCAGCCCCTGGCAAGCACAAGGAAAGCTGGGCTCATTTCACCTTTACAAATAATATTTTTTGCTATTATTTAGTTAGAGGGGGTTTCACCTCTCTATTAAAACCGTGCAGATCCTTTTTGAGTTAGCACTAACCCAATGCTTGAGTGGCCTAGCTAAGACAGACTGACCTAATGTGACAAACCATTTTCCAGGGTATCAGCATTCCTGTCTAAAACCCACAGGAGTAACTGACATCTCTGCAGCCTTTTTGAGTTCAACACATTGGGCAGAGAAGCTGGGATAGAGTTGGAGAAAAGGAGCTATGCTTGGAGATTTGGGGAGTCCATTGGGGTGGAGCACTGAACATCCTGGAGAGGATGTTACTGCCTACACCATGTCAGTTCTCTGGACAACCAAACTGCTCCAGCTTCTGCATCTGCCAGTCTGGCACCTTTAATAAGTCATTAAATCACACTGTAGACGTGAATACATTCTTGGATAAATAATAAATGACAGCTCTCACAGTGGCACGCGAGCACACAGGCATACCCAGGGCAGGAAATCACACACAGCATTTCATTTGTTGCTAATTTATCTGTAACAAAGTGAGGAAGATGCCCTGGGGACTGGTGACTAACAAGGAGCATTGTTTATGCTACAAATCCCATCCGGTTATTAGGCTTTGAAAAGTGCTTTGTTTAGCTTATCAGTGCTTCAGCAGGAATGCCAGGGGCATTATTTCTGTTTTAAGTGTATTTCTATTCCAATATTACTGACACATAAGAGGTTATGTGTTACCTGAGGGCTGAAAATTCGGCTTGTGCTTCAGTGCCTTGTTGAATCAGGATCAGAATGGTGAGCACTGCACAAAACCAAGCCCTGAACAGGTTTCCTTATCAATTTTACAGCATTAAGTTGGAGAACACCTTTAAAGAAATCAAACCTTTCTCAAGGACCATAGAGCATGACAAAGAATAAATACCCTATGGCATATAAATGCCCATCAGTTAAAATTATTTTGGCATGTTAGATCTGCTTAAATTCTGCACTTCACTTAGGAATTGGACAGTACTGTGTTACACAACCTAATTCTGCAGTTATGCAATTCCAAAGTATCACAAGTGTCTGGCAAGTTCTAGAGCCGTTTTACAACAGCACTGATAAGCTGCTACTCTACCAGGTCATCAAAATGCCTGCAGTGTACCTTTCATCAAGTTAATATTTAAAAATAGGAATGCAGGTTTTTGATTAGGCTCAGGTAGTTTTCAATGATGTTAAATATCTTTTGGGGCAGAAGATTTAGAAGGGAGGGGCTTTATTTTGAGATGGAAAACCACTACATTTCTTTCATTTCATAATTTAGAAACCCAAGAGCTCCTTGCCAACTAAATTAATAATTGGCAAATAAGGGCAACTAAATCAAGCAATTAAATTATTAATTGGCAAATAAGGCATAATTGGCTTTGCTGAATGATTCTACAGCAACACTGTCAGGCACTGGTGTCACCCCAGCTCCTCAAACATTCCTGCAAAGAGGAATGGCAAGTCCAATTTCATGGACCTCTGTAAGAAGTGTTCATTAGACCGATCATGAATAAATAATTGAAGTATATATTTAGACTATTTATCATTAGATTACTTTTGACAATCCATGTGAATCAATTCTTCCCTTTAAAATGTCCTGGTTTTAATTTGCTTCTGATGAGATTAGATCTGTATTGCCAAACAATGAGCACTGTGTCCTCCCTGGTCATCTTAAGTGGCCTTGAAACTGAGACTGGGAGCAGCTGCTCCCGTGCCAGAGCACACTGAGCACCCCTGTCACACCTTCCTGACAACTTCAAACCCCAAAGCAAAGTCTGCTCTACTGAACAATGCCACGTGCTCATGGAAAAACCAATAAATGTTTGTGAGCGCTCAATCTGCTAAGAGCTTTTTAAACTTTAATACCCCTCCTCAAAGACGGTGATGAGAATGGACTCACAGCTGATGCTTTAGAGCTAAATTTCATTGTGGTAAAAATGGGAGATGTTGTGAGCTGAGCTGTGTCACAGAGATAAAGGCTTATACCCAGGAGCTTCTGGCTCCATAGCCAACAAATGGATCAGTGCTTCACGCCTTCCTTTTGCATGCAAGAATTAAAAATGTATCATATCTGGTGGCTGGGGGTTGGTACCATGGGCTTGGGTTTGCAGAGTTCCACTAGAATTATTTTCTGAAATGCTCAGCTTTCATTTTAAGTCAAAAGATGTCTCCAGATTTGAAAAGCTCCTTTTTCTCAAAAAAATCCGACTGTCACAGTTTCAAAGCCTCACCCCTGGTGAGGTACCTGCATGGAGAATTCCTTTGCAAATGTGACCTCAGTGAACACCTGTACTGTTCATTTCATTCCTGAAAAAGTTTAAGGCTTTCTCTGGATCTTTCAATTCTAAGTCTGTTTTTCAGAATAATTTGCTTCTGAACTTGGGGTTTGGTTTTGGTTGGGTTTTTTTCCTTTCATTTCCTCCAAATTAATTGACTTTTACTGGACTAAACATTTCATCATGCAATTCTGTCTGAGGATTCCCAACAACACATAAGTAGAACCACCAAAGGCACCAAGATCCAAATACAAGGCTATGAAAGAGTCACTTTTATGGGCACTCACAAAGTTTCCAGCCTAAAATACTAAGAGGAATGACAATTTTAATTGTGCTGCTTGCAATTACACACAGAAGTACTGCATGAGAGGAAGCTCCCTAAAAATCTGTCATTTTGGGCAAAGTCACGCTAGATACTTTATTTTGTTAAGATTGTTTAAAGCCATCAAAATCTCAAAGCCTTATGACACAAACAGTGACTGCCATAATCAATCTCTAATTCAGTCACAGTTCAAATGTTCAAAGGCCAGCTCAGGATTTTGGAAGGGGTAAATTAGTTCTGGCAGACTTACAGCAATGTCAGATATCATCTGTCTTCTCTTTCTATCAGATCCAGCTGGGCGGGCCCCTTACAACCAGGACAGAGCCAACTCGAGCATCATTTGGAGAGCTTGGACTCAATAAATCAGAAATTTGATTATGTGCACATAATCTATTAAAAATAAATGACAGCTTTGGCATGTTTTTCCCAGCCAATCAACTCAGGACAAGACTAAGCCACTGATGTCTTTGCTGAAGGTGACCCCAAGTCTCTTTTTCCTCCCAAATGCTCTATTAATGCAACTGGGGGAAAGAACGTTTCTACCAGCTGAAAGCAGGGCCGCCTTGCCCTCGTTACCTGTTGGACTCAGAAATTTCTAGCACCCATAAGAATGTCCATGGCTTAACTGTGTATGTAAAGAACTGCCTGTTTTTGTTCCCTGTGGATCTGCCACCTGATAGTCCTCCTGCAAGAGCTGGTCAAATCTCCCATTTTGCTTCACTCAATCAGAGAGAGGTCACAAGAAAATTAAAAATATAACGATACTCAATTTGAATGATGTTTGGATGATTTTAATTCTTCCTATACCCACGTGTATTATTCACACAGGGCAGGGTCACTGCCTGGTTCTTTGCTGTAATTCCTTGTCCTAACTCAGATGCTCTGGGAGCAGAGCTTGAGCACTGGCAGGGTCTCAACAGGCCCTTGCACTCAAGCTGATGAGTTTCCAACCCCTTTGCCTGGTGCCCGAGCTCAGCAGACAGAGCTGGTATCACCAGCAACACTAAACATTCCATTTTCCTATTTTCTGAGCAGCACAAACTCTCCTTCTGCAGACTTGCTCATGAGTCATCTGGAAATAAACCATAATCACTTGTCCCCTAGGAGTCATATATAAGTTAATTATTGTACAAGACAAGCTAATACAAAATACACAAGAGGTTTCAACTTGTTGAGGTTGCAAAGGGCAAGGGAGCCTTTCAGAATTTCCATTGGTTATGGTCTGGGAATGCTGGGCTTCCCTTGACTCCGTATCTATTGCATAATCAGAAACACATTTCGTTCCCTTTGTTGTACAAAGAGACAGAGCTGAAGAGATGTGGCTGTTATTACTGTGCACAAATAAGGAAGAGATACCTAATGGGCCTATGTCGTGTGCAGTGTTTGTAAACACAACTGCTCTGGGCTGCAGCTGACAGAAACCATCACTGCTTGCACCAGCTCAAAGGATGTTCTGGATCTGCAAACACCTCTCAGCCCTGCACAGGAAATCAAAATACAGGAATGGGACGTGCCAGGTGAATTTTAGGTGCCACTGTGTTAAATAAAGTCTGCTTGCCTGGAGTTCAGTGTCCTGGGCTGGGATCTGACCATCACAGTGGTGGTGTTCCTCCTACCCAGCCAGCCCAGCATTGCTGTTGTGTGGTTATCATCTCTACAGGAGAGAATCTTACCGGTGTAGGGAAAGGAAAATCTGAAAACAGTGGAAAGGCCTTTGGCATCTGACATTTTTCTGTAGAGGATCAGAAACAAATACATTTATAACTTCACAGGAAAGGAGAAAATTTTTTCCAGTAGTTATAGAAGCGGTATTAAGGTTGGAAAAGCTCTCTAAGATCATAAATTCCAAGTTATGGCACATTATTTTAAAACCTCCAGTTCCTCTTATTTACAGATCCTCATTATAGAAGGAAAGACTGCTATTAACAGTACAGATTAAAATTACTGATTTGGTGAGCTCGTAGTTTTAGACATGGCTCTGGCAAGAGACCTGGTTTCCTGAACACTCACTGGGACTGTTTTTGCCACCCAGCCTATGGCACACACAGAATCCTGTTCTGCCACCCAAGGAAGGCAGAGAACACACCACACTTTATTTCAGTACATTTAAGTGACAGACACGACTACAAAGGAGGAGGGAAAACAGTGACAATTAGTTAAGTGTGACATTTACGCTTAGTTTCTGTGACTCTCTGCTAATCATAGTAAATTATTATTAATGAACTGAATATGTCAATCAAATTACTAATTTACTGAAGACTCTGCACTACTTCTCTCCCAGGAATCACTCAAATTCCCAGTAATCACAGTGGCTCCAGCTGCCCCACCTCCCTCCAGTGAGCCCTCTCCCAGAAGAAACCAATTGTGGACATTTATTCTATGGCAAGTGTTCTGGGCTGGCAGTGCGGTGCTCACACAGGCTACTAAACAAGGCACTCTTCTGGCAGCCATCTCAAGTTCTATGTAAGAACCAGCAGAAAGCCCTTATCCCTGGAATTAATATAAGTTCTCTCACTAGAAAAAGGACAAATCCCATTTTTATATTCCCCCCAAAAAAATCAGTAACTGTATTTTTATTTGCTCATTGCTTTCACATCTACAAGGTGCCACTTTTGAAATGCCCAAGATTTCTTAGGATAACAAGAAGTAACAGATCATCTCAGAGGATACTGTTAAATTACAACACAAACTTGGGGAATGGGTAAAGTGCACCAGAAAATCACACTACTTGTATTCAACTATGCAAAAAAAAAATCCCCCAACTTGTTTAAAAATCAACAGTCCAATAATCACACATCTGTAACTGTGAAAGCTCAAGATGTAACAAACATGAAGTCTCATCTTCAAGCACAAATTCGCTTCTGAGAAGACAGCTTGTCTTTTTAACCCACAGCATAAAAATCCAGCTATCCCATAAAATTAATTTCTGTTGGTGAAAATCAGAAGTAAGACACACCAGGCTTAGGCCTGGTTCTGTCCCACATTCTTGCTTCCCAAATGAAATATTTGCCTAAAATAAAGCAGAAGTGATCTAGGCATAAATTACATTGGCTTGCAGCTTTGTACACAAACAAAAGGAGTGGAAGTTCCATATTAAACAATTCAGTCAGTTAGTTTCTAGTCATGGATAAAGCTTTTTTTAATCTGTTTACTATTTCTTAAGTAAATCTGTGTGGTCTTACAGGGGAAAAATATTCCAAGACATCTCATGCCGATGTAAGCTCACTAACTGTTTATTCCAGCCCAGGATCTGTTTAACAGGAAAGGGACAGATCAGATTTAGAGGGTCCTTCTGTCGAGGCTGCCGCTGGCATGGGCTCCTGTCCTTCCCCAGAGCATCTCCAGTCACTGGATAATCTGTGTAAAACCCTAATTCTCTAGACAAACGTGGCTGCTAAATGCCTTCTTTGAGGCCCTGAGCCATATGGTTGGGATTACAGCATTTCAGTAGTTTTTCCAAGTGAATACAAGGATGAAGCACAAAACAGTGGAGGGAGTTACGTTCATAATTGCATTTTTAAAGGGATTTCAGGATTTTTAAGGCCCATGTTCTGCACCACTGGAGCCAGTGTGAGCTTGGCACCTTAAAGCAAGTGCAAGTTATATTTACAAGCCATTTACACTTTTTTCAATATGCTATAAAAGGTCTAAGTACAAAGGAGAACAAGGGGCTGTGTTGCTAATGCTGATGCAATAAAAGCACATTTTTATCTCTAGGATAAAGATAACAGAGCACAGCCCCTCATCACCACTGCCACCATCCCTGTCCTCTGGGAGCACAAAAAATCCGTGGATCCCCAACAGTCAGGGACACCTCAGGAGAGACACCATGTAATACTTCAGGTTGTTTCATGTTTTTCTAACACTGTTTTATAACATACAGGAAAAGGAGGCTTTGAACACAGCTCATCCAGGACAAACAGTAACCACATGGCCTCAAAACCTGTTTCAAATAATGCCACAGTAGTTACAGTTTCCAGTACAAAGACAGACATAACAACAAAGAGCATCAACTTTCCTCTTTCCCTGGCCTGGTTAATTTTCCCTTTTCCATCTGTGAGTATGACCTAATGATACAGACTTTATTTGTATTTAATTTTGAGATCTGCAGAGGAGAAGTACCATATACAAGCTTGGTCTGTGTTGTTTTTCTTAGCTGTATATACTTGGCCAGGCTTTCCTTTCCTCCACACCATTATTTACACTCTGGAGCACTGACTCTGGTGTGGAGCATTATCCATGTTATGGCTGTTTATAGAGTAGAAGTAGTCTCTGTAACATGTCTGTTTTTCATGTCTTAAACCAATAAAACTTTTACATTGGGCTTATCAAAACCATTCTGTGTAGATCTAAGTCTGTTGTGACTGAAATCAGTAATAAAACTTCTCTTGATGCCCTGTGGAACACAGCTAAGGCAACGCTGAGCTCTCTTAATAAATTCCGCTCCGGTAAAAGTTTTATTTAAAAAATGTGGTTAACCCAGAGCTTTTAAAGAAGATTAATGTGGACTTATAAAAAATGTCTGATTTTATTATTAGTAGTAATTCATACAGTTTGTCCTGAAGTTTTCCTTTTCAGCTTCAGTTTGAACCATATGTTCAGGAAGTTCAACTGAAAAGCGATCCTTCAGCAATATTATTTTTTTCTAATTAACAATAACCACAGAGGTATTTTACAGAAACCTACAGAGTCCCTCAGAAGGTTGTGGAGTGGGATAGATTAAAACAGGATTTTGTCTATTTTATGAAAAATGTACTGAAGCACAAATAGGTCAACTTCAGAGGAGTCCTTCCTTTCCTGTTCTACCAAACAAAGGATTCTGCATGCAGCAAATCTTAATTTCCATGGGCTTTTTTTGTGAAAGGCCTTGAAGGACTCTGGGATCCATCAGTGCCCCACTGGCCTCGCTGGGACTGAGCACAGCAGTGCAGATGGGGATCCTCAGACACGGATCCACCACCCCACTGGGTCAACACTGCTCAGATGTGAAGGGTGTCAAATGCAAAAACTCAAAGAGAAGCTGGAAGCTGGGTGCCAGACTGGGTTTATACAGACTGCATGGGGATTTAGGAATAAACACAGCTGTAGGCTCAGCCAACTGCTCTATGTGTGCAAACAAAACAGAAGAGGCACAAAAAACCCCCTGCACTCGAATGAAAACAAGAGTAAAAAGCACAAGTTGGAGTGAGGTTCATAAAAATACCTTGGGGCAAATTTAACATGCCCAGTCCTTGTACACACGATGTAACTGATGGCATCAGGAACATTTTTATTCTGGATTTCAAACTCTCCCACATTCCCTTCCTCAGTGACAGCAGTTGAAGTGATGCTGGGTGCAGAACTTCTGCACCGAGGGCTCCTGGAGACTTCTCGTTACAACACAGCTCACAAGAACTACTTGCTGGCTGTTTTTAAGAACAAAGATCATTGTTCAGCTCAATAGAACAATGCCATCAAAATGGCAGCACAATGTTGTGCTGCTGCTTTCACTGGGGTCCCTGTCAAGTTGCATCAGCTGAAATGTGGAGATGTTTTATTTCCTGACTTGTCACACTGCTCACTGCGCCCCAGAGCTGCCAGTCAAGCTGTGCTGCTTCTGCTGAGATGCTGTTTGTGCCTTGCTGGGTTTGCTGGTGGTGCCAGCCCTCACATTCAATTTTCCTGTTTTTTCAATAGCACAAACCCACTGCTGTCACTGCACGTGCAGCCTGATCTTACCATCCTCACACTCTGCCCCCTTTCACTCCTGAGACGTCTCTGTGTTGTACTTGGATGTCAGCAGTTTTCTGGGTAAAAAGGATGTGGCAATTGGCTTTTCCAGAGGTACAAGCTGCTCCTTGGCTGTGCCTGCTGGTTTGTCTGGGATAACACCCTGAAAGCCACACCTTGATGCAGTTCCAGTGTTTTTGTCCACGGGGTACCTGTGTTCCTGAGGGCTTCAACCCCAACCCAGGGAGCTTCAGGAATGAAATCCACAGGGAAAGAAACTGTGGAAAGGAAATGCTCCCTTGGCTGACCTGTGAATCTCTGCCCATACCAGTATAGAAGAGCAAAGGCTTCATTTTTGCACAGTCACTTTGCAGAGTAAAACCATGTATTCAAAAGAAAGTAAAAAATTACATAAATTTTCACAGTCCATTGTAGAAAGAAGATTTATTAATCCCACTAACTTCCTTGCAAACATTAAATATCTTCAAATATATTTAGCATATATTCGTTTTTTAATTTTGTAGGTTGCTGCCAGATCCCTTACTGGAGGCACAGTCCATGGTCAGCATCACTAACCTGCCCTCCCTGCAGACAAAAGTAATGTTTACCTCTGTCTGCATTCTGACACATGCCAAACAACGAGCCTGAGCTCTTGGGATCAGCTTTATTTATCCTCTAATTTTCCCACAGCATTTCAAAACCCACTTGGGCTTGAATGATCCTGCAGCCATTTGCATTTATCATTTGACACGTCAGATCAAACAACTGTGTGAAATATCAAACAGGCCTCCAGCATTTTGCTTTTGTGTAGTTTATTGTAGCTTTGGGGTAACATTCCACCAAAAGCAATATGGAAATTCCTAATATCACCCGGCCCCAGTCAGAGGCTGCTTGTTGCACTGGGAGGCTGGATGCAGGTGGAAAAAGGAAAATGTTCTTTATTGTTGAACTGTGTTGCTTTTCACACCTCTTGTGAGAAGCAACACAATAAGCCAAGGAAACAACCTCGACCCCTAAATGTTTATAAATCTGCATTTACTGAGTGAGCAGCACAGAACACATGGATTGAAAGAGACCCAGGAAGGAAAACCAGTCTGTACCATTATGTGATCATCTCTTGATGCAGTTGCTGGCAATATCACAGTGGAATTGTTACCACCCACTGCTGCATCCAGAACCTTCTAATGAAGGTGCTTCTGGAATTCCTACTCAGAGAAGTCCTTCTGCAGTCACCCTGGCAGGGAGGAGAACACAGTGTGGGATGAAAAGCCCTAGACATGGTCAGGCTGGAACTTTCAAATATGACTCAGATTTGAGATCCAAGATTTTAACTTGCCTCTAAAATTTCAAATCAGATTCCAGCATTGAAAGCAGCTGGATTTTTCCCCATGTATTGCTAAATCCCAACAGTTCACACTGGCTCTGCCCTTTGTCAAGGCTGCAATCCCAGCTGGCACAGAGAGTGCCAGGCAGTGGCACTGATGGGAAAGATGAGGCCAAAGGCACAGGCAGGGCCTCTTCCTGACAGGGTGCAGGAGAACAGCAAAGCACATCCTTCCTCTCCTGTCACATCCTCAGAGGGAGCCTGAGAGGAGAGTGGAGTCTGTTTCAACCTACACACCAAACTAAGCCCCATGGAGGGGAATATTAATTTTTAACCCAACACAACAGCATTAATGAAGAGGAATAATCCCTCAGTCCTACAGTTCCTGCCCACACCAGGGCAAGACTCAAGGCCTCATTTCCAAGCCTTCACAGTCAACACTCAATGTCAGATTCTAAAACCAGGCACACACCAGTGCAGCCATTAAGGCCTGGTTCCCAGCAGGATTCCATGTCAAGCAGAATACTTTCTTTAGCAAGGGCTGGGGCAGCAGGGATCCCTTTTAGAAGGGTTCGTCTGGATACTGTACCACAATTGAACAGTGTAGGGGCATTTGGACAGCAAAGAAGGGTTCTGCATTCAAGACATTTTAACTTAAAAGTGCTTAAGAGACACATGGAACTGAAACACTGCATGCATCAGAATGCAAAATAACCCAACTCCTGTGAATATTCAGTTTGCAGGTTACCTGTATGACATGCTGTTGTTCCTGACTCTTCCCTTGAGAGGATTCTTCACCTGGGGTGGGTCTCATGGATTTTTTTTCAAAGACTTGCTCTTTGCTTCTTTGGAACCATCATATGCTTGTCTTCATGGGAGTGAATGGCCTCTCCGCAGGACTCTTGGAGCAGCTGATGACAGGGTGGTTGTTTCCCTTCTTTTAATTTGCATGATAAACATCTGTCAGCAAATTGCACTGAATTGGGTGAGCATGGCAAGGTCTGCAGCTGGAGGGGCCTGACTGACTCCAGCTGGGGCCAAAATTGGCCAAAAATTCCTCAAGGATGATTGAGGCTTCTGGGACTGGGGCAGCATGTGATGGGTTTGTCTGTGCTGCTGACAGGGGCTGAGGGACTCAGCAGTGTTTCCATGGCCAAGGGACTCGATGTGGAGCCCTCAGAGGGCAGTTTCACACCATGTACCCCTGCACTAGTGCTGCATTTTGCTGTAAATTCTCTTCACACAAAGTGCCTGAATTGAAAATGCCTAAAGCCACAGAGTTTACCATTACAGTGCCCACCAGCCTGCAGCTGAAGTGTGTTAGACCTCTTGAGCTTTAACATTTTACATCTCGGCTCAATCTGAATTAAATTTTAATTTGAGAACTTGGCAAACTGAACAACTTGCTAAGTCTTGTATAACACAAGGATGGTCAGAGAGTCTCACTGCAAAATCCTGCAGCAGTGTTTGTGTTATCACAGCTGATGACCCAACCACTGGGACACAGGTTTCTTACAGCTCTGGTTTTAAAATGGATAATATGGCACTGGTAGTAACACCAGCTTGGAACAGAAATGCAACTACAAAGGACAAATATTACAAGGGGAGAAAGGCATTAAAAAGCCATGCAGGAAATCTGAACAAATCTCTGTGTAACTGTGTCCTGCAAGCCCACACAAGGTACAGAGGGTCCTTGAACTCTGTGCATCCACATTTTACACCAAGTCAGTGACAGTGTTTGCTCCCTTTCTACACTCCCTACACCCCTTGTTCAACCAGAGAAATCAAGGTCAGTTTGAGGATAATTATATAAATAGCAGGAAGTTTATGGAAAAGTTGCTGAAGTTGTTTGTGTGTGTGTTTGTGTTGAGCTGCAAAGAGGTAGAAGTGCTGGTACAGTGCCAGCCAACCCTGCACATCTGTCCCTGTATAATCTGTACCTTTGCTATCCATTAGGAGTCTGTTGACTTCATTTTTATATATTAATTGCATATTAAAATAGATAAATTAAAACTTGTGAATATTTATTGCTTACAACACACTGGTCTCCAACTGCTTTTTCCCTCCCTGTCTTTTCAGCTGACAGATTTTATCGTGGCCTTGAGTGGGGAGCTCTGACACACCACTGTGTCAGAGTAATTTTCTTGCTTGTTTTACTCTTTTTGTTATGATGTTTCTTCGTTTTATTCCCATCAACTTTCATTGTCTTTAATTATGTCCCTGAACTTGTAAAGCTGCTTCTCCTAACAATGGGTACTTTGGAAATGGCAACAATTGCTTTTCCATGAACCACAAGGCAGGAAGTGCATTGTTTCTTTAAAAAAATTACCAGATGTTTTTCAGGGCTGACTACTAACATAAAAAAAGCACCAGAAACTATTATTTTCCAAATAATCCAAGTATAATTTTGATATTCTGTGACTCCTGTTTGCATTTAACTGGGAATTGCTGCCTATGCCAATACTAAAGAAGGAATTCTCTCAAGCTAAGTGTATAAAGTCCATCCATGTGAACACTGACTCTGTGGTCTCAAGTCCATCCGAGTGAGTTGTGCTGTTCCTTGTGCTGTTCCTGCCAGTTCAAATACCTGCAACTTGTCTTGTGTTCCCTGACTGGAACAAATGAATATTCCTTGTCCCTGGCTGCAGGGATTATTGACAGAAAACACCCAGTGCTTCACAGCAAAGTGACTGCATTTTATTTCTCATTAAAAATTAAAATGTGTGCTTTAAGTGATAAAAGTATATTTTTAACGTGGACGGTACAGTAAGAAGAAATTACCCGCATCACACATGCCTGGAAATTTGTGATCCCTGCTGTTCCCAGATTCCATGCCTCTGGATCACAAGCTGTTCATGATGGAGCGATATTCTCTCTGATGTTCCACAAGCTTCAAAAACACTTCATATTTCTTGTCATAAAATCTGTGTAAGAAAGTTAATTTCAACAAAGCCTGAGATTTGAAGATTTAAATCCCCTGCAATATGTATCTTTACTTCTTTCACGTAGAATCAAAGAAATTTTGACTCTTCCCTAATTCTAACTTCTGCCGGGATCAGATACCTCCCTGTGTGCCACAGAAGCAGTTCCCACCCAAAAGAGTGATTTCCAGTCACAATTCCACTTTTTGTTTTCAGACAGCTTTTCCCTGGAGTTCTCTGCCGTGGCAGTGGGGGGGACACCAGGGCTTCACAGAATTCCTTCAGGTTGGAAAAGCCCTTTAAGATCATCGAGCCCAACTGCTCCCACATCACTGCCAAGGCCACCTCTAACCAATGTCCCCAAGTGCCACATCCACACGGTTTTTAAATCACTTCAGGGATGGCGACTCCACCACTGCCCTGGGCAGCTGTGCCAGGGCTGGGCAGCCCTTTCCATAAAGAAATTTTCCTTAATATCCAATCTTAACTTTCCCTGGCACAACTTGAGTTTCCTCTCATCCTGTCCCTTGTTCCCCGGGAGCGGAGCCCGACCCCTGCGGCTGCACCCTCCTGTCAGGGAGCTGTGCAGAGTGAAAGGTTCCCCCTGAGCCCCTCAGGCTGAGCCCGCCCGGCTCCCTCAGCCGCTCCCGGTGCTCCAGCCCCTCGCTGTGTTCCTGTGGAGCCGGGTCCAGAACTGGACACAGGGACCGAGTGTCCCCTCCGTGTCCTCCCCGTGTCCCCCCGGCCCTTTCCCGGGAGTCGCACCCGCTCCCGCCGCCGCCAGGGGGAGCCCGCGCGCCGCCGCCCATGGAATTCAGAATCCTTACAACTCTAAATAACCCTTAAATATAATAGAATATAAGCCTTAAAATGGAATAGAAATAATCATTAAAATATCGTATAAATAATCCTTAAAATGCAATATGAATAATTAAGCCTCAGAAATCAATATAAACAATCCTTAGAGTATAAACAATTCTTAAAAATATAATATGCTAAGATTCTTAAAGTATCTGTATGCTAAACACTACTGCACTCAAGCAGGGCCATCAAGAGACACAGCCCAACTTCATCTCCAGACCCCAACTTTATCTCCCTTGAACCCTCCCAGTGGAACACACCAAGGCCAGCGTTACCTTTTGTGCTCATGGTTGGGCTGCACAACTCTCCCAATTTTCCCCATTTTCGCCATGGCCTCCTAGGAAAAGACAAACACCAACTGGAAAAGCCTGTTTTGATTTAAAATACTTTTTGACAAGAACAAGATGTTTCAAAACCAATCGGAACATTAGTGATGTATTTTGTTTCGGCTGAACAGGCCAGATGGCAGCAAATATGTTCAATCCCATTATAAAGTAGTCAAGAGAACAAAGCGCTGCAGACCCTCAATAACCAAAATCTGCTCCTCTCTCTCCCTGGGAGTCCCAGGCAGAACAGACTTATCTTTTGTTATTTATTCTAACCAAAGGAAATGTTAAACACTGCATCCCCGGAGGGGAGGGTTCTCAAATAAAATGATACTGTACTTGAGATCCCTTAATCACATTCTTAAAGTATCAGTTCCCTGCAGCAAGGGAGGACTTGAGGGTGCTCCAGAAGCTCAAGGTAACCTGGGAAGGTCTGTTCTGGAGTTCATAGCTGCCCACAGCACAAAGGTGTAAGAGGCAAACGCTGATCCTGCTCTGCTTTTGGCCAAAACAAAGCCAGAGCTCACAGAATTCCCTGCAAGAGTCTCTGGGACAGTCTTGTGTGGAAGGGAGAGGGACGAGTAATTTGGTTCCTTTCCTGATCCCTGTGAGAATCTGATTTCCCATGGATTCTCCTGAGCAATCCCACTGGAATGAGAATCACCGAAGTTAAGAGGGCTGAGCTCTCAGGACACAATGGCAGCAGACACTCAGTTATTTCACAGGGAGCAACAACTTTTATGGAAGACGGAAGAATGTTAAAAACAGTCAAGGTCAGGACTCAAGAATCAGTGTGTGACTAAATCAGTGTTCACAGTTTCTAAGCAGGACCCTGAGCCTGTTTTAATGTAGTGCCTGAGAATCAGGATGACCCTGGAGAACAGGCAGCCTGTGCTGCTGGAACCTTCTGCACAACAGCTACAGCTGGATTTTTAAAAGGTTTGGATTATTTTATAGGCTGGAATATCTGCTGTAGTGAAATCTGTGCTTTCCACTGACCCAGCACTTGACAGCTGAGGATCTC
Source organism: Climacteris rufus (assembly GCA_013398175.1). Classification (NCBI taxonomy): domain Eukaryota; kingdom Metazoa; phylum Chordata; class Aves; order Passeriformes; family Climacteridae; genus Climacteris; species Climacteris rufus. The sequence continues at coordinate 50,808 of VZRZ01007083.1, forward strand.
ACAGAACTTTACAACGTGGATGAGCAATGTCAGTGCAGTGTCACTGGCCAGGGCAGGCAGGGAGGCTCCCAGGACAAGCTGTGTCTGGCTGAACCTGCAGTGTTACCTGGCATGTTCTGGGAGTTCATCCTTCAGCACCTACACATCCTTCCATCCTGCCAGTCCAAATGTGCCAGAGAACATGGAACACCTACTTTCTACTTCAGTCAACTTCAGGATGTCAGTACTGGATGAAATTGTGGCTTTACCGAAGTAAAAAGCAGTGCCAGTGTGTGCAGTCAGGATCTGACTCTGCTAAGGGTGCTGATAAACCAGCAGGGAACATTTCTGTGCTCTCTTATGTCCATTCTCTTTCATACGTGCAGAGGTTGATTGCACTTCAATTCCCCAGGAAACACCCTTGAAATAACACTTCCAGAGAGATAGTGTGTTCTTTTCCCTGGGACATGTGAGCCTGCTGGCACTGAGACTCTGCTCACCAGCCAGATCAAAATACTGCCATGGAAAGGTTCATATTCTTCCCAGTAAGAGAAATGGGCATTTTATTTCCTGTCCTTTAACAGGTGATACTGACAATGCTCAAGCATTGTCCCTGTTTACAATAGTCAGTCTCTTACAACTCCCTTACATGGCCAGCTGCATTTACAGACTATCCAAAAACTGAATGAACACTCAGGAAAAAAACCAACCTTAAAGTAAAAGCCAATTCCCTGTGCTACAATAGATACTATGGAATGCTATTCCATTGTGTCTTAGGGAAAGCCTCCTGAAGCACTCTCTCACTAATGGAAGAGTCACCTTCCTTTCTGCTCCCTACTTTACACCTCCTTTTGAATTGCCCTGGAGATGCCACTGAAAATAAACCCACAACATCTACAGTGTCTGAAGAGGCAAATCCATTTTTTATCACAGGAGTAACAAACATGAAAGGAAGGGCCAGACTTTGCCATTCCCCACTCCGTGCACACTCCAGACCAGGGCACAAACAGCACCATTCCCTGGATATGTTCTGCCTCTGACAAGAGTGCTCCACACACTCATGTTCTGCTTTACTCTAAGCTTTCAGTGCAGAACACTTGCTGCTCTTTGGGAAGTCAGCCAGCTTGGAGATAAACCTGTCTCCAGAGCGGAGAAGGAAGATGCCAAAGTTTATCAGTTTTCCAGTCTATCAGCTAAAATACTTCAGTGTATAAAATCTGCTGAAAATACACAGACCTTGAGAATCCACAGCATTGAAGTCTCACAGCAACTACCATGGTTCTGTGGATTAACATGTCAAAAAAATACACAGCCAGCAATCTGCAACAACTCACCCATTCTGTGTTGCTCAAAATATCCTAAATTAATTCCCTTTCTTAATTCACATTTTAGTTGTGTGTTTTTCTGTGTTTTAAAGTCAGTTTGGTCATTGTTAGTTTGAACAAAAAACTTAACTCCCAGAGGAGAGTCTTTTCAACAATTTTCTGGGGACAAAGAGGAACAGAACATTGAAAATATGAATTTATAATGAAACGGGAAACAAAGGAACATTAGAATTGCATTGCTGAATCGGATCAACCTTGTGCACTGCTCTGTCTCCAACAAAAGCCTTAAATATAGCAAAGTGATAATACTGCTGTTCAGAAATAGTTCGTTTGAGGGTTGACATCCAAATCCATAATTCCAGTCACCAAGGATTTCGCAATCTTAATTTGAATGACGCTCTATCTTCTTTGTTTGCCAGTCTAGACAGTACAATGAATACAGTGATTTAAAACACAATGAATTCTCTCTTAAAACAAAATATTTTGTAAAATTGCTTTTTAATCATTTCTTTTCTCTCTTTCCATAAAGGCTATGCTATAAATAAACTCTGAAAGTTCGCATTTGATCATCGTTTCTAAAGGCTGGGCAAGAGGCAAGTGAAGGGTTTACACAGAAAAAAAGAGAGGCACTGTGGAGCAGAAATAAAGAGATGCATTCATGATTTCTAACCTTTTGTTAGAGTGTCAATGCTGAGACAGATACAAGGCAGTAAACACTCTGCTCTCCATGGAGAGACCCAGGCCAGCAGGGTTATCCCTGCCCGGGAAGGGAACGGCCCAGGGAACCAAACTCTGCAAGGGCCACCACATTTCAGAACAAGGTGCCATTCTGCTGCTGGGAAGGTCAGTAGCAATTCAAATCCACTCGGTCCTGGTGGCTGAATTCCACCTCCAGCATCATCTGGGGCACGGGACAGGTTGAGGAATCCAGAGCAGCCTCAACAGGCAGCAAATCTCCCAGGGAAACCCTACTGGAACCCCGGGAAAACCCTGTCTCCTGGGGAAGCCCGACTGACACAGCATCTAAAAGCTGGAAAGTTCAACTGTTGTCCCTTCAATGAAGGGAAGGAAAAGGTTTTTAACCCTGTGTGGGAGGAGGCCCCAGGACAAGCCAGTCGATGGTGCTGTAGCCACAGGATGTGCACACAAGGAACAGCTTCAGCCTGGGAAACAAACCCATCTTCTCTGATTCCCTGGCCCTTCGGATCCTCCAAGAGCTGCCTCAAAACCCAGCACAACCCTGCTCATCCCACAAGAGGAGCCCATGTCCCCTGGGATTGCAGGGAGAGGCCAGTGAAGCCCGCTTGTGAACAGCCCCCAAGTCTGATGTTCAGTAGTGACTCGAGGACTGGTGAGGTTATTACTGAAAATTAGTGGGACAGGGACCCTTGAAGTGCACAGCAGATGAGCAATCAGATTTAGGGTGGCAGCCTTAGTTAAGAAAATCAAGTAACAAAATCCCAATTGGGCTTTTTCTGCATTTTGAGACTTTAAAAATTGCATCCAAATTTAAATGGATAAGGCATTCAAGCACAAATACAAATTCCCAGCTGTGTTCTCCCCACTGTCATTTTGGTAATCCCAAGAAATGCTTGGACTTTTACCTAAGGTAGTTATTAACAATGGAACAACCACAGACCATTTAAAGTTTTCCTGTACAATTTCAGTGAAAGCATCTGGCTGCACATGGAGCAGCAAAGCACCAAACTGGGGGGATCTGATGCTCCCACTCAGGCCAGTCTCAACTCCCCAGTCCTTCCATACAGTTCTCCTGTCACAGATCCAGCAGCAAAGGAAAATAATGTAAAAGTTGCTCATTCACAACAGGCTGAAATGTAGGAACTTTCTTCCCACCAGATCTGTCCTGTTTTGCAGGATTCAGCAGGTGTAAGAACCTTCCAGCTAACAGACTGGCTTTCCTTACACTTCTAGACCTCACAACAAACAAAATAAATAATATTATATGTAATAATTTTAACTGTTCTTCACCAGTGAAGAAACTCTTTCTCACTCATCTCTATTCCACACACACAAGCTCAGCTAACAGATGTCTTTAGCATCACTTGAAGAAGTCCAGTCAGAGATATATTTGGATTTGAAGGGAATAAATAGATTTCTTGAAATGCTGATGTTGAAGAAATACTTTTGAACTTGTAAAAGAATTTTAAACAAGGCTGCTATTTCCTTCAAGGCTTTTATTTAGGGATTGCTTGTTCCATAGCCTGCAGATGCAAGAATCATCTTATCTACGTTCACAGGAGTTACACGAGTGTATTTCTGTAACACAGGCCTAGCAGAACATTACTTTTTAGTGGCATATGACTGCATGAAGAAAACATGTGATGGACTATATACAATATTTTTTTAGTGGTTTTTTTTCCCCCCCTTAAATTTGTTTGAGTTATGGGGGCAGATCTTGGCAGCCTGCACAAAGCCCAGAATCTGTAACTCAATTCTCTGTGGGTTTCTGGATGGAGTGAGCCAAGTTTTAAAACACATTATGGATAAATATTTGAGCTGAGCAAAAATTTCACACCTAAGACCAAAGTGTGAAAATTTGGCTTTGATTCATGTAGTGAAAAGGTGGAAAATTTCACACAAGCTTGTATTTTCCTTTTGCTCTGATCCAACATCGATTTCTGTGTCTGTACCAAACCTCAGGGAGTTTCTGCCTGTCTGTGTGTGCACATGAGATACAGAGGAGGGGGAGAAGAGGATGCAAGGATGGAGGTTCAGCAAGCAGGACACCAGCTCAGGACTTGAATTCAAGACGTCTTTCAGGAAAAGTCCCTGGCCTTCTGAATCTCACTGTCCATATGTTCAATAACAGCACTGGTCCTTCTCAGAGGAATATTTTATACATTTGTTTCTTACACTGGTGGAGGGGAATCAGGCAGCTCAGAAGGAGCCCAACATTATTCTACTCCATCCTTAAACCATACAGCTTCAGTTGACAGAGACCAACTGGACAAATCCTGAGTACCGAGACAAGGTGGATTTCTGGTTCAAGCACTGAATCAGTATCCCGAAAGTTTCAAGAGATTCCTGGAGTTATCTGGGACATGTAATTTACCCTTTTAGTTTTCAGTTACCTCCCTCTGCAATGGGCTGTGCCATTTCCCCAGTTTGGTTTGGCTGGGGGCAGAGTTTGCCCACTCCAGGTTTGTCCCCAGTTTTGCACTGTGGGTGCCACCCAGAGCTCCCAGCCCCACTGCACCTTCCACATCTCACCAAAGCACAGATCACTCCACCTGCCCTGTACCATCAGAGCAGGTTTTCACTCCTTAGTGGGGAGGCCCTGAACAAATGGAAAACAGCTCTCACAACAGCAGAGACAAGCACAGGTAAGGCCACAGTACCACTTCTGCCTCCACAGCACTGACTCTGCCCCAGTGGCTCCACAGTGCCAGCCAGGCTGTGGTCGCCCAGGCTGGTGTCACAGAGCCCCAGCCAGGCTGGGCAGCCACAGGCACAGCAGTGGAGGGCAGCTGCCAGAAGGGTGCCTTGCCATGCCAGCACTGACATTAATTACTTATTCCACAGCCCAAATTTAGAACAGGACGAGGGTCAGCTCTGATTGCCACATCATCTATCAGCTGGAAACTATGTTTGGGTCTAAGCTCCAGCCACACTGCTACTAAATATAGGTTGGTTAGTTGTTGATTTGAGTCTGCATTCCCCCAAGTTGCCTTTGACTATGAAATAATTCAGCAGTTTGCTTTGTGAGGGCTCCATTGCTGGCACCTCTCAGTGCCCAGAGCTGCTTGGACACAAACCTGATGGCTCAGCAGGGATTTCACCTTCCCTGGGCAATGCAAAGAGCCCAAGTGCTCAGCTCTTGTTTCAGCTCCACAGATTGCTGGGTGCCATGAATCCAGTCTGTGGGCACCATCCAAGCAGTCTGGGGCAGGGTTCAGCTGCTCTTCCCCTGACATGAGCTTGTGCAGCTTCACTTCAGTGTCTGTGTGAAGGTCCCAGCCCACACCTGCCACAGGCTCCTGACTCCAGCACCAACTGGCACTGGCAGCACATCTCCCTCACCCCCTTCTCAGGTGGAATGGATTTGTTAACCACACACAGCATCGCTGTTATAATAGACTAAGAAGGTTTGTCCATAGAAACCACATGAAAATATATTAATTTAATACACTTTTTAGGCTTGGAAATGTTATGCTGACAGGCAGCTGTGTTTAACAGAACACAAACTCACCTGGGAGTCAGGAGAGCAGATTCCTGCACCAGCTCCCAATGCAGGGCACTGATCAATCAACCCTCCCCCTACTCACCACCTCTGGGGATGGAGTAAACTAATCCAGGGAATGCTCCTCTGCATAACCTGCAACACGTTGTTTTGCTTCTCTGGCAAATGCTCTGCTTGCAGCATCTGTCCCAATGTTTTACCCTCAGTTTTAGGTGGTAAGGCCTTTGGGGCAGGCAGGGCAGGTCTGTGATTCCACACGGACAGAAACACCAAAAAATGAGCTGGACACAAAGCAATTCCTCCCTGTGAGGGTGGGGAGGCCCTGGCACAGGGTGCCCAGAGAAGCTGGGGCTGCCCCATCCCTGAAGTGTCCAAGGCCAGGTTGGGCAGGGCTTGGAGCAGCCTGGGACAGTGGAAGGTGTCCCTGCCCAAACCATCCCATGATTCTGTGATTTGGACAGGGGAGGGAAAACAGAGACACTGAAGACCCAGCACCAGCACAGGAGATCCTGACACTCAGCTGGGCACTCCACACAGTATTGAGCTGAACTGCACCACTTCCTTCAAGGTGCAAAACTCAGATTGATTCAGCTTTCCTTGTGTTTAGTCACCGAGTTCAAACTTTTATTTGCCATCTGGCAATGGATTGGGCTTTGCTGGGGGGAGGGGATAGGAAAGGGGCTTTTTTTCCTTTTTTTTTTTTTTTTTTTGCATCTGTATTTGCTTTATGAGCTATGGCTAAGGCATCGTTTACACATGGGGAACTGGGTCGGGTTCTCTCAATTCATTCCATATGTTCACTCACGCTGTCAAAACATTTTTTCGATCTAATTAATCCACACACATCTCTCTCTTCATTTCCCCACTTTGGGGCTTTCAGCATTTTTGGGGTACCTAGCTGGGATTTTGTCATAAAACCAACTTCTGCCTGTACTTTGCTTTAGGGTTACTCTATCAAGAAAGCAAAACTGTTTGCAATCTTTCACTCTTCTTCATCTATTCATTCTTTCTCTGTTTCCAGCACTGGCTGAAGAGATTTTCCTTTCTTCTTCATCTTTCAAATATACTCTTTGCCATGCTCCAGTGTCTACCTGAGGTTAATGAGGAAAATCCCTGCTGTGAGTTTTGATTTGGGATTATTTTTTATCTGGTTAATCTGATGTGTGGTTTACTATTAAAAAAAACCAAAACTATACCTCAGAAATATGCTTACATTTTCCCCAATCTGGACTGTATTTGGGAAATTACCCTGGACAGGGGCTCATAAAAAACAAGAGACCTTTAGAAAGTCTTTCACTACTGTAAGCTAGTAGAAGGTTGAGATGTTAAAAGAGAGAGTAAAACTGCATTAAAATACAGAGAGAGCCTTTCTAATAACCTTACAGATATCCTATCCCAAAATATAAAAATTAAAATATAATTTAAGAGATACAGAGATATCCAATGAGCAGCAAAGACAGTAAATCCTAGAAGAAATGAGAACTCAATTGAGAGTTTAGACTGGACTGCACAGCCATTTCTCCTTGGGAAGCACAGCACAGAGAAGGCAGCTGTCCATGGCACAAGGCATTTGGTTTCCTTGCCATGATTGTTACAGACAAGGGGTCAGCAACCTTTTCTAGCACGCTGCTCCAGAAAGTATTTTTCTTTCCTAATTAGAGGCTACAAGTGACTAAACTGAGTGAAGCTGAAGCAAAGCACACTGATCATTGGAGGGGGGTGGACTAGATGACCTTTAAAGGTCTCTTCCAACCCAAACTAGTCTATGATTCTATGATCAGCTGATGAAATTGTCCTGTTCTGTTAAAAACTGAGCATCCTTTCTTCTCCAGATCTGAAAATCAGCCAGGGATGAGAAGCTACTGCTCTCGTTTGTCTTCTGCCACTAGAACTGTCCTCTAATAGTGCACTTTCTAAACAAAGCACTTCAAATGCTGGATATGTATCGCTAAACAATTTTATTTTAGGAAGATCAGGATTCCTTAAAAACCTGGGAAGCCTGGTCAGACAGATGGGATGGCCAGTCAGCTGCCAAATGTGGTCTGTCAGCAGCAAGGCAGAATCTCACCCTGAACTGTGGGATTCCTGTGGACACAGAATTCAGAGAGTTTTATATGAGGAAACTGTAATAGTCACACCAGAAAGGGTGTTCTGCTCCCCTTGCTCCTAAAAACTTTGGCTTTTATCTCTTGGAGACCATTGGGAAATGGTGAATACAGTTCTCTATAGCATTAAAACTTCTCTGTCAGCAGGAACCTCTTTATGTGCACAATGTATGTGTACTGCAGTCACATTTATTGCATAGAAAACCTGGAGGCACCAACTTGAACAAATTAATTTGGAATAAACTATTCTTGTTGGTAAATGTCAAGTTACCCTCATCACCATTCTGGCTATCTGACATTTTTCTATAAAAAACCAAAATCAAGGGCTATTAATCCCCACCTGCCCAGAGCCATAAAAGAGCCTTTGATTACAGTAATATTCCATAACTTCCATTACTGAGCAAATCCAAACCTGTCACCCAGCACTGCCAGCAGTTTTTAAAGGTATCTCAGGCATCTTTTTCCTTAGCAGATGTTCTAAGAAAGCCTTTGTATTCATTTGGCAAATAGAGAAAGAGCACATTTTACAATTGCCCATGCCCAAAACAATGTTTGGTTCTGTCTGCAAACACCCCAGCTGGAATTAGAAGTGCAGTTGCTGTGGGAGTGAAGCACCAGTGGCACCAGAGCTGGGCTGGTCACAGCCTGAGATCCAACACAGCCCAATCCTGCCCAGCCTTTATCTCAAAACTCAGATCCCTCAGAGAAGAGTTCCTGAGACAGTCCCCACCTTCCCACCTCCAGGTAGGGACATTGGGGAGCTTGTTTGTGAGCTCTTCTTTTTATCTCTGGGAAAGGTGAACAGCACTGAATCCTTCCAGGGGGATGTTCTCACCTTACAACACCCAGCAGTCACCATTCCCACTTTTATTTTGCTGTCCCATCCTGTTTTCCCAGCCTTTGAAGGCCCCAGTGAGCTGCACCTTGTGGCTCTGCTTCCAAGCAAACCCTTCAGTCACTTCAGTGAGACATTCCCAACCCACTGCTCCTGAGGTGCTTATGGGGAAAGCTCTTCCCAGCTCACCTTCTGTGACTGTAAGGAGGGCAATTGGATTTGCTGGCTCCTGAATTTAACCTTGGACAAGTCACACAAGCCCTGAGATTGGCTCAGTTGGACAGAGCATGGTGCTGATAACACCAGGGGTGTGGGTTTGATCCTCACATGGGCCATTCACTCAAGAGCTGGACTTGATGATCCTTTACAACTCAGAATACTCTGTGATTCTCTGAAGCCTTAAGCACCTCAGTTTCTCATGTATTCCATGAGAATCAATAGCACCACTAGGTTAATACCAAACACTCAGAAGGAAAATCTGGCCAATGTGGAACACAACTGAAGAAAAACCATTTTGTGCTTCACAATTCAGCTGATCCTAAGAATTGAGCCAATTCCTGCTGCTGAGGATCTGTCCTTTCATTTGAAGACAGCAAGCTGGGAAAAGAGGTGAATAACAGAGGCTCAAAAGGCTCATGGAGCTTTTCACTTCTAGGTCACTGAGCAGAACCTCAGCAAGGTCAGTGAGTGTTGGGAGCTATGGTGGGATTCCAACTTTTTATCAGGTCCTCTGCAAAGGGGATTTATTGGTTTCAAATTAATTCCTATTGTATGCATTTTTCCCAACATGAAATGCTCCATTGTCACAGCTCAGCCACTCTTAACCCTCTGCAAAGCTCCATGGCAGAAACTGCTGCCACCACCTGAACACTTCCTTCTAAAATCCCAGTGGAAGTGTCCTGACTGTGACCTGAGGCTGGAGAAGCTGAGAGAGCCCTTCCCAGCCCTGGCTGGAGGCACAGCCCTGTGAGAAGTGTGGCAGTGCAGCTGCACATTCTGTTTCTCTCTGGTGCAGAACTGGGGGAAGGCAGAGCCCAGCTCTGGGGGTTGTTTTTAACTCCCCACAGTGGCTGCTCCAGGAGGGAGGTGAGTGTGTGCTGGCAGCACCACAGGCCTGTTCTTTGCAGAAAATACTTTCTGAAAGGAAAAAAAAAAAACAACAAAACACAAGAAGCAAAAATGAACAGTTCTATCATTATCTGATGTGCTGAGATCTCAGCAGAGATCATCTCAAAGATCCATATTGTTTACAGCAGCTGATGAGTCTCACAAGTGCTGAAGCTGTGCTCTCGCTTAAAGTGCTAACATATTTACAGTTTTCAGTCCTGTCCTTAGCACTTATCTGTCATTTCAAGATGAATGCTCCTTTTGTACAGTCTAATCACTTGCACGAACACTCCACTAGCTCAAAATCCCAGATTTGTTTTGCTTTTCCACTAGCAGCAGTTCTGTACTTTGGAAATTGCTTCAGAGAGCAGATCTGAAAAAAAAACAACCAGTTTTTGTTCACAGGTATTTTTTTGGCTGTGACAAGTCTAGAATGGGGGAAAGACACTAAATTACTTTTATCTGATGAAAGTCTGAATTTTAATGCACACTTTCCTAAATACACTTATCCACTGTTCTGCTCTGGATTGGTTGTTGGCATTGGAATAATTAGTGAAGATCTATGTAAGATTAGACAGGATGAGCAACAGATCTAACTAAACCCTTGATAAGAAGCCATTTGCTCATTCTCAACAATCTTTTCTCTATATATAATATGTCAAAACATTTGGTAGGATCCCATCCTGCCCCCTCCTCTCCCAACAAACAGTAGGACCATGTGCAGTGAAAAGCTGCCAGTCATTTCATTTTTACAGGAATAGAAGGAATGTAGGTCATTCTACTACTCAGTAACTTAATTTAAAAAAATGCAACCCAGACATGCAAGAAAAAGGATACAGTTCTGAGGAGGAGGTCTTACCCTGCTGGATGTTTTACATTACACTCATTGGGTTACTGGCCTGTCACAAACCAGTTTCAGATGCAACTCAGAAAATGCTCAGCAATGCAAGCTGCATCTGTTGTTTCTGCTAATTCTGGCCCCTCTGCAGTCAAAAAAGGACAACATCTGATTTTCAGAAGTCTCCAGAAATGTCTGCAACTCCAATTTAGAAGGCTCCATACTTGAGTAAAAGGAGCACCTCAGTTACATGGTGGACACATCACCAGATATCTAAAGCTTCAGGCCTGGGAATGAAATTGCCAATCTGGAGTTAGTCTTTGCTGTTCCTAGGGAATTGCCAATACAAACCATGAGTGAATTTCTGCTTTAAAGGATGTGGTCTCCCATTCCTGCCCAAATATTTTCTAAAAACAAGAATTCTGCATACGAAGTGCATTTCAGTGCAGATGTACAACACAACCTTTAAAGGTCCTGAATGCTGAAAATAGTGAAAATTGATATAAACATCAGAGCTGTAGCCATACCACAGGACATAGGCCATCTTCCATATTACATACATAGCAATGAAAATTAACACCAATAATAAACTGCAGTTATCAAGTAAGATTTTGAAGTCAAAGGATGTTCCAATTAGGTGCTACTGCACTGTCAGTCTACAGCCTTAAAACTCTGATTGATTTTAATCTGCCAGAGCAACACATTTAGCAGCATCATAGATTTTCTGTGCACTTTTTGTTCTATCACTTTAATATAACCATAAACCTTCCTCTGAGGTAAATAAGCATCACTAGATCTGCTCCACAAGTCAGCTGGATGAAGAACAAAGTTAAACAACTTGCCCAAAGTCACAGGGTCAGTGGCTGAGGCAGGAATAAAACCTCTGTACTCTGACTCTCTAGTTAGGTGGCATAGATTGTTTTGTCATTGCAAAATTCTGCTTTTATTGCTACTCAGAAGAACTTGATGCTGCAGGAGTTTGTGTTAGACTTGAGCTAGCACAGTGTCTCCCATTACCAGGATGTTAGTAAGAACTACTTTGGCAAACACAGAATTTTTTCCTATGTCACTGGGAATACTACACTACATTTTACATGGTGTTTGTGTGATGTGGAAAGCCAGGCAATTCAGTCCTTATCTCCAGGACATGAAACAAGCCTGGGATTTGAGGTGTCTAACAGTTCTGGGCATCCAAATCTGTTCATACTTGAGGAATTACAACAAAAGCAGGGCTGCTGATAAACCAAGAAAAGCCCTTCTTCCTTAACCCTTCCTGCAAATGCTGCAGAAATATCCAGCATGGGTGGAATATGAGCAAAACCCTCTCCAACCCCAAATCCCACTGCTGTGTTGCATCCATCCATGGGAGAGTTTCCAGCTTTCTGCAGGCCCATTCCAAAGAATGGCAAATGCCATGTTTGGAGAAATTGAGACAGTTACAAAATGTATCCAAAAACTGTGGATGTGAGGAAAATTGGGCAGGGAAGTGGAAAGGCAGTGGAATGACACTGGTGTGAGAGATGCTGGGTAATTAGCCACTAGAGGGAACAAGAGTCATGCTCTTAATTAAGGTGCAGCCTCTTTTAGCAGAGGGGCCTGAGGGTTATCCTTGCCCAGGGAAGCTGGAATGGGGGGGTTGAACTCTTTCCCTGTAAGTTCTGGAGTGGGACAAAGCTTTTGGCTCTTTGTCTGTGTTTCACTCTCCCCTTTAAGACCTTAGCACAAGCAGGGAACAAGACTTGAAGAATTCATACACCTCTCCTATCTTCTAGCTGCAATTAACTATTTTTTGCACCTGGTAAAGATGTTTAAACAAAAACCTGGGATCAGAAAGGATTAGACAAAAGGAGAGGATGAAAAAAGAAAGAAAAACGGTGAAAGAGGCAAAACTGTATTTTGCAGACAGGGTGCACTTTGGTGTTGGCTCTTTTAAAGGAGAAGGGAAGAAAGATGACATGCAGCTCATTGCAAATGGAGTGAGAAATGAGGAGTGATGCTCTGCAGGTATCAACAGAATGAGACAGTGGTGGGGAGGGATGGGAAGGCCCTGCATCCCCCTCCTGCCTGCTGACCTGACTGGAGCCACATGAGAAAATTGAATGAGACAAAAAGCAAAAGCCCCTCTTCTTCTCTGCTGCTGCTGAAGGACACAGACCTATTCAACTGCATGGCAAGGACTGAATCACAGACAAACAATCTTTTTATTACCATAAAAATGACAAATAAGTAATAGTTACAGCCTGTAAACACAAGACTCAAATTAAATAGAGTTCTAAGTGGTACAGTGTAAGTGGAAGCAGGATCCCACTCGTATTAGAGCCAGCTCAGCCTAAAGAGTATCAGATGTTACCCGGGCCTTAGAAGGCCTGAGACATAAACTATGTGTGTAAGAGAAAAAGAAGTCAAATGACTCATGACAGAGTTTGTTTTAATATAAATGACTTCTTCTGGCTCTTTGCTTTTAAAGCCTTGCCATGTTGAGATCCTGAACAGCCAACCTAGGCAGCTGGCTCCCTCAGCCCCTGTCCTTCAGTTTGTGTATAAAACACTGGCATTTACAAACTCCTGTTCCTCTGGCTGAGGGAGGGCAGTTTAATTTAGCACTGTGATCAGTGCCATCATAAATCTGCCCTCTTCCACTGCAAGAACACTGGCATGGCCCAGACAGTGCTCTGTGCATATGCTGTGCCCATAAAGCAGAGGACATGCCCCAAGGCTTTACTGAAGTCCTACAAGCCTTGAGAGGGGACCTGAGGGGAGGGATCACCCCTGAACGAGCCACAAACCATCCCTTACTCTTTGCTTTTCATTATGTGAGGACATAGGTAAGCGATTGAATGGGGAAAGGAGTGGGAAGGAGAGAGATAAAACAAAAGAAGAGGAATAAAATGGAGGGGAGGGGAGGGGAAGGGAGAGGAGGGGAGGGGAGAATCAACAATGGGAAAAGAAGAAAAAGGGAAAACTACTAAACAAAAGAGAGGCACTAACAAGAGGCAAGAATACAAGAGGAAAGAATAAACATCAGAGTGGGAGTAGGGAGATGGAGATGTTGGATATTGGGGATTTAGTGCTGAAAGAGGAAAGCCCCGTTCTCTGTCACACCTGTCTTTATTCCCTTTCCATGCCTGGTTCTCCTCTGGGATGAGTGAAACTTCCATGTCCAGAAAGCCACATATTTGACATTTTGTGTCTTATAGCAAATGTGCTGAGGCAAAAGTAAACAAAGCAAATTAAAAATGAATCTTGCTTAGTCTCTCTTCATGCAATGCAAGAATCATCCCTTAGATGGGACTATTGCAAAATTAAACGACCTTGCAACCACGACCAGTAAATAATGAGTAATGTGCTTGTATGTTCAAAGCTTTTATGCCAACCAGTCCAGGAACGTGAGGAGAGCTCATCACAGACAGGCCCCATTTATCAGAAGGGCTTCACACAGCTCAGAATCTTTAGGGCCATTACTCACCTCCCACACCTAAGCTAAGTGCCAGCTCCCAGCCTAGAGCCTAACACACATCCCATTTATCTGCTGGAGACATGTGAGCTGCTTCCCTCAGGCTGGTCTAAAGATACAGAGTTCAATACCTAAACTACCTCAAGTTAACAGAAATGGGTGATTTCACAACAACAAACACAGGCACAAATCTGGGGAAATGAGGCAAAAAAATCATGTCTTACCAGACATTTTGAAAGAGAAAGGAGTCTGAAGGCTACTAGACTCAGCAATATGTTGCTGAATATATCCAAGGTGTTTCAGTCAGTTCTGTGCTACAGGGCTGGGCAACAAAGGCACCTTCCAAATGTGACATGTTATTATCATCCCCCCCCATGGTTTTGGGAGGGAGAGGTTGGGCTGGACGATGGTACAGCCCTCCCACATACCCCTGTCATGCACAGACTCTTCAAAGGAAAAATTATTGATTAGAAGTTGGTTAATTTTCCAGAGTGCTCTCCCTTGAGGGTCCCCTGTGCTTCCCAAGCTCCAAAAGAAGTGACATGGTTACATCTAACCACCTCTCATTAGTGAGGATTCCATTGCCACATCACTTGACTCTGTTCCTTGCCCAAACAATGTGCTCCCCTCAGAGCTCCCAAACCCACACTCCTCCCTAAAACCTCTACCTGGCAAAGGACTCTCTGGAAGCTGTGTGGAAAGCAGCAGCTGACAGCAGGTGCTCACACAAACAGGCCCCACATGGGTCAGAATGTATTTATGTCCTGAGGGTTAGTGATGCTCAGGGGAATGCAGCTCCCAGGAATGCTGCACATTGAGAACATGCCCCATAAATCATTCCTAAGACAACAACCCAACTCGCTTTTGCTGTGCACTTATAAGGCGCAGCAAGAAGTGGGCACAGAGGTTCTCCCTATTTGTGTTCTTCCAATGTTTTCCAACCCTCATCTGGAGGAATATCTTTGTGCAAGAATCTGCAAGTCAGGCTTTTCTGTGCCCACTTGGTGGTCAGCCCTTCTGCCTTTATTTCCCTCAAGAGTGACAATTATGGTCTTGCTACTCATTACGTGGACACTTGTCCCAGGAAAAACAAAACAGAGCCATGAAGGAATTCCATATGGATTCTGTGTCTCACCATCCAATTTCAAACTGTGCCTCGGGAACTTTAAGCACAGGATGTGTGAAAAGTTGCTCCAAAACAAGAAAGAAAGGGTTGGGAATGGTTGTTGTATGTCTGTATCTAAGAAACCAAGGAAACAAGAATGTGATTGAACAAAGAAAGGAAAAGGAGAACTGGATTCCAATCCTGAGGAAAGCCAATATGCTAAAAAAGTAACTGCCTTCTAATAAATGTTATGGGATCTCTCCCTTACCATTTCAGATCCATGATTATATGAAATGGAATAAAGAAAAATGTTTTTACTGTTAACCACAATATAATGTATTGGACATTCCCAGATAGTAAAGAGTCCTGTTAAACTACACAGAGAGAGGAAATTCTAAGAATCAAATCCCTCTAGACATCTTTAGGAGCAAGGATAACACAGTATATGTAAAACATAAAACTTTTTCAGCTATAGGGTGGCAAAAGTATGTTTTACTGGTGTGAAATCCAGCCACTGGAGTTCACCAAATCCCACAACTAAGTGATCATAATGTCCTTCAAAAACTTTAGTGTAAAAAGCATTCAAGCATTTCAGACAGTGCTGTGACTCCACATGCTTGTGCTTCGCCACGGAACAGTCTGATCCCCTGCACTGACATAGCAAGAGTGCAAATCCCAGATGGAAAATTAATCTCACAATGTAGCCAGATTGAGTTTCCAATTCTCCAGTGCATAACTTGAAGGTTGTTCTGCTCAGCTACTGAAGAAGTGAGGGCAGAGAGACTTTAACTTGTTTGACATCCTGAACATCATTTAAGCAAGACACGCTCTGGAAAGGACCTTCTTGGGTACTGACAGTAACAAAGGATCCATGGTATCCTCCTTTGTCCTCATCCTTCCTATAAAATATTGCTATCACACTTTTCCCTGCTTAAATGGCCTGGACAGAAGGGGAGTCCAAGGTCCAAATGACTTCAGCTGTGTCTGTGAGTACGTGGGTAAAATCAGTCCTTAAAATAGAAAGGAGAAGGATCACAGTACACTTTTGAGAAAATATCTATCCACTATAAAGACACATTTATGGTTTCCTCATATTTATGGTTTTCCTCAAAAAAAGACAGGGTCAGCAAGCTGGAAAAACTATAAGATTATTATATTATTAAACTTCTACAAACTGATCTTAATCTTACTCTTCTTGAAAAAAAATATCAACTAATTGTACATCTCCTTAGACAAACTCCACTGTGGTCGTTTCATGGTTTGTTACAAAAATACGCAGCAGCAGAAGCTGAACTATTCCAGGCAGCATTTTTTCTCCTGCTTGCCAGGTCCTGAGCTTACTGACAGATGAGAAAAATGCCATTGGTTTAGTAACAGTCTCAACTTCTGCAGATTAACAAAACACTACATCTTATTCTCTGCCAGCATCAGCTGATGTGAGTTTTTAAAAAGCTGAAAGACATGACAATGTAAGTGTTAATCCCAAAGACAGAGGAGGTTATAGTCACATACATGTGGCTGCTTCTAACACAGTAATTCAGGGTGTGAAAGATCCAGAACTCAGGAGAAGTCAGTGGAGCTGTGCCACTGTGCAAAGCTGGCTGCACCTTCAGCATGAAGACAGATGAAACAGATTTCTTTTGTCATGCTTCCCTCCAAGAGGTCTTCATTACCTTTTCTGTTCATCCTTGTAAATGTGAAAAATAGATAATAAAATCTTATCACCAGTCTCAGCCAGAACTAATAAACAGGGAAGTCACACTGATACCCTGACACAGAGTGCCCCATCTCCTTCCACCGATGACCACATGAAAGGCCATGTTTTATTTCATTAGTGTGGTATTTCATGCTTATTTCTGCTTTCAGAGAAGTAACATGGCCACATCTCTAAGTGCTGGACTGCTGAGGTTGCTGCCTCCAATGTTAGAACTGCTGTGCCAAACACTCAGCTAATGTAAATGGGCAGTTCTGTTATAGCCGATATATTACACTGACTCACTGCAGCTGCCTTGCCCTGTCATTAAAGAGTTACTGAGAAATTCCAAATCTGAACATTTGTGTACTGGATGACATTTCAAATGCAGCATGCTGAGTTTCCACAAAAGGACAGCACTTAACAAAAGACACAGCCTTTGTATCCCATTACCTGTTGCATCCACAGCTTGTTCCTGAAGGGGCAGTAACACAAACCCACTGCAAGAGCTCCAATCACCTTTATCATTTCAAGATGTGTCACCTCCCAGTGGACTGTGTGTCACATTCCTCTGTGGGCTCTGATCCAGTGAAGTACTTCAGCACATGGCCAGTCCTGCTTATCTTCAGCTGAGCTTCTTGCCTACTTAGAAGTCAGATGATGGACCCCAGTGCTTGACTGGATCCAGGCACTGGAGCAAACTGGTGTCACTCCTCTGAAATGCTGGAGCAACACTGATTTACATTAACTGAGAGTTCTGCATTAGGATTGTGGACTAAGATCATCTGTCATTTCAGCAGCTATATGACCTGCTATGACAAACTTTGACATTTACTTAGACAAGTTTTTACCTGTAATAATTTCAAGTGATATAAACTGACCACAAATCATCCGCTGTGACAATGAACTAAACACTACTGCACAGCATGTACTGATCTGATCATACATCAAATGTATGACAACATATAGCACTAGACATTGCACTCCCCCAAGAACATTTCACAGCAACAGAATTATTTCTCTCCACTCCAATATAAAAGGCAGCCAGCAGGATGATATCAAATGATGGCAACTCTGCTTCTCATAAAAGGACCTTGGGGACTGCAAGGAGATTTGTGTATCTGCACTTTCAGCAGCACAGCAATGTGGAAATGTTAAAGTTAGTAAAGCAAACAGACCTCAAATGAGAAGGGCAACAGATGTCAAGCAGTATCACATGTCAGTAAACAGCAACAAGACAGAGGGTACTTTTCTAAGCACTTTTGTGAAAGCATCGTGCGACCAGCTACAGCCACATCTCAGCTGTGGGATCTCTACGTGGTGGTGCTTCCATGTGGGATTTAACTCCCACCAAGAGAGGAACTCCAACCACATGGAAATGTTGTCCACTGGAGTCAGCTGAAAGAAAGTAGAAAGGTTTCTATATATTTATTGTGGTTTGGAAAGTGAAAAAAAGTCACACTCTCAAACTGATTGAAAGCTCATTCTGTGCTTGGCAGAGACAAACCAGCATTTATATTTCTCAGCTTTAATACAGAAGGATCATCCTTAGGGCAAAAGAGTAGTAGTGATTCATCTGCTTTTTACCCTCACTGCAAAGACTTCTGACAGTAAGGCCAAAATATGCTAACTAAAAAGGCACTCTTTGTACCATAAACACTAGGCCACAAGGAACTGGACAGTGGCCATCAAATCACTGCCTTTTCATTTCCCTCTCTCATCTATATTTCTCTCAAGATTTCTGGTAAGGAGGCAGCTGACTCTATACAAAAGCCAGAGGCATTGCCAGTATTTTGGTGGTTTCATGCATGCCATATTGAATCTAACTTTATTACAAAAGTTAAAAAACCACTTGCAACTATGGAAAGACATATTTCACTGTCAAAACTCCAAGGAAAGAGGTATAGGGATGGAGTTCTACTGCCAAATCACTGCTTGGAGTCCAGGCCTGGTTAGATGTAAATATTCTACACAGCCACCAGACATCTTACATGGAAAACAGTTTGGTTCTCAAAGACACTTAGCAGAAGAGCCCATACTAACCAATACATACTTAGGAAAGCAAGATCTTTTTATTTTTTGCCCAAGGATGGTTTCCACTAAACCCTGGGCTCAAACCCTGCATGTCCAGATTTGGAGTTCTTGAAGAAAAGGAAGGCAACATCACAGCATCCTGACACACTCCTTGTGTACATCATGGTGCCTAAGAACAACCACCTCCTTCCTCTGCCTTTCCAAAATCCTCTGATTAAGAGAACAGGAGAAAAAAACCCATCCCAACGTGGCAGGAAGGCCTTTACTAAAAGGTGCATTAATTGGGTAAGGCAAGCCAACGAAATGATTAATTTGCTGTTCTCCTTCAATATTATGTTTACACAAGTTGATTATAGCACTTAATTACTAATTCACCCTGCTCAAAAACAAGAGTGCTTTAAATTTTTAATGAGATGAGGGAAGGCAACATTCCCGAACTCAACAGGGAGAAGTCATTTTATTTCCTCTTTTATTTCCCAGGTTATTACCATTTCTAAGGAAAAAACCTATCCCTTCCCTGATCTTTCACTCAGTTCTTGCTTTTGAAAATATGGAAATCAAGAAGACACTTGTATTAATTTCAGTCCATGACCTGACAGGTAATGCTTTGGAAGAGGAACAGAGGATCAGATCATCAGTGCCTTCATCATGCAGTGCGTCCATTAAAATAAGTGGAACTCAATTATGCCAGAATTGGCCTGATCCAGAAATGGAAATGGCCTAATCCCCTCCAGTTCTGTCAGCACAATGTTGAATATGTCCCAGTACTATTTATGGGTGTTCTTCTGAAATGTTGTCTATTCCACATTGCCAGTTGGTCCATTACCAAGGCTGTGGACTAATTGTACTCAGGAACTTCTTTACATTCATGAACTGTCTGTAACATTTTAATTGTTACAAGGCAAACACCCCATGTATCATATGTTCTTCCTGGCTGATCTTTATAAAACTTGTGTTATCTGTCGGGTTTGCTATTTGATTTCTCCCTCTGAGCTCTACCGCCCAACAATGTCCTGAGACAGCTGAGAGGAGAAGTCCATTAAATCAAGCAAAACCTTGCACTGCACAAACAAAATTCTTCCAGGCTCCTTTAGTACAGAGTTGTGAATGAATTATTTCCCTGCACCACCTTAACTTCAACCCCCACCTGCAATACAGTGCACAGACTCTGAGCTAGGGGACCACGATGCACACAGCTCCTAGGGCTCCTTCCAGGGATGCAGACTGTACCCACGGGATACTTCACCTGCTCAACTGCTACTGCTGCTAAATTATTCAGCTAATCCCCATGAGATAATTAGCTAACACTTCCTTCTATAGAATCCACCCAATTTTTATACACCTCTGGTCTACTTTATAATAACAAAAATGCTTTTCCCTATGGTTTTGCGGGATATATCACCAACTTGCGTAACAACCAAAAGTAACAAAGAAAAGACTAAACCTCCCTTAAAAGTCAATGCTGTATCTGAAAAAATCTTGTAGTCACGTAGATTTTAAATTCTAGCTCAATATTTTACACCAAAAATGTTCACAGAAAGCTGATTATGGAGAGTTACCAACAAAATGCATTATAGAAAATCAGAATTTCTTCTCTCCCATATTGGCCAGTAACAATATTCCATGTGAATGCAGCATATCCAAAATAAATCTGGTAATCTGGTTCATACAGGTAATTTTATTAATTGCTTTAATACGCAATTAAGGAGTAGTCAGTGGGCTGCAGGATTTTATAAGGCAATAATCCCGTTCCCTGGTGCACAGCTTTGTCCCAAAGAGTGGGCTATCAAAAAAAAAAAAAGAGCTGGATGACTGCCAAATCAAACAGCACCTTCTTCCCATTTTCAATTACGTACGAGTGAGGCAGAGTAACGAGGATATACTGGAAACTTTGACATTTATTTATTGAACATTTTTACTGAGAAGGAATTGCTGGCTGGCTAAACCGGAAACTATATTTTTACTACAGAAACAATCCCATAGAAAACCAGGATCCTGCTGCTCAGCATGAAAGGAATGGCTAGAACCAATAAATTGACCCATCTAAGCCAGCAATGTTAAGGTTATTTCATTCAATGCAGTGCATATTTCAAAAATCCAAACCCCAAAAACACAGTCTATATTTCAAAAACCTTTATGTCACACTATTTTACACAGCACTATCTACTGGGGCCCAGCCAGGCCATGCTAGAGCTCTCAGGCACCACAAAACCACTTGGAGAAAAAAAGTGTAGCATTTGTAGGGGTAAATTAAAAGATATACCAAGAAGAAATTCAGAGGATTTTCTCCCCTTTCTGGAGTTTCTAGAGCCCAAATAACCAAGAGACAAAATGGGGAAGAACTCACCACATGCATGTTCTTTTTTCTTTTTGGATAGACCAATTGTTTTACCACAGAAGAGAAAAATGCAGGGAGAGTAAATGAAGAGGAAAATAGGGAAGTCAACATTCTTTGAAGCAACAACATATGGTGACCAGGCCTGAGAGATGGAGGTTATAAATCTTCCCTTGATAGAATTACCTAAAGATGAAATTGCAGCTTCAAGGGGCTTGAACTTTTCAATCCACACTAGGAGCTTGCAAATTAACCTGTTCGGCCACAACTTTTGCAATAACCTTCATTTTCCAAGGCTTCTTTGTAAAGGCTCAACATAGTGAGAATTTTGGTGCTCATACAGATGTGGTCAGCAGAAAGCATGAAAACCTTTCCACAAATCACTCGAAATATGAAGAAAAATACATGAAAATTAAGAATTAGAGCAAAATGCTGAATTCTTCAAAGAACTGCAGTATGGAAAGGAAGAAGAGACAGAAGGCATGCTGGTGCTTGTTTCTTTGTGAGAATAAACTTATTTAGGGATATCAAAGGATAAAGGAAAAGCTGTTTAGTGTTCCAGCCACTATGACTGACTGCCCAAGACAGCTCAGGGTGAGGATCCTGTGTATGTCCCTGCTGTCCCATTCCCTTAACTTGGCTGGGTGCATCCTACAGCCATGTGTGGTAAGTGACTGCCTGTCCTTGGAAAAACCATTCTCTGACGTGCCTCTGAAGCAGATGCTTTCCCATTTTCAAATCCCAAAGATGGGACACCACAGGATTAAGCATCAGGATCATGACAGTATCAGCAACCACCACAGCCACAGGAAATACTGCCCAATTCCAAAGCATTTCTTACCTGGTAAGTCAAATAAAGCCTAACTCTGATTACTACAGAAGGTTACCATAGAGTTGGGTCTTCCCTAGATGAGCCATCTTGTCTTTCCTCTATTGAAAAGGATGTCCTGGTAGATTTTGAGGATCTTGCCTTTGTGTGCAGATTCTGAGTGAAGCAGCTGCTCTGAGCTGGCTGCCCTGTGCCCCAAATCCCTACACCCAGGGCATGAGCAGGATGCACATTCCAGCCCCAAAGCACCAGATCCAGCATCACTGGTGGCTTTCACTGTCTGGCAGCAGCTCTTGTCAGCAGAGCATGGTAAAGATGGACTAAGATTATCAGAAGTGGTTTTGAGGGATCCAGATCTGGGTGATATTTCCAAACTGCCCTAAAAAGGCTTTAGTTTTAAAAAGTGGAGAACGGCCAACTCATAAAACCAGAGAGCTTTTAAGCGTTTTGATTCTGACATTGAGTGGAAATGTCCAAAAATCATTCTGAGAAATGTGACCAGTGACTGGGAAAAATACAGTAAAAAATCCCCTTCAAAAAACCATAGACATAAGGAGAGAGGTTATTGTAAAAAACCCACAATTTTCTCCTTTACTATTAGACTGAGCAAACAAAGAGCTCTGCACAGCACAGTAATTAAGAACAAACCATCTATTAGAGGAGAGGTAATAACCTGTATTTGCAAACTCTACAATGATGCTGAATGTTTGCAGCAGCACCTTTAAGAAAGGGTTGTTTTGGAAGATGTGTTACAAAAATAAATGTCAGGGAGGTTACTGAAATATAATGGTAGATATGCATTTACATTTCCCTTTCCCTAAAATAAATGCATTCAGTTTCTTGTTTTGTGATCCCAGGTAGCTAAATTCTTTTTAAAATATTCATATCTGTTCTGACATTACTGGATCTTCTTCTGAAATAATTTTATATACAAGGGCAGGGTTAAAAACTATAGGTAAGCGAATACAGAACAGAAAAAAAAATACAAAAAACGTCACAGCATTAGATTTTTCTATGTTGATAAAAACAGACTTAGTAAGATCAGTTTTGAGATGTTCAGTTATTGCATAGTAGTGGAAGACATCATAGACTTGGAATGAAATACGTGTTTGAAGGCAGAGCATTAACAAAAGAGTAAGAATTAAATATGAAGTCCTGTCACCAAAAGTTGCTACTGAAATTACATTTATCAAAGCAAGTTCTCCTTACAAGCACTAGAATTAATACATACAGATATCTATGCTGCACTATGTATGTGTTGCAATGGGATTCATTTTAATGGAAACATTCTTATGAAAGGAAACTGCTCTTCCTGCTAACCTACATAGCACTGTAGAATATTCCCATTTGGAGAAATGCCAAGCACAGCTTGGCTTGTGTTGAGATGTTTATTGATTCCAGTGGAACTGCACCAATTTAACTGGGTCAAGAAGCTGACCTCCCTATTCAGAAAATATCTCCAGATAAGCTTTTGTGCAAAATTTCATCTACAAATATCTGTGCCTGATGTTATAAAGAAAAATGTATGAAATGTAATAGAGACCATCCTGATAAATAATTTTATCCAACTGAATGCATTGTGCTGTTTAGTCTCCTTGTGCAGCATGAGGAGAGGACAGGGCTTGTGGGGTTGCCAGGTGGGAAAACAGGCAGGATTTGGGACATTCAGACTCTTCTCTGGGTTTCTGATACCACTGTTGTTTATATAAATGCAGCTAAGTCATACTTTGACTGATCCACTGAAAATAAAAGCCTTACTGCTACTTTCCAGCTGTTAATGGATGAACATGAATGAACATGAAGTTCCATCCTCATGATTAACTCTGCATTCAGTGAGACAAGACAGGAGCTAAAGTGTTTATTTTTCCCTGCATAAATAGTGCTATGTTGCTTCTTATGTTTAACATTCCTCAATATGAAGGAAGGAAAGTAGGACAAATGTAACTGAGATGAAAGTGTGACCTCCCTGCAGGATCAGAGCCTTGCCAAATTCCCTGTTTTCTGTGTAAAATTACATGGCCAAACTTCACAGACAGCAGGTTCTATGCATGTACCTACAGTCCAAAAACAAATGAATCCTCAATGCACCTCAATAACATCTGGAGTTCAACAGAGGGTGGAGAAAAAGTGACACTGGCTCTTGTCCGGCTCCGCAGAAGGCACAAACTTTTCCACTTGGATTAAGGTTTGTTCATGGTGCCAAAAGTCAAGGTGTAAAACACATTAAAACCGAAAAAAATGAAATAAAATCAGGTAGTGCATACCTGTATAGAGGCAAAATCCCCAGAAGCACAAGCTCCAAGAATAGCAGCACCAACCAACACAGACTCCACTTCTTTGGACAGCACAACGGGCTTGCCTGCACAGGGAAAAGCCAGGCCTCTGTTAGGGAACACAGCAGTGCTGCACCAGCAGCTCCATCAATAATTAAAACCAAAAAAGACAAACAAAAAGGGAATGAAAAAGGGCTTGGAAACCATTATTCAAAACCCCATTCAGAGCTACGTCCTGCTGTAGGTTAATGTAAATCTCTCTGCTCTGTGGTTCCAGGCTCTGAGAAAAATGCAGCATTTAAATAAAATAATCTTAGCAAGATATTAATGCAGAACATAAAGCACACAAAAAACAATCCCCCAGATCTTTGACACTGGCTATTTATCTCACTTAAAGGGCTTGGTATAAACCTGTTACCTACACCCTCCAAACCCACGTGCCTATTAAAAGTTGACCTGGAGGGGAAAACAAGGCGGTCTCCTTTTTGTTTCTTTTGCAACAAACAAACAAAAAAAAAGATTGTTTGTGTTTGGTTTTAAACATACAGCCAACAAAGCCAGTCTGGTTTTGCTGGAAGACATGAAAATATGAGTAGTAAACTTTCTCAAGCTATGTTTGAAATAGTAAGAGAAATTCTGTCTTCCAAATTGTGCAAGATACTCGAAAACAAAATTAAAACACTGGAAAAACAAACAAACAATATATATTCTGAAGTAGAATTAAAAATCAGTGTTTCATCACCCACAGGTACTATCATGAACATAGTTTCCCTTGCTTTGTGCAGAATTTTCTGAGACCTGTTTCACTAGTGTAAAAAAAGACAGGGAAAAGACTAAAAAGCACATAACCAGCTTGCTTTCTTAATTCTCCTGAAAAACCTAAGCTAAGAGAATAAGTCTAAATGCTTTTCTGGTTGCACTTCAGATCCTTATCCTCACTAAGCTGAAAAATTTAATATTCCTGCAGTATTTGGCAAGTGTCTGAATTTCCATTACTGAGATAATGTCATTCGGTGAATGATGATGCAAACACAGGGGTGGGAGCAGGGATTCCTGCTCAGAACAGTCTCCATGATATTATGCCCCAAAAAATGCTGCCTCTGAGAGCCAGCTGTAAGATTAGAAGGAGCTGAAATCTGGAGGAAGACCTAAAGTCAGCCATGAACAACAGAGGAAAAAGGCAAATGCACACTCTGTAAAATGAGAAATAAAATTATTCCTATAAAAAGCAATTCCTGACACAAAGCAAACTCACCTCATACCAGGCATCGAGTTACACGATGCAAACTTTGCCCTGTCACCTGAGCATTCCTGCAGTTCAGCTGAACCACAGCTCAGGACTTGGGTCAGCTTGGAACAGCAAATCTAAACCTCAAGCTCCAAGCTGCATGGCTGTTTGCCAGGCGTCAGGGAGCAATTTTCAGTGTGCTCCAAAATTTACTGCCCATTTCCCGCATCATCAGAATGAATACGGAATTCTTACCAGGCAAACAAAAAGATCAAGATACTTTTTAAGTGGCCTGTGGAATTATCTATTGGATGTCTGCATGGCTGAGTCATGGGCATTTGTAGCTAACAATAATATATTCAGATTTTTTTCTTTTCAGGAAAGAATGGGGGATTGATCCTGGAATGTTAGTTATTTTATCTGATAGGCTCTAATGAGTTCAACATAACCAAGAGCATTTCAGTCAGATGAACTCTGACATCCCTTGTCAGTCACTGATTTTACAAATGGGGGAGAACTCCAGACTGCAAAAAGGCCTTTTTGTACTGAATTGTACTTGGCCATTAGTTACAGTCAAAGAACTTGTGATTACATTTTAATCAGAATACCTTTTCACAGATCTTTTCTTTTACACATCATGAACCAGCAGCCCAACTCTACTTGTAGCTGAAATCCACCTAAAACATTTGAGTTCTATAAGGAAAGGCAGGAACACGAAATCATTTTTCACAAAGCATCACTTTGACTACAAAATATTCCGTGAATTTTAAGGTCAACAGGCATTATGCTTTTTGCTTGTCCATCTCTGTTTTCCTCTCAGGTAAGTACATAAAGCATGTTTTAATTTTCTTTCCTGCCATCAGGGTTATGAAGTGTGGTTGGTTGTTAGGGCAAGTCAGATCTCCAGACCAAATGCCCCAAATTTGAGCTTTAAACTTTATTCATGACAGCTTAACTGATCTTAATTTGAAATATACCCAAAACACACATCATTCAATGTTTCTCTGAAGTCTTTTACACTAAATGTTGTTATTTTTTCCACATTTTTAAGCTATATTCAACTCACTTGCAGGTGTGCTGAGATGTCCAACACACACAAGCTGAAGGGAGACCAAAAATAACATGGAGACCTGAGCCCTCCTCTTGTAGTGAAACACAAACCCAGGACCTTCCACCCATCAGGAATTCTACAAAACCAGATGCAACACCGTGCAGGAGCAAGGATCCAGACATTGTATCCTAAGCCACATCAATGAAACAGACATGGAAGCAATTCAGGAAAGAATTGTTCTATAGAGTGGATACAATGCCCAGCAGGAGCAGGAAGTATCACAAGTCAAATCAGCGAAGCCAATAGAAGGAACATTTCATTACACATTTTTTTGGCCAAGCAGCAAAATATAGCTCTGTATAATTTATTTGTCCAAAGACAACGTACTTAGACACCTAAAATAAAAGTATTTACACTCCTTTCCCTGCACTTCCCCAAACTTACCAGTAATGTCAGCATGCATCTGCACAAAGAGAGGGTTCTTGCTCAGCCCACCACACAGAAACAATGTGTTGATATCATGTCCTGAAGCTTGCATTGCCTCCAAAATATGTCTTGTTCCTAACTTCAAAAAGGGGGGAAAAAACAGAACCAGATGAGCACAGGAGAGCAGTCACAGGAACAGAACCACACCTACATGGCAAAGGCATCCCCACTGAAAACTTCTATTTACTTTGTACAGCAGCATCTGAAAATGCCTCTCAGTAAGAGGTTTCAATTCTGAAGCCAAATAGCAAAATAGAACAAAAAAAAGTACAGCAAATAAAAAACTGTGTTTTCTGTCTTTTCAGCAAAAAGGAAAACCTGAAGAATTTTGTATTGGCTTAAGTATTTCTCTTGGCCTTTGCCCTATGCAAAATAAATGTTCCACTTCATGACTGGATTAATTGAAACATCTCAAATACAGGCATATTTTAAACTCTTCATTTACAGTCTCCATTTGAGAAACTCAAATCAGAATGATGGAAGCAAATACTTTGCCATTTTCAAAAAACATTTCTTTTTGTTTGCTTTGCTTCTCTCCTCACTGAAGTCAACCTTCTCCCTGTTTTCCTTTCTCAAGAATATTTTCCACTTCTTTGACAAACTATTTGACTAAAAATAATTCCCAGCACTTTATAATACCTTGGAAGTTAAGTTTAAAGCTCAGACCTGACAAAATGTCAAATTCAAGCCAAAATGTTGCCCAAGCTGACTCTCTGTAGGCAGATTCCCCACAAAACACAATCTGGTCAGAGTTTTCATAAACTGTTATTTCAGTTTTCTTTAGCCCATGCTGCAAATTCATTAAGAGGGCTGCAGCTGCAACAAATCCCTTTTCACATAAAAGCTACTCAAAATGGAGCAGAGTTCCACTGGACTGGAGACATCCACAGTGAATGACCAGCACTATTCTGGACAGGCCTTCAAATATATTTTGATTTTGAGACAAGCAGTTAAGAGGAACTTGAGCAGCCCCAGCCCCAGCTGACTAAATGCACGGCTTCTCTATTGACACAGAGGGCTAATTTCCAAATCGCGCAGCCACAATTTTAATTATGGAAAAATAAACTGCTCTAAAAGGAGTCTGTCTGCTCAGAAAGGGCTGGACAGCCACAATTACATCTCTGATCATGTTCTCATCTGTCCAACTGTTGCATTGCATTTTGCAGTGAATAGTTAAAAGGAGATTCTCTTTCTCTACTTCTGAAATTCAAATTTATTAACAACTTCTCTCACAACATACACACGTCAAAGACCCTGAAAAAGAACATGCTGTGAAAATTATTTTGTGTTTACCTGCCTGGAAAATTGTATTCACACAGCAATTTAAATTAAAGCCAGACTTATTTCACTGTGGGTGGGGGGGGGAGACTAATTTAATCCTGGATTGGAGAAAATGCAAATTGAGGGGCTTCAAATGCAAATTTTATATAAAAAGAAAAAAAAGCATCTCCTGCTGAAAAGAAAACTAGAGATTAACATTCTGTGGGCAGGCCTACACTTTGTACAAGATTTTTACATAGGTTTAAAGTTTATCTTGCACCCATTGAAGACAGCTAATGGTACAGGATTACTACAACTGTTTCCTTCAATAAAAGTGAAGCTAAAATTGGGAGTGAAAATTTAATTTCCTAGGCGTCCCATTAGCAATTAGTAAATATACCGAGTCAAAACCAATGTTCTCTGTCTACATTTTAGTTACTGTTTCAATAACGCTTTAGGAAAAAAAAAATTCCCTTAACTTATAATGAAAACTACAATATGGCCTTTTTATATTAAATCAGCCCAAACAGCTCTCAAAAAGATATGCAGCTGCTGAACTGACTGTTCAACACAGTATTTGGTTTTACAATAAAGTTCGAGCTGTATCATATAATGAGATAATAGGTGACTTTCCCAGGATTTCCAGCAGAGAAGGTTTCCACTTCGTTAGCACGAGATAATCACAGGGCACCTGTTCCAGACTGGGAAGTTCCTTTCAGGGGCACTATCAGTCCCTGGCATTGTTCAACCTCTCCTAGACATTCTTCTTTCAATGGTGGGATTATACTGAAGCTTCAGGTACAACCAAGCTACATTCATCTGGAAAAGGCTCCAAACTCACAACAATGAATCCCAGGCTGGGGTTAAGTTCTTGTGATTTGCTGAAGAGGGAGGGTTAACACATAAAATGTACAATTCCCAGTAAATTCACAGCAGCCGCCCACCCTCTCCATCCCAGATGGCTGACCCAGCCTAGCAAAGTTGTTGTTTCACCAGGAGAGGAGCTTGGAAGTTTTCCAGCTGAACATAAGTTTTGTCAGGAAAACTCCCCAATTCATCAGACTCTGAATGTTTTGCAAAAACACCTCAAGTTCAACAAACTTTAAAAAAAATAAAAATAAAAAATTCACAGAAAGGATGTTAAAGAAATGTGGATTTTGGTCACCAAAGGGCTGGGGGCAGCATGTCCCACTGGAAACACCCTGCACCAGGCTTTCCAAACCACTCCTGTGACCCAGGTTTTCACCTCAAAACAGAAATTCTTGCGAACTGGAAATCCTGGGTTCCAGAGAAAATGAGGCAAGAAAGGAAAGTGTTCTGATAAAATCCCTCATCCCTGTGTGCTGGCAAACACGAGGGACATTTCCCTGCCTGCTCGTGCAGCCACCTGGCCACGGGCTGGGACTGCTCCCCTTGGAGCAGGGACACGGCTGGGGAGGATCTGCTCTGCTGGGTCTGAACCACAGAGCCTCTGCTGCTCACCCTGGCACAGAGCTCTGCCTCACCCACCAGGCAAGCAGGGCAAATCCATGCACATAGGAACAATCTGAAGCTGAGGCTTTTTAGGGGAATGCAGGGTCCTTTGTACAATTGCCAAAGCTTCTTTTTTCCCTCTCTGAGCCTCCCTCTAGACAGCTGTGGTGTTAACACTGCTCCATGTACCATCAGCCTCCTCCCTCACATCTGCACCAGAGGCAAAAGCTCCATTTACAGAACTGCCACAAGGAGAAGATTCTTAGGGGAACATCTTCCCCACTGTTGATTATCCTTCAGTTGGGAGTGGTCACCAGCATGGGTAAACAGTATCTTGCTCCTTCAAAGAGGTCCATGAAGTGAATTCATGTATTATTGAAATCTGATTAGCAGAAGGGAATGATCAGTCTGCCACAGAACACGAGACAATTCATTTCTTCTTTTATGCACTAAAAATGTCTTACAGCAATGGCTTGGATTGTGGCCAAGTAGATAAGGGCAAGTTCATCCAGACCCCGAGACAATGTTAGTCCAACAACCTGTGCAAAGATCAAAAAGAAAATGTACAAATCCAGCCAAAGTAAAGCTCTATTATTTTCTATGGCTTCTCGTTGTAACAAGTTTTAAGTGCTAATTCTAAGCCTTACTCCTCTGAGCTGTACACATAATGTTATGTTAAACATGTTATTCCTGATCTGGGAAGAACCACATAAATTATTCTTGCCCTTGTGAAGAAATAAAGAACAAACACCATATTGTATGGGATTAGAGATAGATTAACTCTGACAGTTTTATGTTATGACTCAGATATTGCTCGTGAATGTATTTAATGTAATAATATGAAAAAGCTATTACATAAAAATAACTTTTTAAAAGCATTTCTCCCCCTCCCTCCCAAGCACCCTAACACTGAAACACAATTAATAATTAAATACTCTATCTTAACCTCCTTTACTCTGACATAAATCAATACTGCACTGTAGTTACTCTGGATTAATATCAGGCAAGACCTGAACACAGACAAAATTGTGACAGAAAAAATGGGTTGCTATTACCAGTATTTGCATACAGCCATCATAGCAAGGAAATTCTGATTCTGCTGCAGCATGTAATTCTTTCATATAATAACACAGGTATTATTAGGATGCCAAAATATATAGGCTTTTTTTTTTTTTTTTATGTTGCCCTCATTTGTGGCTTAAACATCCTGTAGTGCTTATGCCTTTCCTAACTCAGCCTCAAATACAGCAGATTTTGGTGCTGGTGAGTAGCTTCAGATGCTCACTTCAAGGACAATATGCCATTTTTAAGGACATTTTTGCATTAATCACCAGGTATTTTGATATCACCAAATTATACCCTTTTGATACCCTTCTGTTACAGTTCTTCACAATCCTGGCTTGTGAGCAAGCTGCTCTGCCACCATAAGTTCAGTGAGGAGAAACACCCAAACACTTAAAGATGGGCTGAAAAGCTGTTTTAATCAGGCAATCTATCATCAGAATATTTCACTCCTTTCCCAGACAGTTTTACCCAAATTTGTGTTGAAATTCATTGCAACAAATATGCAAAATTTGGCCCACAGGTGAGTTAACAACAGCAAGAGCTGTGAAATGGGATTCCTAGGAAAGGTACCTGGACACACTCTACACTCCTCATATTTTTAGAAAATAAATGTGGCTGTAGTGGTATCTCAACTGCAATAATCTCTGGTTTTCTACTGAAACATCAGCACACTTCACAATGCAGCAAGAAACCCAAATCCTCTGGGGCAGTGTAAATGGCTAAGGAGGAGTATGCTCAAAATTGAAGAAATGCTCCTTCCAAACTGCCTTTTTTTTTTTTTTTTTTTTACCCTGAATTGACCTTTTAGCAAAGACAGGCTGTTTCTTACCATGCCCTTTAGTGTCAGATCTGTTAAGGGAGATCTGTTACCATGGAAATCTGGCCAAACATGTAAATCAACAGTGAGGAAACCCACAGGCAAAGATTTCTTAATCAGATCCAGGTGACTGTTCAAGTATGTATATATACTGTGAGCACTGGAAGAAAAACAAGTTGGAAAAAGAGGGGGGAGGTTATTCATCAAACATAAACCATTTGCACTACCATCAAATGCAGAAAACCCATCAAAGCATGGCAAAATCCCACTGCCTGCCAAGGCCATGGCACTGCGGGGATGTCTCTGCACGTGTGCTCCACAGGCCACCAGAATTCCTTCATTTCCCAGGATCAGGGGACACAATGTGACCTTGAATTTGTCCACTGACTCCCACAGGTCCCCAGAGGAGGCAGAGCTGTTTGATATTTGGGGGCTGCTGCTGCTCCTCTCCCACAGAAAGGTGCTGACGCTGTGCAAGAGAGCGCTGGAGGAAAGCAAGCTGAGAGGGAGGAGGAAGGAGGATTGCACACAGAAATGAAAATCTAATTCCTCTGCAAATGTTTAAAAATTTCTCTGATTAATCAATAGTGCTGGATGTACAGCTTTCCTTTTTTAAACCATAATTATTTCAGTGTGTGTTATGATTAAAATGCAGCACTAAGGGTGGAGGAGAGAAAGTGAGTGGCTGCTATTTTAGGGAGGAGCCCAACATGGGCCTAAATATGATTGTATCTAAGTTCAGATGCTACACCCAACTCCACAATATCCAACAGACTTTTTTCCTGGACTTAGGACTAATGGTGAATTCTTCAGTGCCTTGGCTTGCAACGACTCTAGTGACATTCCATTTAAAAAATGTTGCAATTACACTCAGAATATTTTTTTCAAGCACTCATCCTCTATCACAAACAAACCCATATATATTTTCCAACTCCTCAGAAATCTCCAAGTGGGGCATTTAATTCTAGACATGTGGGTCAATAATAGCATCTAACCCTAATTACAATTGATTAGTCATTGTCTCATCCACTGCAGACCCAAACAGTGATATTCATTTAGCCTCTACATGTATATTCAATCATGCACTAATGAGATCCCTAAGGGAATTTGGCATATGCTTTACTAGTTTGACTTCTGACCCACTAGCAGCTGTATATTTATACTTTGCATTCAACCATTCAGCTGCATGTTTTTTCAATTATACCTTACCATGTGTACACTATCAGAGGATATCACTCAAAATGAAGTACACTTGGAAAACATTAAAATAACTAATTTACATCATTATTCATGTCCTTTAAAATGTACTTTATGTGTCTTCCTGGACCTGAATTATGGTAATTTGGAGGTCACAATCACCTTCTTCCTCTTCTTGTAAGAGTGGCCCTATTTTCTCTATCCCTGAAGACTGCACTACAAGCAGGACACTCTAAGGATAAAATCATTGTATTTCCAGTCTCAATCATGGCTCAACTGTTGGGAAGGATAAAAAAGGAAAGCTTCACTCAACCACAGACCCACCAGACATCCCAGCTTCTCTCTCATCTCCATCCTGGTTGATTGCTCTCACAAGGATTAGCCATTTGTGCAGCTCTGTCAGAACACAAGGACTGAACAAAAAGAGGCTGAAGTAGAGCCAAATATGCTTAAGATCTACATAACCTTGGAATTACACTTTTTTCCACACCTTTTCACATTTTATTTTTTTTTTCTAAATATACATAAGAGTTCAAGGCACTACTTTTGGATTGAGTGACCAGGAAAATCCCTCAAACACCTGCCAGTTCCTCTTTTACCACCTTTGTGTTATACACAGTATAACACCATCAACTCCTGGAGCTTTTTCTATTCAATTTTACATGAAGTATCAGTGGCAGCTGCCTCTGACCTGCAGAGCTGAGCACGAGCTGTTGCTGTGAAAAAGGAACTGGGCTGAAAGTGGAGAATAAGAAATCAATGCAAGTCTGCCCAGAGTTATGTTCATACTTGGGACACAACTTCAGAAAACAACAAGAGATTGGTATTTAGTCTGTTCAGGAATCATGGAAGATGCCAGAAGGTATCTTTCAGGGAAAAAAAAAAAAATCTAAAAATTCTAGATTTCTAGATTTTTCTAGGAAAAAGAAGGGCTCTAAACCATCTTGAGGTACAGAGAGCTGCCAAATATGATTATTATATTCTGCTTGAAAGATCCCAAAATTGCTGATGGATGCTGTGTGTGTAACTTCAATGCTTTATTTTCAGGAGACATCTCTAGATGGGGAAATGCCATTGAGATGTTTAGGAAAGGGAGTTCTGTCCTAAAACAGCATGCCACACACTGCCAAAGGACATACAAACTTTGCTGTCAGTTAGTTTTCTTCTCCAGAAGATTAGAAATGGCCATTCTAGGACACGGAAGTATTTAAACTGTAAAGTATAAATGATCACTTTGTTTATTTTTTTTAATTTCCTACTCTATCCAACCTGTACAGGATTTAACAGAGCAGTGATGGCTAAATGTCAGACCTACACAACATGTAGGTTGAAGAGCAAAAGGGATACAGCACAGCAATTTCTGCAACTCACTGAATCGCCTGAAAAACCCAAGTTCTGTTGCTCACAGATTGTGCCAAT
Source organism: Climacteris rufus (assembly GCA_013398175.1). Taxonomy (NCBI): domain Eukaryota; kingdom Metazoa; phylum Chordata; class Aves; order Passeriformes; family Climacteridae; genus Climacteris; species Climacteris rufus. The sequence continues at coordinate 84,917 of VZRZ01007083.1, forward strand.
CAGATAGACCAAATGCTAAATTTAAATTGTCCAGAAAATCCTCGTGTAATTCAACCCTCTCCAATTCCAGTAAAAGAAGAGTAAAACAGAACAGAGGAATAGGACTGGGAGGGTTGCACAAGGCTGGCCTTCAGCAGCAGTGGTCAGAGCTGGCTGGCTGAGCCTCTCACGCCCTTGCAGTCACCACAAATCTCTGCAGCAGTGCTAAACACAGCTGGGAACAGCTCTGCTGTGGGCAGGGGAGGCTCCAGAGCAGCTGCTCAGCAGGGACTTGCCACTCCAAAGCTGCTTCTTAGCAGAGGAGAAAGGGGGACAGGATGGAATGAGGAGAAAGGGAGACAGGTTTGGGGAGGCAGAAGGAGGTGATAGGCAGCTGCAAGAGCAAGCAAGAGGCAAAGATTTGTGACCACAGATTTGTGACCTCTGATGTGCTTTTTTTTAATGATCCAGACAGGCATGTGCTTAACTCTTCACAGCACTGCACCCAGCATGGGAAGTAAAGGTAATATGGAATTGCACACCAAAGCATGAAATTCTCATTTGGTTTCCCTTCTATGGCTATTTGCAATGGCTGAACAGATTCAAATTCCTACACCCACACAGAGAATACCCTTAAACATAATAAACTCGATTCTCTGAACTATTCTGCTCAGAATTCCAGTTAAATAATTTATCATCACCAATAATCCTCCAAAACAAGATACTATGTTTGAAGGGAGCCTGCAAGAAGGATGGAGAGAGACAATCACAAGGGCCTGGAGTGACAGGACAAGGGGGAATCACACAGCCAGAGGGCAGGGTTAGATGGGATATTGGAAAGAAATTCTGCCCTGTGAGGGTGGGGAGGCCCTGGGGTTGCCCAGAGAAGCTGTGGCTGCCCCATCCCTGGAAGTGTTCCAGGCCAGGTTGGACAGGGCTTGGAGCAGCCTGGGATAGTGGGAGGTGTCCCTGCCCATGGCAGGGGTGGCACTGGATGGACTCTAAAATCCCTCCCAACTCAAACCAGTCTGTGATTCTGTGATTATTAAGTAGATGAATTAATGTAGGCAGACACATAATCCAGAGTCTGGGCCAATACCAGCTGCTACTTGTACCTATGATAAGGTTGAAGTTTGTGACCCATGGAAAAACAGAAAGGAAAAAATAAGGAGGAACAGTAAGTTCAAATTTCAAAGTTTCTGATTTTTGTTTGTTCAAATTAAATTCTTTAAATTTAACAAATATTTGAGAAAGATGGGGAGAAAGAGGTTGAGAAAATTAATATGAAACATGTTTAGCAGATTTATATTTATACCAATGTTTCATTAGCAGAGTGATATCTGGAAAGCATTATGAAAAAAACCATTGAGCAAAGTAACTTAGTAAAATATTATCATTCTTTTTATAAAATATTACAACTCTTACTATCAGTGCTATTCTCCACCATTTTATTAACTGCAGGAGACTCAAATCCAAAGTAATGACACATACCCTTGGATAATATGGAGTTCTACTCCCAATATTCTGTGTTTAGTGTTCTGTTCACATCACAGTCTCAGCTTTTGCACTATGGCAGTGGCTGTGGTCAGTCAGTTCAGTATCAGACCTAGCAGAAACAAGTAGGCTACTCCATAGGCATTTTTCCAACACACAAAAAAAAAATGGTTTATCCTGGCATTACAGACTAAACTGTTTGTCTTATGCTTGGGCTTCAAATGGGGGCACTGGAAAAATGGCCTGGAAGCCAACATTTTGAAAAAGACCCAGTTCAATCTTTATTCCAAACATACACAGATGCATTTATTTCCTGATTTCCTTTTCCAGAGAACAACAAAGAGAATTCTAGGAAGCATGAATCTGTTTCATATTGAATGAAGTCCAATACATTTCTGGGAATCCTGGTCAAGTTCTTAACAAACAAGTGAGGCAGTGGGCCCTGCAAGGCAAGGAGGGGTCATCCAGAGAAACCAGGTAGAGTTTTATCTCCCCAGGGAGGACTGAAAATAATTGTAAAACTGCATGTGCTCAATCCATTTATCAGGACTGACCCTGCCTTTTAGACCAGAGGGAGAAACTGCAGAGAAAATGCTAAGTTTGCTGGGTTTTTTTCTTTAATTTAAGGAAGAAAAAGACATTAAAAGAGAATCAAATTTTCATCCAACATGCCCAACTGTTCAGCTAAGACCTCTCTGGGAGTGAGGTGAACCATCTTAAAATGAATCCAAGCCAAAAAAGCTTGAGTAAGTCCAGGCCTGACCGAAGTGTCTGGACCGTCTTCATCCACTTTTAAAGCAGATGAAGCTCAAATTCCACATCACACACAGCCTCTTGTTCAAGGAATCTTGGAGTTACCTCCAAGTCATCCCTCCACCTTAAGTTTTGTCTAAAAATTCATCCTGGGTTTCTCTGTTCTATTTGTGCTGCCTTGCAGGAGTTTTTCATACCATGGAAACACCTTCCTTTAGATAACTGTTTCAAAAATACTCAGTAATATATTCCTAATCAAGCTACATCTCATCCTTGTAGCTTAATTGTTTCACCTACAAATTAAGACACATTGTTAGCTCAAGGCATAGAGGTCTGCTGAACAGGGCATAAAAGTTGAAAAGCAGAAAGTTAATATCATTAATTAAATATACCAAAGGTATCCGAGGGGAGTTTAAATCTTACATTTCTGAGCAATCACCTGGCAAACCTTTGTAAATATTTCCAGCCCACTATCAGACTGTTAATTGCCCTGTTTCAGAATGAGGACACTGCTGGGAATACACTGTGCATCAGTTTGGATGTGATAAAGGAATAAAACAGTGACCTGGCTGCAGCTTTTGCCTCTAATTCCGGGAAGGCGACATGGCCTCGGACCACATGTTCTATCTGAAAAAGAGAAAAGCAACATTTTTGGGATGATTACATCTGAAAAATTCAGTCCTAGGAAAGGAAAAGGCAGTGTCATACCTGTAAAAAAGAGAAGAGAGCTTCTAAATTACTCATGAAGTGTTAAATCCCAGTCCTAGTGAAGCCAATGGCAAAACTCCCACTGACATTCAGGATTTGGCACAGGAACTCTAAGAAAAAACAACCAACCTTGCACCAAAACCAGTCCAAATGCTAAGCATGCAGCTCCTTAGACAGGAGAGCAAGGTGAAAGGATGACTTTTGTCCTACCCAACACCACTTCAGAGCATGTCCTCTAATCTCTCCCATTCTTCATGGATACTCTCATTGGAATTCTACCAGGAGCATCATCTTGGCCCAAATCCCTACATCTTTCTGTATCACACTGTTACCACAAAACACAAGGTGTGCTGTCATCCTGATAGATGCTTCATATATTCATTGCAGGAAACAAAACTTATACCCTGAGAAGCAATTATTGCTATAAAGAAAGATCAATATAAGCTCTGTCTTATACTGTATTTATAAATCAGCTTGTTCTTTCTCTCCAGAGTGAATACCATTACTCACAAAACAAAGTATCAAGTAGAATAATATGGCTTTTAAGATAATAATTCAGCAGGTTTTGTGGCCTCTTGGTAATATCCCATCAGAGGGGACAGTAAAAGCTAAGGAGGCAAAACTAGAGCTACTCAAGAGCACTAAATGTATTTGGCAATACTTATTGGCAGCAAATCTCATTAGTATTTAATTTTTAACAGCATGAGTCTAGTCTTGAACCAGTATAAAAAAACATGTAATGAAGCAAGCACATCTGAACACAGCAATGAAAATAATGCATGTCTGTTCTTCCTGAGATTGGTATCAAAGACAGAATTCAAACATGTGCATGCACCACAAAGTTCAGGCCTGAATTCTGCAATCTCTTCAGAACACAGGGGCAGCTCACAAATTCAGACATAAATCTGTAACTAAACATCACATATACGTGTGAGCTATGAAAACAGCTACACAAAGCTGTTGCAGGAGTTATGAAGTTGGATATTTAAATGCCCTTAATTCAAGACATGGCCACATGAGGGATACATCTAGAGACCATTTTCTGCTATTTTTTTCACAGTTTGTGCGTCATGCCGTCCTTTGTCTCTGTTGTACAATATCTTTCTACTTATAAATTTTGAAAATCCAGTGGAAAACCCCATCTAATATACAAATAAACAAGATTCTTGGGAACAAGGGACTTCTTAATTCTTCATTTGGACTCTCTCTGAAAAAGTTTTCATAGTAGAACTGGTTTCTTCTTCAGCTGTATCCAAAATAATTACTTAGAGCTTTTTAAAGCAAAGTGTATCAGTTCTACTTTTAAGAAGTTTAACAGACTGTTCAAATTTTATGAAAACAATTCACCTGGAGGCATTGATCAAGCAATGGAAATAATCTCTAGATATGTCCTTTTTTTGCTTGTTTGCTTTCATAAAATTTTGAAGTGTGAGAAAGCAGGAGATTTAAAATAACAGAGATAATGACTGCAATGTACCCTGCACACAGTGCACATGGCACTGTCTCCTCCCATGGCTCCCTATGTGGTTTCTGTACAGAAAACCTCAAGAAAACCATGAGATATTCTAAGAGTATTTTAATAAGACACCTTCCCTAATAATCCTAACAGTACTTCAAGCTGACTTTTGCTATGGGTCCTAACAAGACCATTCATTTTTTCCAGTAATTTCTTTAATGATTCAAGAACGTCTTGTTCTCTGGTAAAAGAATGGAAAGGATTTTTAAAATAATCTTTTTGAAATGCCTTAACTCTCATTATACATTTTAAGTGTGGAACCATTGTGAGCCAGCCAAGAAAAACCACTGACTGGCTGTATCCTGTCTAGAGCTTAGATAAGTGTATTTACCTGCTTGGGATTAAGCACACAGAAGTCTTCTTACAAAGAAACACAAAAGATTTGCCATTTTCCTTTAAAAATTGTGGTGTTATGAGCATGTATTTATTATTTTACATAGATATTATTTAGTTTTACTTCTGGTTATAGCAGTTACCTATGAAATGGGACACTTTGTGGTTTAGTCCAAGCTTAACCTGAAAAATTGAAGGCGCACACATCCCACCTGCTGCCAGAGCAGCTTTTAGCCATGAGGCTAAGGATGGGCTGGAGGTGGGGTGGGAAGCAAGGCTGCAGGACAGGAAGAGGGATGAGTCTCCCACTGAAGCTGTGACAGAGAGGAATGTCAGGGTGACGTGGGCAGGGAGAGAGCACAGGAGGGAGCACCACTCACAGCTCAGCCTGGGGTGTGTCTGGGCTTCCCGATCCAGGAGGATTTCTGCTTCTCACTCAGTGACTGTTCCACATGGAATGTATAAATGCACTGATGCCCCAGTGTATTTCCTGGCCATGTACTCCCATCTCTAGGCTTTTAAAGAGGTGGGTGGTGCTGAGTCAGAGAGCGATTACAGCTGCAATTTGTGACAGACCAAACCCACCTGCACTTGGTGGTTTCCAGGGGACACCCATAGGCCTGGGCTTGTCTCCTGCAGCTCATCCCTGAGGGCAGTCAGTATTGCTACAGGTTGGGCAGGATGACACACAGGGAACCCCAAAAACTCCAGGGTTAAGCAGTCACTAAAGTCTTGCTGACACTTTTGGACTCAAGCCTAAATACTGGTGTATATGTGTAGCCTTTTCTTAAATTTGATATCAGTGTCTTAGTTCTGCCTGCCTTCCGGTAAGTGAGAAAATTCATTTTTAGTGAATCCAACCTGGCTTTCATTTCTATTGGTAAATTAAATTAACCTGATACAGTTAGACTTTTTATATTCAAAGAAAGAATTGAGGTGACAGGATAACATGTTACTATATTACTATTCTGTCCATATATTACATCTTTCATTTATTCCCATCAACGAGCACAACTGATCTATATAACACAATATGTATCATTTTCTTCATCTCAAAGTCTGTTTCAGCCTCCTGCTAAAGTAAAGAATGAAGCCTATTTGCCTGTAAGATAATGACAATAACCATCACCAGCACCATAAAAGGAAGACATGCCCTGAATATAATCTCTTATCCATATGCAAATTAACATTATGTAAGAGACATAACACTCATGTAATTGTTTACTGCTTACAGCAGCCTGGTACATCCCATGATCTTATGGAGGTGTTTCAGGCAGAAACACATCCCAGTGAAGGTACCCCAAATGACAGCAGTCTTGGAGCCTGTCTGTGTCTCCAAACACTCACCAGTTTTCCTGTAGCACTTTGGCCTCCCTCATTCAACCACAGTCCAGGTACCATTGCAGAGAAATATGGTCCCCAAACACCAGGCACAAAAATGGGTGTTTCACTGACCTGGAGAAGCAAGATAAAACTCTAGTGAATCAAAGTGCTTGTCAAAGTAATGACTTCACAATTAAAGCTTGGCAGCTATCAGAGTCCAGTACTGAAACAATTCCTACTCCTCCACTGGAATTACCAACGGAAATGGAGCTGTACAGGTAGAGATTTACTGTAAGAGAATGTGGAGAAATGTGTTCCCCCATTTACATCATTTTTAGATGACAAGACAGAGCTGCCCCCACTCATCTCCACTGACAGAACAGCTGGGCCTGGCCAAACAGAAAGTAAGAAATTTCAGGAATGGGAGCTGTATTTCACAGGAAGAGGGAAACTGCCTCATTTCTCCAGAAAAACACCTTATTTATAGTGACCAGGTGGACACAACACTGCTTGACTGTCATCAGCAAGTACAGGCAATGTAACTGGCCACAGGAGTTTCCAGAGCACCCACCCTGTACCTTTGGAGAGTTCAGAATCAGGAGGCAATCCTGCTGACAGAGGACACTGGTGTCCCCCAGGAGCTGCCACCAGCTCCTGAGGCTGGCAGTGGAACCCCAAGCCCCAGGGCCCTCACAGGGCTGTCAGGAGAGTTGGGTGCCTCGCCTGGAAGCTGCAAACCTGGGCCAGGATCTGCTTGGGTTAAACAGGAAATGTGCCTGGGTAAGCATCAGATTCTGCCCCTTCCTTAGGCTTAGCTTTACACAAACCACTCCTTCCCTCACACTTGTGAAGGCAGCTGAGGCAGATACCTGAGCACCATCTCCCAGACACGGAGCAGGACCATGCTCTACCTCCTGCACACCGATATCTCCCCAGCACAGCGCCAGCCTGCCCCGTGCACTCACTATTTCAGTGGTTAGACCACTCAGGATGTGGGAGACACTGGTTCATTTCCTTACTCTGCTTCAGATAATGCAAATTACCAGTTTGTAAGGGTGGAGGGCATTTTCCTTCCTCTTCGAAAATGGTTCCACTTTCAATAGACCAGGCAGACTTTCTAAACTTTCTTTCTGGTTCAGCAGAAGGTAACACTGTCCACTCTAGCAAGCAAGGCCCAGCACACAATAGGAATTGGGATGATGGAACTAATTGTGAATTCCCCACTGGTTGAACACATAATTCTTGCAGCAGTGGCTGGAGGAGACAGATCATCCATCCCCTGCCATGCTACCTGCTTCTCTTGGAAGCAGGATCCATGGTTTCTCTCCCAGGACCACATCTATACGTTCAAAAGAGACACAGCCATGATTTCACTGGGAAAGGAAAACAGCAGTGCAGTCCTACACCATCACAGGATTCACAATGCACTTCCCACTGATGATGGCTAAATCTGTAACTTGTTTTCTAGAAGGTGGGAACTACTCGCAGAGAAAGAAATGAGAATTCATTCCCTAACAAAAGAAGTGTTTCCATTGCTGGAACAGCAAAAAGGAGAGGTCTTAGTCAATAAGACAACGGGGTTTTTTTGTATTTAGACCTTGCCCTTCATTAGGAAAATTCTAGGCTCATTGAAGAATGCTCCAGGTTTGCTATTCAGTTCAATAAGGCCTGGACTTCACATCAAAATAATTTTGAGGAGAAATTTAAAATTCAGGCCTGTTCCTGTGAAACTTGATGCACAGTCTCTCTATATTTAAGCAGGCTAAACTTTAAAGGCAGTTTTTACTACCAACTAGGGAATATGCTCCAAGATGCAGTTTACTGGCATTTGTGCATCACACATGTTTAGTAAATACAGCAGCAGGGAGGTTTCTGCACAAATAGTCTGCTTGAGCCATAAACTTACAGTACAGCTGATTCTTGTCAGGAAGTTAAGTAGGAAAACAAAACAACAAAACTTTGCTTTTCAAAATACATCACCACAATGTCAAGAAATCCTGATTTCTCTCAGGAACACTTCTAACAAATGTGGGAATCCTGCTTGGTTCTCCCTTATCAGCTCTAGTGCCCTGATTTACTCTCCCTACAGATGTCTGTGCACACATGTTTGTGTGTCTGTGCAAGATTTTGGCTGACTAAACCCATTAAAGAGCAAGAATAGCTGCTCCGAATTTACAAAGGCATTTATGACTCCAAGTGGACGAAGCTACGTCAAAAACATTGCAAAGACATTTGGTTTAGTTTTGTTTTCTCTTAAAACTACAAATTAACACAGCTTTGAGTTTTCATCACCTCGATGGGGCAAGGCTTCTTTTACGATTTCAATACCAAAATGAAGTGCAACAAAAAGCAAATCCTAAAATAAGCTGATTTTTAGACTGATTTCACATTGCTGACCTTACTGACAACACAGCATGTGGTCAAAATTACCAGTCAGTGTCTGCTCCAAACTAGAGATGGAAGTGTGGGGAGAACCCAAATGTCCCAACTTATTCCTATCCTATAGCTACAGACACAGCACATGTCCCAGTAGATGTCAAGGAACACTTAGGACAGAAGGGACCTGGGTTTTTGAAAACTGAAAAAAAAAATATATTTGTGATGCAGCAAACTTTGCAGTTGTCTGCTGAAGAAAAAATCTGGTTATACCGAATGGATCGAGCTTAAAATCCAACTGCTGTGTCATCTGAAAAAAAACTAAATAGCCAAAAAACATTAAAGGCATAAAGATGCTTTCTGAAATCAGGGGAAAGTCTAAACATCAAGAAGGACAATAGAATTTATAAAATAAAAACCAAAAACCACACCTTTTTTCTGTCATTAGTCCACAATTTACCAAATTGCCCTCCATGTCTGATAACACCAAAATGTTCAGGTTCATTAGAAAGACCAAATTCTCCCTGCAGCCAGTACTTCTGACCAGTGTTTTGGACACTCCTGGGAATTTAGGACAGGATATTTCCGTGCTGGCTCTTCTCAAATTACACTGAGACCTTCCTATCCTCTACTACTGAAGTACCATTTGTACACATTCCAGCAAACTTTCAACACATGAGCAGAGCACACAAGGCAGTTGGGAATTGCTACACTGATGAATAAAGCCAGTGGGGCTCTTGGTTATCAGTTCTGTTGCTGTGGGAACTTCTAACTGGAATAAAGCACACTGGCTATCATGTTTATTGATGATAGGGCATCCTCAGACTTCCCATGTCCTCCTTTCACTTAAGAAGCTGAATTCACATTTTGCAGACTCTGGGCTTTGATGTGCATGGAAAGTAAGAAAATTGGGAATAACAAACTTCCCAAAACAGACACATAATCTTTGAGAAGCATCAGGGTGAGCATCTTTCTGTAGCTATATGCATAAGACACAGCAAATGGTTTCCATTTCCCCTCCTTGAAATATTTGGACGGTGATTAAGACCTTCAAGCCACGCAGCAGCTGGCATTTGTATTTTCACCACAAAAAGTCCTAATTCTGTTTGAGTATACATCCCACCCAGCCCCACTAAAACACATGACTAGACAGAAGCATAAGGTTGGAGAAATAGTGCAAAAATTTCTACAGAACCCAGAAGAAAAGACAAGCACAATTTGCCAGATTCAGGCTATTTTGGTTACACTAATACCATGTCTCTTTTACAGCTTTCAATTGCCTTCAGACATTCTTATGGTGATATAGGAGGATCAATGTCATTATTTTTTTTTCCTTTAATGAGCTTAAGAAAATCCTTAATCTTTTTAGTAGAAAAACAACATGTGTTTTAGATTTATGGGTAATTGATTTTTATTTTTAAAGCAAATAAGAGATGTCATCCTTCTCTGGAAGTTAAAATACAAATTCAAAGGGAGCCTAAGATTTTCTGCCTTCCATTGAACTGAAATCCCTCCCGTGACAGGTTCCTACTGCGAGACACGGTAACATTTATTATCTTTTACACAGAGTGAAACTGAAACACAGAGAGGACATCCTCTGTTAGAGGTGAGAGTGATCTCTGCACAACAATTAATGCAGCAGGAATTTGAAGACAGAGGATGAGAGGCATCTGAACCTGTTCAGACTTTGAGTCATAAGCTGCAACTATAAATATTTCAGCTGAACGTGTTCTCACAGAGGCTGTTGCCCTTGTGGGTGAGGATGCCAACTTACACAAGGATTACACCCAGACATGTAATTCCACCTCAGTTACTCTGTGGATGGGAGAGAATCCTTTGGTGCAGGGAAATGTCACCTTTCCATGTCTCCCCAACACACACATTCCTACTTGCTCAGCCCTATTGTTTTGGATGAAATGAGCATTAAGCAGTTCCAAGATTCCTGCTCATTTGAAGGGAAAAAAAGAGTTCAACACCTTCTGAAAGGGAGAACAAGGGAAATAAAGTTCTGTCTGGGTGGGTTTAACCTCAGTGTGTGCTTTATAAAAGATCATACTAATATGTAAGATATGTAAACATTATAGAGCAATCAGAAACAAATGAAATGATGAATTCAGTTTAACAATATTCAGCTGTGGTGCAACTGCCAGAAGGCACTTTTTGTTATGAATAGATCATTTGGATGAGTTACAGACCAGATCTGAACCCTGGCGTGCACAGGGAAAATCAATGTCAAACTACCTCAGATCAGAAGGTATCAGCAGTACATCTGGCAGCCCATAGGAATGAGAAATGTTTTCAAAATATAAAAAGCTATACAGAACTAAGGTAAAGTAAGAAAGGGCCTGTTTAAATGGCACTAATATGAGATCTGTAATGTATTTCATTTAGCTTAGTCCTTCCCACTTGCCTCTCCCTTTAAAACAAAAACAGGCAAAAAAAATCCACTTCTATTATGAAAACCTACCTGGAAAAAAGCAGGAGAGGCTAATTCACAGCTCATGTGAGTGAATCAGGGGGTCAGTGCCTTCAGCCAAGTCCAGCTTGCAGGACCTTCAGTGGGTTCAAGGACAGGACAGAACACAGACCTTCACAGAGAAGCATCACCTGGGCACCCAGCCATGCCATCAAATGAGCAAGTGGCACTGGGAGATTTATTTACATCAGCTTTGTTTTCCTAGACCAGCCATAATGATCAGGCACATGCTTGTGTTTCCTCCTCAGTTTTATGTAAATGTTACAGCAACCAGAGACAAGATAAAATAAAACACACCATGCTGGTGAGAGCAGTTTTACGGAAGCATGAATTTCAGCAGGATTTTCTGCCTTAGCTGACACCATCTGTTGCTGGTGCAGGCTTACACAAACTCCTTCAGTACACTTCAGTACACTGACTGAGAATTTGGCTATTACCTGGAAAGCAAATCTTTATATTATCAAGGTATACTGCCAAATCCATCTTCTGCCATTTTCATTTCTGCTTTCTAGTATCAAGCCTCTGACAATGTGGGAGCATTCTGGTATCGCTATCAGATTCTCTATTTATTTGCAATATGCCATAGAAACAGGAAATCACATTTCTGTGGAACTATTCTTGACTTACACTCACTTCTATGAAAGCAAATTTAAGCCTTTATTCTACTTTTTAGAGTCACATTAGAGACAAAACTTTTTAGAGTAACCATTTGCTAATGAGAAGCTAGGTCAGAAAATTTGTTTGAAAATCACCTCACTTATCAGGTTCTATAGCCAGAAATTCAGAATAACAGCTGCTTTTGTTGGGTTAAGACAGGTATGAAAAAAAGATCTAAGATATTAATGAAGAGAGCAGAGAAAGAAACAAGGAAAGGCACCATATCAGTCACCAACTAATAAATGTTCTTTACAGTTCTGGACTTTGATCATTGACAAGTTAAATACTTTCATTAACTTTTTTGCTGACTTTTAACTTTCAAAGTTTCTGACTGACTGTGGATTGAGAATACTGACATTCACTCAATTCAGAGGCTTTACATCGATGCATAAAATCCTGTATTAAGAAAACTATCATTTTGCTTCTGCTGACAGATGGCTCTTATAGAGCTACTCGACCCCAACTCTCTGACAAAGAATGAAAGAGATTCATAAAAAAAAGGGAAAGAACACAAAAGGAAACCCAAGAATGTTTCATTTCTAAGTTTCTGGTTCAAACTTAGGTCACAGTAATAGCTACTGAATGTGTGATTTAATAACAGCACTGGCTAGTGGTGTGTGTATATATATATTTATATATTAACTGGGTGGAGCATTAAATTGTATTTTCAGTGAACTGATGCCTGCTCTAAAATTGCCATCCTGGCATTACTTCTCAAGCACTAAATGGGTTTAAAACTTAAACTTCCCCATAATTTTGGAGGCAATTCTCTAAGTTAAACGTATGGTGCACACTGTCAACTTCTTAAAATATATTTATTAGCAGCAATTACATATTTAACACATAACAGCATTCCAGCTTTAGCCTGATGTAAAATACATTTAAGAAAACAAGGTCTTGGAGCACAAGAAATGTACTTCAGAACACAAAGGAAATTAAAATTAATTAATATTCCAATTCCTATAGGTCATGGGCTGCCAGTGATTTATTTGTTTATATTTTAAGCTCAGGTCCCCTGGCCATCATGGCTTTGCTATGCAGCTGCATAGCCTGTGGTGGCAAGTCACCAGCTCTGCTCCATGTGACAGGCTGGCATCTCCTGAGCCATCTCCACTGTGACAGATTTACTCTGCAATGATTTTAAGACCAGACCACAAAAATTGTTGCACAGAGCTCACTTTATCCCACTGGAGGCACAGAAGTTACAGGAGAGACAACAACAGAGAGAGAATATGGACTTTGGGTTCTGCCTGAACTCATCCATCCATGGATGATTCTGGTCACCTATTTACAGGCAGCTGAAGAATTCTGGCCTATGGGATACAAAACACTTTCCCAAATGCCTCACTGAATATGCATCTCATCACTTACTGCCAAGGCTGTGCCATGGAGACCTGGACAGTTCAATCCCTGTTTTAATTATTTCCCTGACAAAACTCTGAGTACAACCTAAAACTAGGAGGCACAAGTGAATTTTTAGGGACTACTCTTACCTCTTATTCCACGTAGTAACCTGTATGAGAAGGGCAGCAAACTGTGAATGACACAAATGCAGAACTATTTCTAATTTTCTAAATTCTCCATAAAACATTAACTGGTCTACAAACTAGAGACCAAACCAGGTATGTGATTAATGTGCAGTAAAGAAACCACACTCCCAGGGCAACTTGATTGCTTCATCTCTGAAAATATTTCAGGTGAGTTATACTTTGGGACTATATACTGCACAACCTGGCTCTATATCTGACCAGAATTAATTTGAGTAAAACTTTGCTGAGTTTATTAAACATTTGCACGGCTAGAATTTTTTTTTTCAAGGCTAAATAAGGAAAGGTATTTGAAAATAATTTAAAGCTTATTATTTTTAATAAAAGAATAGGTTGACTCACAATAATATTAGTTATTCAACTTGTACTGAGTTTATATTTATTGGTATAAAGAGAAATTCATCTAGAGGAGGAGGAGGAGGAGAAGGAGAGAATATTGGTTCTTAAATCAGAACACATCTATTAAAATGCTGCTTAAAACTGACAACAAAAAAAAATCAAATTTAGCAAAAAACCACCCCTGTTTTACTCAGCTATATTTTAAAAATGCAACAGATCAGGCAGGGAATGAAGAGGTCACAGAGTGCACTTGTATGAGCAGCTTTTCTGGAGATCTGCCACTCCAACCAGTTAGAAGTTGCATTTCTGAGCAAACCTTCTGCCAGTGGATGCTCTGGGGCTGAAGTAAGTCAGTGCTGTCCTTAGCAGAGCACAGCCCCCTGCACCTCCTGAGGGCCATTTTCAGGCAGCAGCCAGGCCCAGCCTCTTCATCTGAGCTGGCTGAGGGGATTTTATGCTTTTTTCCAATAGGCTGCATCAATTTTCAGCCCAAGGTATGTTTGGTATGAGAATGTCTTAGGGTACAGCCACATGAATAAATTATTATGGGCAAAACTTGGAGGTCAGTTGCCCAGCAAAACCACCTCTACTCATCATCCCTCTGTGGTGTATTGTGTGACAGATCCCAGAGACCTGGCACATTCCACAGGAAACCAGGGCCAGGAGTGCTGCTGCTGAGTTGCTGACATGGTGCAAATACACACTATAGATTACTCAGTTAATTTCTTCATCTGCCCCTACTCTTATTTCACATTCACACAAAAGGATTTTAAAATTCTATTTTTACTTTTTTTTTTTTCCTTTTTAATAACGATCTTATGAAAGAGGCTTGCAATGATATCAGCTTCAAACATTAACCAGCAAAGCTGGACAACTGATACTTGTTTTAAGTAGAACAATACTTTTCACATTATAAAATCCTGCCATTTTCCTGAGGGGAAAATAGAGTGTAAGACTGGTACCTACCTCTCCTACTGTAAACTTTTGACTTTCTCTCTTTGCACTCAGAAGTCAAATATCAAAAGTAAAATATAAAACCAGGAAAAAAAAAGAAAATTATACTGGAAGCAAAAAATGCTCTTCATTTTGTTTGCCTTACTATTGTCTACTTTTAAATACTGAGATGTTAATAAAAGATCACTTTTCTGCCAAAAAATGTGGTTTTATAAATTTCCTTCACAGCCAGGAAAAGATTTCAATAAAATAAAAGAGAGATAGGCAGAGAGAAGAAAATTTCAAGCATGATTAACTCAAACAGGATAAGTATATATTTCACTATATTTTGTTTACCTCATCAAGGCAAGGAAACTCCATGGTAAGAAAGTCTTTGGCTCACTGCATTTAGGGCAGCATTAAACCTTCCCAATTAACTTTCTCCTCACAAGGACAGACCTGAGAGTGGGTGCTCTGGTTCAGAATGGTGCTGAAATCCAAGCCATGTTCAACACCACCACTGGACTCCCACAAGGCTGCCAGCAATGTCCTTGTAGCTCTTTTCCACATGGACCTGCCCTTCCATGTACTTCTTTAATAAAGGACAGCTACAATCTATATTCTCATAATCTCTCTCCATGCCATAATGAGGATTGTGAGGAGGATCAGACACATCACAAACATGTGATCCCACTGCTTGACAGCAGATGATGCACCATGGAATAAAGGTGCAAGGAAGGTGTAGGAGATGAGATGCACCTCTCACCTCACCTTATCTTTACCCAGGAGTGCTCTGGCCACAGAAGCTGAGAGGCCCTGTCTGAACAATGTCCTCAAGTCCTGTTCCAGGTCTTTACTGAAATTTGCCTGCTGTTTGCAAAAGATGGGAGCTGGAATGGGACACGAACAGCTGGAAGTTGGCCACTTAAAAACACAAGCTAGAAAAGGAGCATGGTTTAATGATTATCAGGAGCATTAAGTAACCATCCTACCATGCCACCTGTAGCTGCTTTGAGAGGAGCAATTAGAGAGGGGAAACATAAAAATCAATATTGTGAGACACAAAGTTCTCAACCTTCCACAAGATCTTCTGCCAGTGATCTCCT
The DNA here is from genome assembly GCA_013398175.1 of Climacteris rufus. Classification (NCBI taxonomy): domain Eukaryota; kingdom Metazoa; phylum Chordata; class Aves; order Passeriformes; family Climacteridae; genus Climacteris; species Climacteris rufus. The sequence continues at coordinate 100,457 of VZRZ01007083.1, forward strand.
GACCATGACTTTCCTGAACCACTGTGAGCAGCAGACTCTCAGGTTCCCATTCATGTGGGTGCAATTCACCCATGAAGTGCTAAAAAACTCTGAGTCATCTCTGTGAATTGGGGTCATTAACCCCACACGTGATAGAAGACAACAGCAGCTTGGAGTTAGGGTATCCTGCCATGCTGGAAAACTGGATTCAGAGACTCCTGTCATAAAGGGGCAAGTCCTGAACACTGCTGAGGTAAAACTGAAACCAATGAACAGAAAATGTGAGCAATAAAATCTATCCTTCAAACTGAGCAACAGGCAAAATGACCAAGATGGTAGAAAAATACACCTGAGACCACTGGGCTGGGGAGGCAGCTTGGGATCCAACTGATGATCTTCTGAAAAACATCATAAACTAAAAGGGGTGAGGGGCATAGGTGTACTTGTTTTCTTTTTCAAAAAATGAAGCTGTTTGCTTTGTAGGATGAGAAGTGTCATAAGGCACTGTCAGAGGGCTGAGACACTGGACTCAAGAACAGAGAACCATTCCCAGAGAGGGGCCAAAGCAGGTGGATCAAACAGCTTCTGTACAGGCACAAGGAGAGGCCAGGACGGCCTGGGGAGCAGAGTCAGATTATCAAGTCCCTCAGTCATTTAGGAGATGGGTCTCCAGGAGCAGAGACAAGTGTAAGCACAGCATCTGCCTCTGGAACTGTTCCTGGCTTTGCTGTCTCTAAAAACAGAAAAAAACAATCCCGGTGTCCTCAAGAGAAAATCGTTGCACCCCTGGTAAGTTTGTGTTCCCTGTGTGTGAGGTTAACCTCCTGTGTTTATTCCAGGAAGCAAACCTGGAATTAAGCCTGGGATGACTTGAGAGTTTCAGCTCTGGAAGAAGTTAAATGGGATTGAATTCAGGGGTAATCATTCCAGACTCAGTCAACATCCATTTCCATCTGCCTAAATCAGAGATGCAAGAACTTCAAAAGTTGTGTCAGGGACCCTGACTGAATGCTCAGCCTTGAAACAAAGCCTTTAAATTAGACGAATTTTGACTGTTCCAAGCTTGAATGTTCACATCCATTTACTTCTGCTTTTTATCAGTATCCATTAACACTAAGCTTATTTATGTTTCAGCTTGGGAAAGTACACGATGGATGCACAGTAGCCTGTGATCCTTTTCTTTGTATTCCCAAAGGTCAAGGTTTCTTTCAGAAATTGGTAAAAAAAGACCTTTAATCTGCTAAATTGTTTTCAAAATCCAAACCAGGAAAAAAGCACACACATTTGTGATAGATTCAGATGCTTTTTGCTAAGCACTTAAGCACCAGCAGTTCTGCATTGATTTATTTTATTGTTTTACTTAGTGAAATGTCTGGATACAGATATACACATTAACCCTTTTTTTTTTTTTCCCCTCATATTTACTGTGTCGCCTTCCTTGTAATGGGAACTACAAATGCTTTGATAAATGGACTGAAAGGTTGTCTGGTTACCCCATGGCTTCCACTTGTGTCCTTGCTGAAATGCTGTTCTGGACCCTCCTGCAGCAGTGCTGCTCCATGACTCACAGTTACTTCTGTGCCTCTGAAAACAATAGTTCACTGGGGATCCAGGGCCTCAAATCAGCTACAACAATTTATTTCACCCATTTATTTTTACTTCTCCTCCAATGATAGATACTCACTGTCACAAAACAGCAGTTTGTGTGAAGATTATAAATCTGCCAGCATAGACAACTAATTGCAGGCCATTTTAAATATGCACTTGATAACACTACAATTTGCTGCTGTGGTGAGCTAGATCCCTTAGATCATCACAATGTGAAATGACTCTTCTCATGTTTAAGAAAATAAAATCAAACCCCAAAATCCATATAGTCCCTCTAACCTGTTGTTAACAGTGGGCAGTAACAGGTGGCTTAGGGAAAATCATATAAACACAGTAAACATACCATAGTTCATACAAAAACGTCCTCCCAGCCTCCAATGAGATGAAGTTCAAGCAAATTTCTGTTCTTACTTTCAAACAACACAAGAAACCAAGTCTTCAGAAGTGACAGAGATTGCAAACAAATCCCAGTTTTCAGTTTTCATGAACAAAAGCTTCATTTGTGCATTAGAAAATAAATTTACCATAATGACAACTTGTAGATCAGTGTTAAGTCTTTTTCAAGAACACTGGAGGTTTTTAAGTGTCTCAGAACTATTCCTTTAGCTCAGCCCTTCAGCTTCAGTTCTGGTTCCTAAATAAACACACCTCAGATAGCAGCAGGATCTTGTTTTAGGAGACTACTGAGACCTCATCCCAATCTGAAAGGTTGGGAACTGTGCACATGGCACAGCTGTGTCACAAATACCAAAACAAACTCTACCCCTAAATGGTCCTTGAGAAAAGCCCTCCAGGACCCCCAGGCAAACTCCAAGGATTCCCAGGCAAGCCCAGACCTTGTCACTGGCTGGATGCCCTTCCCATGTACCTTAAGGACTTTCTTATTTATTTATCACATATTCATTTTAGAGATTTATTTTCCTTTTTCACCATTAGCTAAGTGTTCCTTCGACATCAGTGAAGGCCACTATCAACAACAGTATTATACCTGCAGCTCAATAAATCTTCTGCAAGCTGGAGGCAGATTTACATTATATGGGATATGTGTTCACACACTATTTTAAATATATTTTTAAACGTTGGAATAACTAAATGGGTAAATCCTGAGAACCTTACCCAGTGTTTATTCAGCCCTTACTTACTGAGACAAACTCCCAAGGCCAGAGTAAACAGTGAGAGAGGACCTCAGGCCTTCACCCACAGCTATAAACAATGAACTCAGCATAAACTGTGATTCCCAGCTGACAGTGGGAGAAAAGCAGCAGCTAATGCTTCTTCCCACTTTGCTTCCAGATATATGAAAGGAGATTTATCTTCTCCCTAAAAGAACTTGCCCCATCCAAGATATTCCCCATCCACAGCTGGACCAGCAACAAGAAACTTAGATGAAGAACTCCTGATTCATGAGACAATGAATGGAACTGGAAATGGAGGAAAAAGGCCTTAGTAAGAGGCCTAATGTCCAAAGACTGATGCAATTTTCCTGACTGGGGGAACTGCTGCTGTTAAGAAGAATAAAAATCACTGCATCTACACCCTCTTGGACCACATGGAGCCCTTAATGCTCAGCACTCTCATATCACACCTTGCATGGGAAAGGTGTCTGTGTGCTCAGCTTCAGCTTCGTGCTCATGTTGCAAGTGAGTGAACTAAGGAAAGGCAATAATCTGACAGAATCATAGAGCAAACCAGCTCACTAAACAAAATATTGGATTTTCACCCCAACTTTCATATTTCTCACTGCAAATAAGGCTAGCTCCAAAATTTTAAAACTAACACAAAACTCTTGTTTTTCATACAATTATTGTATTCCCTTGAAAATTCCATTTCATTGTTTCAGGGCCCAGAAACAAACTAAGAAATGACCAAGATGTGGTGATTTGATACCCCTTATCATATCTCATTTCATTTGTATTTTAGTTATTCTTTTACAGTTGTTTTAAGAACAGGAGCACAAAATTGAGTCCTATTTTTTCACCATGAGATCCAGACACACACCAAGCAGGCTGTTCAATAAATTCATGCCTACTCACAAAAACAAGGTAGAGAGGGGATCTGGAAAGGTCATTCATTATACATAAGTATGCTTGTGATCTGAGCAAAATCCCCTATCCAGCTCTCCTTGGAACAAAATGTTTCAGGAAGACACTTGGGGTTGCTCAAGACTTTTGGCTTCAGGCTGATCCATCCTTCTGGGTCTAAGAGGAGTGATCAGATTTGGTTACTCTGCAGCTTTGATGGCAGTGTTGTACCTGTCAGATCTGATAACATCACCTTGAAGAATACAGAAAAGGAAAACCAAAAATCTTCTGCTGCAATGAAGGGCTGCTGCTGCTGATGGACTCCTATAAACAAAAATTAAAATACTGATACTTAAGGAGCAAATCAAAATTAAGTTAATTTGTCCTGTCCTCTACAATAAGAGATGCTGTTAAGTGAACATCAATGAAGGAAGACAAATAAATAACTTTCCCAGAATCACATAATGCAGAATACAACCTCCTTCCTACAACAGAGGAAGCAAAATCCCCCCAACCCTATTAAAATATACAGCTGTTACAGTTCAGGAATGAAGGTGCAAGGTGGCTTGAGGCCTTCATCTAATAACAGGCAACCTCCAATCCCACACTGCTTTAAGCAGAGAGGCCCAAATTAGGCAGCCCAATATTTCCAGCAGCCAGACCAGATAAATCTTAACAGTGTCAACACAAAAATGTAAGAAGCTCAGTCTCTCCTGCTCACTCTTTCTAAGGCAAAACATGGGGAAAGGAGTGAGGAACACAAGAGGAGTCCTGTGAGCAGTCAGACCTGGAAAAAGCCCAATATACAGACACTGCAGAAAGAATTGTGGAATCATAGAATGGTTTGGGCTGGAAAAGACCTTAAAGATCACCTCATTCCACCCCCTACCATGGGCAGGGACACCTTCCATTAGATGAGGTTGCTCAGAGCCACATCCAGCCTGGCCTTGAACACTTCAGGGGATGGGGCAGCCACAGCCTCACTGGGCTTTTATTCTAAAGGCTCAGTCTCCTAAATCCAACAGCCTGATCCATGGCTCTGTGTCATGCAGGGCAGTTTGCAGTGAACCACAGCATGGAAAGCACCGTGTGTGCTGGAATATTCAAAGTTTCCACTGATGCCAGTGAGTCGCCTCTCGAGCACCAGCCCTTCACGGAGTCTCCAAGCAGAGCACTTTTCAAAGCATTCTCTCTGTCCACATCTATTCTTTGAGCCTTTGAACTCAAACAATCTGTTCACAAAAGGCAAGGAGAGTTGAATGTACAGTTTTGTGGGAATGTTACTAAGCATTATCTAGTTTATGTACAATAGAGATTAAATTGCTTTCAGATACATTCCCCTGCACAGGTTGATTACCAGCAAGGCACTGGGGTGCAAAACTTTGATGTCTCTGGACAGGCATTTGCCAAATAGGAACATCCCATTCTCCCCGTCACCAAGGCATACCTGAGCTTTGAATTATGCCAGGCCAGGAACAAAGGAATCTTGCTCATAACAAAAACTTTTAATAACTCGCTGAGAAAGCCTCCCTTTCATCTCTGCCAAGCTTTAGGAAAGGCTGGGAGGCAAGCAGAAATAAACATTGTACAGACTCACCACCGCTGGCTCTAAAGTAAACTCTCCAACTTCCTATTTACATTTCAAGATCTTAAGCTTTGTGGTTTACTAGTTCTGCAAGTAAGTGCTTTGGGTTTTGGAGGCTGCCTGCACATGATCTCCCACCACTACTGAAGTCTTCCTAGCTTTTATTAATATAATAAGGAGGTCAGCAAAGCAACCATCTTTTATATGCCCTGCTAGCAGAAATGTTTTACTTTTTGCCTTTTAAAAACAAAACAAAGCAAGCAAAGCATACAACGGCAAATTAATGCCAGCAAAGGGGATATTACAGTTGTATTTGTTTCTTTTTGAAACTGAGGATGCTAGAACATGGAACAAGACAGTTTCATTAAAAAGGGTGTGGAGGAGTTCTTTGAGGGACAAGTAAAAGAAGGTGGCAGTTTTATGGATTTTATGGTTTTATGGATTTCTAAGGCCATAGGCTGAAAAGGCACCTAAATAGGCTCTGTGACCCTTTCTACATAAGGCTAAATCTGTGTACACTAAGGATGGGCAACCTGTGACAACAGTTGGGAAGTAAACGTGGTTTTCATTTCATGCAGCCTTCCCCAAATGTAAAACATCTTCATTAGCTGGGAAGTCAGCACTGTGACTGCTGCCAAATGCAATATAGAAGCAGAACTGAGCCGAATGAGGACAGAGCGAGGGAGAGGCTCCTGCCGCACTCAGTTCCTTCTCCCATTCCAGGGACTCTGGCTCTGTGGCTCGTGCAGAACAGGCCTTACAGAAGAGAAGAGTATTAAAAAACCAAGAGCACAGGCACTTATCAGTTTCATAAAGCTTGCCCAGGTCATTTCCCAAATTTGCCCAGGCTGCCCCAGCTTCGCTAGGTTTGCTTTTGATTTGATTTTTTCCCTCCTGCACTCCATTCCTCCCCTTTCTCCCCGCTCGCCTGACCCTCCCAAACGCAGCGCCTTTCCCCTGGTCAGGAGAAGGACAAATTGCTGCCTCTGCTAACCCTGGGTCCCAGCCAGTTGGCACCGGGCTGAGCTGCCCCGGGCTGTGGCCCTGTCCCCCCGGAGACCGCACGTTCTGTGCCAGGGATGCGAGGGGAGCGTGCGAGGCTCCAGCGCTGCTGCCGCTCGCTCTCCGAGCACACCCTGCAGTGCCATCCCTCTGCATCGCACAGAGCTGGCAAAGCCAGCACCAGCTCAGTCCCTGCAAGCTTTCCCCTCAGCACGGATCATTTCAAGCAGCTGAGGAGTCCCTGTGCAGTGATTACTCCAAAGGCTGCTGCTTTAACAACGTGGCATGTTCTGAAGAGGAGACTCTCGTATCAGAGCCAAAATATACTGAATCCACTTGCTGGTCTGGCTCCCACTGAGATTAGAGATCAGGCTCTGGGAACACTTTGAGCCAGCATGTCTCTGCTGTCTCCTCTCCAGGATGTACTGCAAAGGACACGTACTGTGCATGCTCTGGGGGTGGAAACGTGCTTTACACTCTATTTGTGTGAACAAAGCTGGCAGCTCGGGCGGATATTGTGGAGCAAAGAAGCTCTATTGTGTTTGCCAGTCATCACGAGAAGCAAATGAACAAATTTAGAATAAGCAAGTTGGGCTGAAGTTCCTTTAGCAGAAAACACTCAAAAGGCTAGTCAGGCTTAGTGGAAGAGTATGGGATATTCTTCCTGAAATAATCCATAGTAAACAGTGGGACAGCAAAATGATCTGCCCATTTTACTGTCCATGTAGCTGCTCTGTCTTTTAGATCATGTATTAAATCTGAAAAGGTAGAATATAAATTATTTGTAGCTCTCCAATTTAAAAAAAAATTACTAAATTACACACTTCAAACCACATGCACATTATCACCCAGGGAAAAAATTATTGTGCACAAAGCCAGGTGAACCTGTTCCCGATGCCAAGAGTCACAGAAGTAACAAAAACAGATGCAAAAGAAGAGATGGCATCTAAACTAGAGGAGATTCCCTGACAATCCCCAAAAAGAAGTGTTGAGTATAGAGAGCTGATAAAGAATGACTGAAGAACACGGGTCACATCACCAAATGAAGACAGAAAAAAGAAAGAAATCAGAAATTCTGGATAGGAAGGAACACAAACCTTCTACATTTGGGACTCAAAATACCAGCAAATTCAGGCTCCCCCCATCAATAAGCTGAAATTAGGCCAGACAATGTTCCCATTGGAAGCTGCTCTGGCTACTTCCTTCAGCTGGGAGTCACAAAAGGTGTTAGAACAAGAATGACAAATGTTTTCATGATGGTAAAACAACTTTGCCCTGCAAAAGGGCAAGCATGCTTTTGTCCAGAACTGAGACACGGGAATACAGGAATCTGTGCCTGAAATCCTCCCCATCACCTAAAGATTTCAGATGAAAAAGAATTTTTGAAACCTTTAAAATACCCCATAAAACCCTAAGACACTGGCAGGAAGACAGGCTTTTAGGGAAACCAATGAGCTTATTCCCAGAGTTAGGGCATGTCTGTGACACCCATGCAACCTACAAGTCAGGAGCAACAGGCAAGCTCCTGTTTCAGTGCCTCAAACCTGCCATGGTTTTGCTGGGAAAAACCACTCACACATTTTGTGTAGTTGCCATGGCTACACAGGGACAGGTTCCTAAAAGTTCCAAAGCCACGTGTGGGTGCTGGAGCTCAGAGCCCCTGTCTGCAGAGCAGGATGGCAGCAGCAGCCCACCCAGAAAAGTCAGGGAACACCCTTGGGCCCAGAGAGATCAAACCTGCAGGGATGAATCCCATACCTAAAACCATGGGAGAAATGAAAGGACATCTTAGTTGCCACTCCAAATGCAAATTCTGCCCATGACTTTTGCCAGGGCAAAGGAGGCAGCAGAGAATCATGTAAAATGAATAACTGTCCAAAAATATTCAGAAAACCATCTTTTCTTTTTTTTTTCCCTCATGGATAATGGATGAGCCCTGAGGTGGCCGAGACTTTCAGCAACTAACAGCTCAGACCTGGGCTGGGGTCAATAACCTCATTACAACATGCATTTTGATGCTTTCATGAGCTATTCAACAGAAACACAAAATTCTTTGTGTGTGTCTGATTACCCCAAACTGTCAGTGGTTAATTCCAAAAGCGTATCCTCACTCAGAAATGGTAGTTCCACCACAAATTAAACTATTATAGCCATGAGTAAAATTAGGTTTCACATTTGTACTTTCTAAAATATCAAAGGCATGATTAGCAAAGTCTTTTGTTTAAGATCTCTAGAGTCCTGGAGGTAATGAAAACTGGGTCAAGGAGCAGTTTCTCTGAAAGCTTAAAGTAAATGCTGTGTTCAAGCAATACCTGCTCCTGTGACTCATGGAGTACTTGGTCTGGAGAATGGAAGTACTGTCCCAACACACATTTACCAAGAGCAGTCCCCCTGCCCTGACCAGAGAAGGAGGCAGGGGTGGAAAAGAAAGGCATTGCAGATGATTTTGAACAGTTTCCTGTTACGGTCCCTTGAAAGAAATCCAGCCGTACTTTCCCCCCTGCTTTCTGTTTGCTGAATTTCTCCTGACAGTTGGCTCCTTCGTTTGCCAGAACCACAACAAAGGACGGCCTTGAGTTTCCACACAGGCCATTTTCTCCCTCTCTCGTCTCTGATCATCTCACAAAGGTATTATTGTTGCTGGCTCACTGGGGCTCAGTGCACCTGAGGCACATCAAAGGCACTTTTTAATGCCCGCCTGACCACACAGGTCTCTCTCCCACTGCATTAAATTAAACTCGATGATTAATCTCTGTAGCCCTCAGGGTCCCTCGGTGCACACGGAGAGAGAAAATATATATTTCTATCAAAACACAAGTATAATATACTTTCATTTTATAGCCCTAATTAAAAAAAGGAACAGCTAATTTCAGCCAAATGCAGCTGCATATAGGTCTCATTAAAACACAAATACAACTGCTCTGTGTGCTCTACGTTCACTTCATGCAGCCTGTGCAGGTAATAGATAAAAGAACAGAAAACCAAAGTCCTTTCACAGATTAAATCCAGAAAAGTTTAGAATTTGCTTACTGTCTGCTGGCTAGAGACTCTTATACCCCTCTCTGTGCAGATGAGTGAAGGAAGGCAGTTAAGGAAATGATTATAAAATGCTGAGTAGTTACATTTAAGTAAAAACCTACTTAAATCTAGCAAAAACTGCACGAGCACCTACTCCCCACTTTGCACTGAAGTGATTAAAAGCTTCAAAAGGTTCTGCCTCGTGCAGTCTGTGTTCAACTTTGGGGTTGTTTTGAGGACAGAACAGCAACATGGACTTTATCCCATCCATTTTGCTACATTAGCATATTTAATGGAGCCACATCTCTCGTGATCCTGGAGTATGCACACAAAAAGTGTTAATATTGATGTGCCATGCTCTAGTTTGGGAAGTCAAATCTACAGTTGTGAACTGGGTCTGTGTTAGAACTCACCAACATACAAATATTAAAAATTAATAAATAACCACACACATGTCCTCCTCCAGGGCTGGTTGTACTAAAGGAATAAACCAGAGCCAGCTGGCCCACTGCCAGCTACCCAGCATTGCCCTCAGACCTTTGGGGGAAGCTGCCTGCAAGCTCCTCAGCTCATTTCAGTCCAGTATTATGTCTCTATTAACTCAGCTCGTTTTAGCAATTTAAACTAACTCAGCTAAATGAAATGCGTTAGGCAGAGTTCACTCAAACAGCTTCTACTGAGAAGGCAGAAACCTCCATCAAAAAACCTGGAAATAATGAAAGTAGTGGCAGGGCTTGAAGGGTGACTTCTTCCCCCAGGGTGCCCCACCTGCCCTGTGACAGACAGACACCTGTCTGGAATTTTTCAAAGACAGAGCAAGCCAAGAGTGATGGAGTTTGAAGTTTGAAACTTTTGTTTAGGAAGGAACCAAAACGTATTCCAGTTGGTCTACAGGATTTAAGCTCAATGCTCTGCTTCACAACAGTAGGATTATTCATGTCTTTAAATTCAATCATGTGCTAAAATGCTTTGCTGAACAACAATGCATGTGACAAGATCACCATTTATTCGTGCTCAAGATCACCGTGGATTCATGCTGTTACTACAGAGACAACTTAACTTATTGTTAAGCTTGATGTTGTATTATCAGCCTCATTTCTCCTCCTCTCCTGGAGCTTTCTCCATGAAGCACATCAGCCCTCTGTAACACCTCTAGCACTCCCAGTGCCATTTGCTCCTTTTGGAAAAATCCACCTTCTAATCAGTCTAAATTTAAGACCAAAATGAGTTTTAAATAAAAAATGTGGCAGAAAAGGGTACTTATCTAAATGGAATGCTCTCAGACTCATACATTTTAAAACAGTATAAATTTCAAAAGCAGACACTAAATTTTAATTGCAATCTCAGAGAAAGCTTTTGTATTAATTCACTGAGAAAAATTAGCAAAGTGAAAACTGCTTATTGGGGGTTTTCTTTCTTTTTAGTCATGATATGTATCATAATTCTATACATCATGGCAATTTTCAGTGGCAGAAGGATTTATATTGATTAAGGAAGAGGTGGGGGAGCAGGGCTGTGACTGAAGACGTGCACTCCTTCTCCAAAGACACTCTTCTGTAACACATTAGTGACAGGCTTGTCACAGATAACTCAGGCTCAGCCTTTGGCTCAGATTTCAGGCTGCTCTTTAAACCACTCTGGCATCGTGGTTTTTACTTTCCATGTCATTTTTCAGTATTGATTTCTACTACTATTAAAGTTCTCGCTTAATAGCAAATGCACGGTAATTTATAATTAATATCCGAAGGTAAAGATAGAGTTACCAGAAAAAAAATTCAAGGGAAAGGAGCTGGGTGAGAAGGACAAAGGTCAATTTTCCCTTCAAAAACATAAGTTAGTATATTCTGTACAAATTAGGATGACACATACAACCTACCCCCATGTGGCACGAAGATGTTCCACAGATCATAGCAACTCGGGATGTAATGGGCTGGTTCTCACATGGAAGGTTATGTCCTTTCACATCTGCTCCAATTACTCCTATTAAAGTAAAATTAAAACTCTCTTTTAAAGAAGAACAAGCCACCCCTCACCAAACAGACCTTTGCTGCACTCAAATAATTGCTGAGTATCTCACACCACGCAACAAATCAAGAAAGTCTACTTAAAGATTATTTTATCCATCAGATTTAATTTTTTATTTCAGATAAAAGGACACAAGATGGTTTCTTCTATGTCCATGTTTATCATCATAATTTTCAAGTGTTACTTTGCCTAGAATCTGATCTTTATTCTCTTAGGTAGCACACTGACATGCAGAATAAAAGTGCCCTGTTGTACTGGCAGGCTGCAGATGTGTTTATTTGTTCACAGTTTATCATGAACATCCTGGATGATGTGTTTTGTCAGGGGATGAGTTGGAGAAAGGGGTAACTTGGCAGGAGACTGGAAGGCTGCCAGCTTTGTTGTATTCACTGCTGCTGCTGTTCTGTCCATGTCAGAACCATCTAAAGGAAGATTATTCCTCCCCTTCGAGGAACAGAGCTTGGCTCTGAGGAGCCTCTGCATGCAGGACAGCACAGGATGGAGGACAAGGTCAGCAACATTCAGCCTGAAACAGCAAATACATCCAGGAGATGGCAGGGAGGACAGGCAGACCTAGAGCCAAACCCCAGAACACAGCACATGCTGCTCACTCACTTCAGGGAATGTGCCCTCTCCTCTCCCAGGCTGCATCCTGCCATCATATTGTGCTGCACCCAGCAAAATGCAGCAGCCAACAAGTAACATTCTTTTATTGGTCCTTTTTTTCCCTTAAACATCACTTTTCAAACTGGCAAACTGGTCACCAGACTCTGCATGGCATCTACAAAGCTCAGTGTGGAGATCAGTTTGTCAATCCTGCTTAAAAAAAAAAACAACAACATTTTCCCTCACTGCAGAAGGATCAGGAAAACATTTGCTGGACATTGTGAAAGATGCCAAGTCTTATGGCTGGTTCATATCCCACATTTCATGAACACCCTCTTGTTTAAGATCACCACTGCAACATTCTGTGACCAAAACAGTCTGTTGGGGGTTGTCTTACTGTGATTGCCATGGTTATCTTGGTACTACCATGGGTGCAAGTTATCTAAATAATCACAAAATTAAGGGCTACAATGTTCAAGTCTTTAAAAATTCCATCCTCATGTCCCTTCATCCAAACTGACTTGTAAATATGAAGTAGCACAGCTGTCATTAAGAGAGTTAGAGACACAGAAAGCTGAAAGTGAAGCTTCTACCTCATGCTTTATTTTTCACTGCTCCAACATGATGAGTTCCTATTAAAGATTTTGGATAGGCTTGTCCACAAGGCAAATTACTGCACTAAGCTACACTGTATTAGAATTTCTTGAATTAAAAATATTGTTAAGAGAGAATAAATCTATTAAACTAAATAATCAGTGTATGTTGGAAATGTATTTTCATAAACAATAAAAAATTGAAAAGCTATTTTTAATTGCTAAGAAAATATGCATTCTGAAAAACAGGAATTCTGAGCCTTTTTGGAATTTTTGTCAGTGGCTTCACTAGTGTTTAGAATTGTTAGAGTCTTTCTATTTGCAATTAATAGAAGTCAGGCAGCAAATAAGTTTGGAACATTTGCTAAAAGTTATATAATTGCTGTTAGCAGTCACATTCACCTTTAACTTAGATGGAAGTTTTTATAGTCTGAAGTCAAAACCAGAGAAAGATACTGAGCACAAGAAGTCTGTACACCACACAGAATAAAGGAGAGATTTTTAGGAAAGCAGGCAACATTTAGCATGTGTACTTCTGGATCTCTTCCACAACGACACGATATTTCAGATGCTGTGCCATAAATTATCTACTTTTGTTGAAACAATGCTGATGTCTTTTGAAAAGGTGCAGTGTAAACAGTATTTTTATGAGCCCAGTCCCACAAGCTTGGCCTCCCATACTCAGTTTTATCTGTAGGCTCTTTGAAATTGGTACAGTAGGTCAAAATGTAAGACATAACTTCTTGGCTCTTAGATCTTTACTTTTCCATAAGAGGTATCAGAAGGAGTCACACATGACCTCCTCAAACATACATACTAAATAATTCTTTATCTTTACCTTATTTTACTGAAAACTTTGAAGCCTTCATAAACTTCAGGAAGCTGCCCAGCCAAACCACACTTTACATCCAGCCAAAAGCAGATCTGAACTGCATCAAAAGTTATTAACACTGAAAACAAGATGTCCATCATGTCATTCTGGTTTAGCCTGCAGGATATTTTTTTTAGATATATTTGCATTCTTCAACTCTCCTTCTGATCGTGCTGCCACTTTTGCTATCAAAATCTTTTCATTTTTATTGTCTTTTCTACTAATTTCCACTCCATTTCCATGCATTTATTACCCTTCCAAGATTCAAGAAGGATGAGTTCCACCATAAATCCTCCTCTTGTCCCAGACTGCACTGAGCTATGGTGGGATTATCATGCAGGTTCTCCCACTGCTTTCCCAACTCTTCCCTCTGTACTGCCCCTCTCTCACCAACAACAACCTGTGTGTTGTTTTTCTCCTCCTGGCAATCATTTCAGTAGTCTGCTACTGTTTGTGGTGCCATCTGGGAAAACATATTTAGATAAACAGCACTAGCATAAGCAGGCTGTCTCTACCCACTGAAGCCCTTCTGTGAGGGACACCAGTAGCTGAGTACTTCTCATGTCAGAATTTCTTCACAGAAATTTCTATAAAGGAACAGACAGTTACTCTCTATTCTTCTTTAAATCCATTTGATTGATTTCAGAACATGAAACTTACTGGGCAAACTTTTTGTGCTCTGGATCCATAATGATGCCAATTAAATGAGGACCCTTCAGTGCCACTTTCACATGCTCTGTGATAACCCAATTTTGCAGCAAGTTCATTTTTTCAAGTCACATTATTATTACAACTTTTTCTAAGAACACAGAATTGCTAGGACACACAGTGTTAAACAGATTTTTATGCAATTAGGATACTAATTGACACATACTTTTAAGTCAGTCACAACAGTAAGGACATGACACTGAAGTTCAGTCTTCCTTAGATCTATATCTAATCCTTCCAAGGTAGTAAGAAAAGCAAACTCCATGATTACTTAACCTCATCAGAAGCAAAGTAAAGGGATTTAAACATTTTAAAAGTTCCACACCACAGCTTCTAGAAGGACAAATGAGATTTAAACCAGCACAAAATATTTGAAACAGGACTAGTAGTTTAGCAGCTAGTCATATTTCAGTTACATCTAGAGAAAAATCCTCTGATGAGCAATAGATTTCCATTAGAATAGTGTTTCAGTAACACTGAGACTTCCTGAGATAAGACTTTTTTTTCTAAACCAGAAAACTAAAAAAAAACCTCAATTTCCTGCTGAAAAAGTTACACTGAATCTCTTTGTTATTGACTGAGTTTAGATAAGGCCAAACAGCATAGTAAGAAAATGAAGTTGTTGAGCATCATCAAATATATTTCAAGAGAGATGAACCAGGGCACTTCAGAATATTGTGCTGGAAAAGAAAAAAAGTCTGAGCATCAGGCCTTAAAGCCTTGAACCATGAATCACTTCTAAAACTAAGGAAGACTGACTATGAACAAGCCTCAAATATGAGGCTTCTACCTCAGAATGGTTTTGGGGTTTTTTTCTTTCCTATCCCCAGAGTTTTAAGCAACAGAAGATGCAACCTCTCAGCATGTTGGCATGTCAACATCACGGTGTTTCAGTCAAAAGTGGAACTAGCAGAAGTTAAGAAAAAATTTGCAAAACCAGCTGAAAAGACATATAACAGATTTGCAATATTAGCCATTATTGTGATTATGTTTTACTTTTTTTTTTAAGAATAGCATCAAAGGAAATAGCTGGATAAAAACAGGCTGTGATAAAAATGGCTTTCTAAAATTAATACAGTAATTCCTGTCCCCAAGAATAGTAAATCCAGGAGTGAGTACCTAGTCCTCCAGCATGTGCATCAATGAGAGATGCTGCCACTGCAATCCCTTCAGGGAGACCGAGATCTTTCGCAGCTTCTGGCCTCAGACCTTTTCCAACAGCCTCTCCAGGAGACAAGACGTGGTTTCCTGGGCAGACACAAGAAAAACCAAACACCTGTCAATTTACCAAACAGAAAAACAAATGTGTGTGTTATTAAAAGAACTGCCTTCCTCTCCCTCCAGTTAGCCTGGTATATATAAAACAAAGAAGTGCATCAAAGGACTCTGTGTGATGAAGTATCTTTCATTATCTGTCTGTAGATTAAACACAACCATGCCAGCTCAGGCTGTCCTGTAGCAATTTAGAAGTTCAAAAGCATTCAATGTCCTATCTAACCACAGAGAAAGATTTCACCACAAGCAATTAAATTCTGCTTGGCATCTTTCCAGGAGATATGAAACGCAGAAATCCCAGGTTCTTGTGGAAGTTGCTGCCTGGAGCCATTCTCTGGGCATGGAAGGAGACTCAGCTCAGCCCATGCTCACAAATGAACACTGCACCTGTTGCACAAGGAATGCACAAGGAACTGGCCAAGTTTTTTTTTTCCACTTCCATCCTTTCCAGCACTTACTACAAGCAATAAGGTGGCTATAGCAACAGAAACTCTGAAAAAGAAACTGGCTTAAGCAGCAAATTCCTCCTGTTGCAGCTGTATTTCCTCACAGACTTAAATAATCCCTTTCTGAGCCTTCTCTGGCCTTGAGCAGTATGAAGAAGACAAGAACACGACCCTTCCCTCCCTGCCCCATCATAGGGAGCCCGGGGCAGGTCCTGCCATAACACACACCCAGTTTTGTCTTGTGGAAAGAGACTGTTCTATTGACAGCCACACACTGCTGCCCCTGAAATGCCAGGCTGAATCTCACACTGGAAATCTGAAACAAGTCTGAGTAGCCAAAACTTTTGCACTTGGCAGTGGGTCTATCTTCAATACTGGGGGCAGTAACCAAACCTCACCATTCAGCTTTATACAGAAGGATGTGATGACATTAAATCATCTCCTCACAGGGGAAAAAAAAAGTCTCTATTTTCTTATTTCTATATTTTAGGAGTTACTTATTTTAAAGTCAAAACATTGTGCTGGCTTTTTCAAGAGGTGTATCTTTTTCATTTTTCCCCAATCAGCTGGAGTGCAGGATGTTTCTCTTTAAGAGAATTCTGTATTCCATTTCTGGTTTTTAAAGACATTGGAGAAAAACACCAGTAAACCAAAACTGCCTGCTTCTCCTGACATTCAAAGACCCTGCAGGTGGAAGGAAGTTCAAAAGAGTTCACGCAGCTAAACCCACATCTTTTTCTTCAGAATCAATTGCCCAACCTGAAAGCATACAAAAATGGTGTATATGCAGCACAAGATGAAATTAATCTGAAATAAAACCTCTTTTCAGGCATGCCATTCCATGGTTGACTTGTTTATATCAGTCATACCAGTCAAACATTTTAGTCTGTAATTATTATGTAGTTATACTCCATTTATGTAGTTATACTCCATTTTAGAGATCAGGGCTACTATTAGACAAAATCTTTTCCTACTAGCTTCTCAATTACTGTATTTCCAGTTAATGAGCACTAAGGGAGCAATTTTGGAGATAAAGATAATCCTCTCTTCTACAGCAGCAAAAGAAAATGACCCTATAATTCCTTTGGTACTGGTTATATATCAGAATGACCAGCAGCACTGCCACCCCTGTGGGCAGAAAACCTGTGAGGATGTGCAGGGATGGGCTTCTTGTCATTTGAAGATGCAGCATAATCATCTTGTATTGAAAAAAAAAAAAATGAACAGTAGAGTCTGCCCTATATGTTTTAGAAGTCAAAGTATGCCTGGACAAATATTCCTTGACTGAAAGCATTGCCCAGCAATCTGGGAAGGGAGAGCAGTCAGAAGTCACCCATGACAGGGATTGCAAAGGGGAGTTCCTGGGTCACCCACCAGCCAGGGAGTGCAGAAAAGAGGTACAGAAAGCGAATGCACAAGGAGAGGATTCTGACTCTGCCCCTCTACTTCACCCTCCCAGCTTTACAGATCAATGAAAACTCTGCCACGCCCATAGGAAATATTCCCAAGGAGCTCTGGAAAAGGGAAGGAGCAGGCTCTGCACGGACACTCCTTCTGTCATCAGGAATTTGCCTCCCCACCTACACAAGGGTGAGTAAGTCTGCGTGGAATGGACAGAGCCTGCACCGAACCACAGGGGCAGAGACCTGGGAAGGGAATTCTCATCCTCAGCGTTGAATCTTCATCGAAAAACTAGAAAACTCAGCTAAGCATCAGCATGCTTAGAATGCATGTGAATACATTTATATAATAAAGCTATTAAACGGTAAAAAACACAAAAAGCAACCAAGGAGGAGCCATAATGAAAAGTGAAATGTTTGAAACAGATTGTATTCCAGCACTAGCCTGGGAGGGAGGGAGCAGATTCTTACTTGAGCGAAACACAGCAGCTTTAGAAATCCAGGGGCAGCTACTATAAACATTAAAGTATTCTACAGCTACACACCAGCAATTCAGCAGCAGGTGCTGCCACCCCTAAATCTGACCTGTCAGGGGAGAAGAAGTGTTGGAGGGGAGGGAGGGAGGGAAGGGAGAGCTGCCTGCACACAGGCGGGCACTGAGAGCAGGACAGGCACTGCATAAAGGAGGCAGTGAAAGGCCTGAGACTCCTCAAGGCCCCTGCCAAAGTAAATGTATCGAGTCTTTTGTTTACAGAAGTCTCCTGTGCAAGTCATTTACCTTTGCTATAATGACTTCGAAAATTAGACCTAACCAAACAAACCCATAATGGCTGAAGCTGGAGGACTTTCTGTTTCACATTGGTGCAGCTGGTTCACTAATGCAGTGCCTTCATCCACAACCTTTCATTTGGGACGAGACAGGCTATTTCCAGCTGTTTTTCCCCCTGTAAAGCAGCGAGTTTACAAAAGGAAAAAGCTGTCTGAATCTCTTCCTCCTCTTTTATCCTTCTTCGAAGACTGATGTTAGAATTTGCTGTGATCAAGCTCTGTTGGAAGAATTTATGTTGTACCAAAGACCCTCTCTACCTGTTTCCCACAGGAACCAGCTATTTACCAGACCCAACACGAGGCAGACAATGCATCTTCAGTCAGCTTTAGTGATCCAAATTCACTGTATTGGCTTACTAATATTTAACAGAACAAGGTGCTTTAGGATGTAGGCTCTTTTCAAACAACAGAGCCAAGTGTAGCCAGGGCCCAGCTGGCTCACCCAGCACAACTTTTCATCTATCATGCAGAATGGGGCTGCACTTAGATATTTGACTGTGTAAGTGGATAAAAATATGAAAGTAGGAAAATCCAAAGGAGATGTGCCTTCAAGACCCAAACAAACTTGAATGTGGATGTATCAATCCCTTGCCAAAATCCCAGCAACCTGAGAAAGAAACACACCCGAAGGGTACATCCCATCTCCATTCCACAGCCCCACCCATACTGAACAATCTAAATGCTTTTTGATTTAGAAGACAATACAGAAAGCAGATATCCTGTTAAATAACTGGTATAGAACATGCAGTGAAGTTATCTAGTTAAACAAAACAGTGCTAAGTAAGCATCAAAGTAAACAGCACCTCAGTAAAAAAAAGCACTGCCCCTCCAAATGTAATCAGAAAAGTAAGGCATATTCCCCCGGATGTTTTCCTCCTTACAAAGCAAGTGACAATCTCCAGTTTTTGAGTTTTATAATAATTCTCACAATGCCAGAAGTCTGGGATATGGAAGGAATCTGAATAAATAATATACATTGTCCCAACGCCATCAGCATCAAATATCCCTCTCAATAACAGATAAAAGTGACATTTAACTGAGATGTGTGTGGCTGATTTTTCTACAATTTTTGTCCCAGCTGAGTAGCCAAAACAATGCTAAGATCAGAAGAATGCAGAATAATGATGCTGACTGCAAAATTATAATACTGATTTTTTTTTTTAGGACTGAATGCACGGTGGTTAAAGGATGTTAGAAACAGGGAGATTTGGGGCTTTTTTAACCTCCAAATAACCTCCATAAAAGTTCCTGGTCAGCAGTTAAAGACTTCAGAATTTTCATTGAGGAAAACCAAAACAAATTGTGATATTATATGCCAGCTTATTTAAAAGTGAGGAAAACAGTTGGTTAAACAAAATCACTTTGGCTTTCTTTGGTTCAAAATTCATCTCTGTCTACACAGAGCTGCCACAGTAGCTCGAGGCAAATCTAATTTGGGGCTTTTCCATCCCACTTTCCCATACAGCCTTTGGCTGAACTACATCTCAACTACCTAATGTGTAAATACTTCAGGCAGACATATTAGGCTGCTAAATACTGGCAAAATCAAATCAGGCAGATCCTGGTTCATTAAGCTGAACAGCAAATTGGTCAGCAAACCATAGGTGCCTACTCCAACAAAGGCTGCTCAGCCTCCTTGGCCCAAGGAAAAAGAGCTACTCCGTGTATAAATTATGAGCTTTCCTGAAGAAAGGTCGAAACAAACAAACAAACAAAATTCTGCATCATTGCATCAACAGGCACATTATGATGGATGTGGCTGAGTTTTCTTTACTAGATTTTAGTGAAACAGTGCAGAATGAACATCCTGTGATGTGGTTCACTACTCACTGCTGAACTGCATCTAAAACACATAGATTTGGTGTCTCACTAAAGCTATACAACCCAATATGTAGATGTCTTACTAAGTAACTCAATGGAATGCATTTGCATCCAAATTCAGCTACCTGAGCTCAAGTTTTTGCTTGCAAACAATAATTTTAATAGGCTGATAATTGACATTTCTGACATTTTACAGCACAATATTCCTCAGAGTCTCTCTAGATACAAAGCCCATCAATGCAGATGACAAGACTGTTGGTCTACTTTCAGAGTGTCTCTGCTTTGGTACAGTTCAACACTAAGACTGTACAGGCAATTTAGCTTGCATTAATTACGGATTATTGTTTAACAGATTTGGGGTTTTTTTACTGGATGTTATGTAATAACTCACATGGCAACAACTCCTCTTTGAAGAAGTAACTGCCCCTTTTTCAGAACTGAAAAAATGACAGACCAAAAATAATCTTATCAGTACTGAAAGGACACTTTTGAAGCTTTCAGCCAAGCTTATTCCCCACGTTCACACAGTATCCCGTTCTCATATCCAAACTGAGAAGATACTGATGCACTGTAAGGGGTTCAGAAATGAGCCAGGAAGGCAATTACAAGGATTGAGAAGTATGACACTTCACCTAAAGAGTTTTGGGGAAAAACCTCAAGCAGCTCAATGTTTTCCTTGATCATAGGAAATTTCAGTCTGTGCAGGTCAAGCATGTCCCTATGGTCTGCCAGGCAGGAGTAGGAAGTTAACCTTCAGATGAAAAATCATGTGTGTTCTTTGATTAATTCATTAATTTTGAGACACGACAGCAACTAAGAATCAACAGCCTTGAAGTCTGAAGTGAGCTCTCCATCACAGGAAATTATAAAATCAAGATAGGTTCTAAGATACACTTTAAACTACTTAAACATTAATTTTAAGGAGTCCAACAGCCTCTGACTTGGAGGAAGTCGGCAAACTGTTTGAAATAGTCCTTTTGGTTTTGTGAATCCTGACTCCTAAAGCAGACTGCACTGTTTTAAAAGTTATCTCAGCATGAGGCTGAAGCCAAAAAAAAGAGGATGAATAACAAATTGAGACCAGGGAGAGGAAGAGTAAAGTAAAAAGAAGGAATGACCCAGAACAGTTCTGAGAAATGTCTTTTTTTCTTTTCTTTTTTTAGAACTGTATGAAAAATAAGAAAGGAGGATAATATCTCATAAATTTAAATATTAAATAATCACAACAGGCCCAAGTCTACTCGAAGTTTCTATGACATTTAAAAACAGAAATTCAAAGAAAAAGATCCTAATTTTCATACTAGAAAGTCCACAAGTCCCTTGTGTTGCAAGAGTAGAAGAAAAGATGATTCCCCAGGCAGGCAAAGTCTGAGACCAGAACTCTACAAGTGGACAGTGGAGTATTTCTTTATTATTATTTTTTTTTAAATTTAAACTCGTACAGGAGTTGTCTAACCTGTGAAGGATAAAAGGACAGCACACAGTACTCCTCACTCCTTGCAGCAGAGAGGAGGGAGAAGTGGAAAGGAACCACCTGCCAGCAGGACTCAAGCTGATGATAAGCAGGGTGAATGATGGTTCCTGTCCTTACAGTGGAAGAGGAATGGAAAATGCCATCCAGGAAACACCAGGAGGAAACTTGAGTCACCCCAGTTCAGCTCAGCCTGTTAAAGAACAGTTATTGGAAAGAAAAAGAATATCTCATAGACAGCAAGGAGAAGGCTTGGAGGGTGGGGGCAGAGCTTATCCATGTGTCAATATCTGATGGGAGGGAGGGAGTGAAGATGATGGAGCAAAACTTCTCAGTGGCGCTACAAATGGTGACATGCACAAACTGAAATAAAGGAAATTATATTTAAACCAAATAAAAATGTTTTTATTGGAGAAAGGTGGTCAAGACACTGGAAAAGGTTGCCCAGACAGATTTTGGAGTCTCCATCTTTGGAAATGCTTAAAATTCAACTGCACACAGCCCTAAACAACCTTCTGCAGGTGACCCTGCTCAGAGCAGGGGGACCTCGACTAGAAAATTTCAAGATGTCCCTTCTAACCCAAACAATTCATGTGTTTCAGTGACCTCAAGGTGGAAAAAGCACAAAATAAAACAGAAATCACAGGAGTGTGTAGCTTGTCTGAGGAAAACTCCAACTTCTTACTGCTGATTCATATATTACGAAATAATGCCTCGAGCTCTCAGGAAGGAGACACCCGAAAACCTCTTTGCACTGTGCCAGTTTCAGCTCCTTTACAGTTGCTACAGCTCTTGGACAGACTGAAATGACAGGAAGCCAGAAAAATGTTAGCATATTTGGAACACTATTCACTTGTAAATTCCATGGATTTTGACAGCATGTAAGTGTAAATATCCTCTGATTCATCCTTTTAATTTTGTTTGAAATTGCAAT
Source organism: Climacteris rufus (assembly GCA_013398175.1). Taxonomy (NCBI): domain Eukaryota; kingdom Metazoa; phylum Chordata; class Aves; order Passeriformes; family Climacteridae; genus Climacteris; species Climacteris rufus. The sequence continues at coordinate 122,648 of VZRZ01007083.1, forward strand.
GTGTTGTAATTTATTGGGGATAGCAAAAGACCAGAGAAAGACAGATAAAGGCATCCCATACTTAAGAGAATCCCTTTACTTATTATTCCCTACCACTTGCAAAGTACAGTATTTAAAGCTTGTTGCTGCAATGCAGCTTTATGAAGAACTGGCAGCCACAAGCTGACCTGAAAAAAAAAATAAAAATCATCATCCCTTTCTCTCAGCCTTCAAGGAAATCCCTCATTTACTCCAGAGCATCTGGCATCAAAGGCCTTAGAAAAGATAGAAAACTGGCAGAACAAATGGATTGACCATTCCCTTCACAGCTGCTGTAGCACTGAGTTAATATTGACCATATTCTCCCACCCTGCACTGAATCTCCCATTTTCAGCCTAAATGTAAATAAATGAGAGAACTTCCAAGTATTAAAACTGATTACTTCTGACAAAATACAGAACTAAAGACTCTATTTAAAGTGTAAAATGTGAGGTATGAAACACCATTATTAAGTTTATATATGGAAGGAGACAGTGGCACATGCAGGAATGTAACTATTCATATAAATAACATGTTTTCTGTGTTATCAACTTATTAATAAGTACTTCAAATTAAAATCCATTAAAAAAAAGAACATCCAGTCTTCCAATCACACAGATCCATCTTTTCAGGACATTCAAAAATGGTATATGCAAGTGCCCAGGTCCATGAAAACATGGAGCCTGCAGTCCCCAAAGTCCTGGAATTATGGACAGAGTTAAAAATGGGATTGCAAAAGGCTGGGGCTCTACACTAAAGCAACAGGGAGAGTGGCACTGGTAGACTGACAGAAGAGAGTGAAGGCCACTAACCAGAAATGTGCTTTACAGTCAAGTCAAACCCTTCATAATTGAAAACACAGTGCCAAAATTTAAAAAAATAAATAAATACAAATAAACTGAAATCTTACTGGAGGAGGATAGGGTAAATCTGTGGAAAATGGGAAGCCTTCTTCCTGAAGGTAGCTAAGAATGATGAGGGGGAAAAAGACCCAGAGTGGCATTTAAGAGATGTGTAAGGATCAGAGTGTTCTTCCTCACACCACCATCACCAAAAATCACCAAAATCACACATGAAAGAATTCTACCAGTCTTATGATAAAGCAAATTAAGTAAAATACAGCTACTTCCTTAATATCAGCTTGCTGCTCCTTCCCAAATTAAAGCTGACAAACTGCCCTTTACAAAAGCTATAAAACCTGTAAGATCAGTAAAACCTATTCTGCAGTACCCACAACGCTCTCTCACACAAAGTCAGCATCTTCAACTCAAAAAAGACCTGGTATAAAATATGACCATTCAATAAAAAAATCATTATTTGGTCCCTTAAGTAGGCCCTGAAGTAGAAGACTGTGGTGAAAATTTATCAGGCCTTTTCCTCCAAATGGAATATACGCTCCAGTACCCTTGGAGCTCTATAGTACATGAAATTTTAACTGAATTGTTAATGTCTTTCTAGGTTTTATAATACCACAAAGAGATACACATCATGTGCTTTCACCACAGCAGATAAATGCTAATGCCTGTAGTAACACTTTCACAGTGGTTTGAACACGAATCATCTTCTACTCTCCTGGTGAGCAAATTAATGGGATCAATAAATTCTTCAGTATCTTCAGAGAAAACTCTTTACCTTCACAAGCCTGATCAGTAAATTCACGATGTACAGAAGGGACCACAAACAAGTTATGTAGATTCCCTGAAAGGTTAGTCTGCTCTGAGGAACAGAAAATGTCAAAGGCCTGGGAGTTTTCAGATGTGAACCCACACCCTGGTGTGGGAAAGGTCTGTGGAAGATCCTAAAGGTCAGATGTGAGGGTCTCCCTTATCAGCAAGGTCATATGTTAAGTTAAACTGAAACCAAGAGGAGTGTACTCCCTGGAACCACAGAACTCTGATTACAGTAAATATATTTTCAAAGGGCAAGAAGTTTTAAAAGTGATGTTTAAAGGTGTATTTACCAGAATAAAGAAATAGGTACATTAAAGAAGTTTTCTCAGGTAATTTTTGTAAGTATTTCCAGTGGCATGAAAGTTAAAGCTACTTCCAAAAAAACAGTCTAGTTGTAACTATTCATCTATCATTCCCTCTGATTGGGAACAATGATGATTTCACTAGAAATAAAAAAAAAACCAAACAAACCTACCTTTTCTGCATATTCTAAACTGGTAAACTCTGTATTTACTTTTGTTACAGTAAGAAAATTTTGCTAATTTTATCTTGTGACATTTTTCTTTGGTTAAAAAGAAAAGCTGATTCAGAGCCTGCTAATCTTTTAGGAGAGATACATGAGAAAAATGCTATTATCTCTCTTTACAAGGGGAGCGTGCAGGCACTAAAATACATCCTTGTCTTTGAGCTAAACAAACCTTGAGCAGACAGACACGGGCTTAGAGAAGCTTGAGAACAAAAAAGGAAATTCCACCAGAATTACTTCAGCTCTGTCAGGTTTTTGGGTTTGTTTTCATTTTAGAAGGAGGTTTTGAGCATGTACAACCTCCCTTGAATCTCCTCCTGCCTGGGTTATCTGACAAGTTTGAGCTCCTTAATCTGCAGGGCAGCTCAGTGCACTGCTTCCCATCCTTCCCTGTCACTGGGAGGCTCTGATGGAAGCACACCCTGTCCAGGGAGGTGCCTAAGGCAAGTGCCTGCCCTTGGGCTCACGGGATGCAGGTTCACTCCTGGGCAGCACCCTGAGGCAATGTTACAAATCCAGCTGGAGCTGAGTTGGTGCAAGTGTGATCCTGTGGAATTCTGGGGCTCCTGGCAGGGATGGTGCCTCTCCACCATCAGCACCATGGGATGTGTGGGAAGGAATCTCCCAGTTTGCCCAGTTGCTGAACATCACCTTCCTGGCAGGTGGATCTACACTGGCCAGAGTAATTTAAGTAGAGGAAAGCTGCTCTGGTTCAGAGTGCTCTGCAAAGTCAAATAATACTAAACACTCATTAAAACAAGCAAATCCCCCAACTCTCATTGGAACAATGTTACCATTCCCATTTCCCCATGTTCAGGGACACTGATAAGACAGGGGGTGGCTGAAAGCAAAGCACTTCCCCAGCACACACCATGGAGCAGCTCCTGGGCAGGGTGAGGTGTTTTGGTGTCTTTTTGTCTCCTTGTGAAGCTACACCCTTACAAGAGACTCCAACTGGTGCAGGGTAGGAGAGAAACTCAAAGGAATGAAGTGGTTGCTGTCTGGGTTCCACACTGGTGCAGAGAGCTCCTCACTCCCTCTGCACAGACACAGGAATGAAGGACACTCCTGCATTTTGTGATGTTATCACACTGCTAAATAGAATGAATCCAGCACCTTCCTTTTGAAAAAAAGGCAAGGTTAGTCAAATGGTCAGGGAAATAAGCTCATATTCTCCCTAAGGCCAGGTTTCACTATTATTATGCAAACAGAAATTGTCTTATGCTTTGGATCCACTTGAAGGAATCAGCCCCAGAACCTGACAACCAAAGGATTTCTCAAGGTGAGCACAAGCTGCACGGTTTGGTGCCGTTTTGGAGGTCAGACTGTGCTTCTCCAATCCCAGCCAAGACCCACCCAGGGATTCTATGGTTCATTTCTTGAAAATGAACCACAGTTTTCCAGGGAACTAGACACGTGCACCAGTAACTCACAAAAACACTTCTGCCTTGCAAGAAACATATCAACAGAAGATAACTTAGTGATTTATTTTGTAAACGTTGTGTTTTAACAAACATGGAAGCCTGATACTGGGAATTAATGATTTTTCTCTTACTGAATGTTGAGCCATATATAGACCAGTGTTATGAGGCTCCCATCACAACAAAAGGCCCTTTTTATTAATGGCTACTTTATCATTTAAAACATGCATGTTGTTACTTAAAATGGCAAATTGCTTTGCACTGTCCTTGAAATGCATTGCATAAATATTGTATCAAAGCCTTAGCTTACACTTCATAAATAATTTATTTTTAAAATACTCTTCCATGAGACCACCAGCTGGCAAGATGTTCAATTTTCTGGTAAAAACATGTATTTATTGCAAATCTTATTTTAACTTGTTGAAGATTTGCTAAAAGCCACATGTGACAGATGTTTTAAGAACTGTATTCCACCCAAAAACCTCAGGAAGCTGAAAGCCTCCTTCTCCTCATAGGTTTTATACCTCTGCATAAGCATTTTCAAGTGCAGGGGAAAAGCTGAAAACTACTCAAGGAAGCTTTCAAGTACTATTTTCTGATAACCTGAAAATGACTGATAGCATATTATGTGATGATGACAAAAGTTTATAGATTTCATTACACTTCATTTCACTACAATCCTTCCTCCACCATTTCCATTTCATGTTGCTGCATTTAAACCACTGTACAAACTTGTTCAAAGTGCTCAACATTAAAAAAAAAAATCAAAGGAAATTTCAGATAATTATCTTTGATGAATGAACATATTTTAATTCATGTCTGGTAATATTCTTGTTAATGACATGTCTGCTTAGGACATCCATTAAAAGTCCATTAACTTAACAGGGAAAGTCTAATAAAGTTATCCTGGAAATTTTCTGGTATATTAACATTATGGACTTTTAATGAATATCTGCTGTAGGAATTGCTATTAGCAAGGCTACTATTCTAATTAAACTTGGGCTCTGAGAGAGAAAAAAAATGTATAAAGATAACAACAAGCAGAAGTAGCACTTTTTTTGAAAATGACTATAAAGAAGACTGGTACAGGTCACAAATCATGCTATCAGTAACAGCTATAAATTACTGTATTGTAGCTTTTTTTGTAGCCTGCCATCCAATATACCATATCAACTGTGTCCTTCATGTAATCAATTGCTGGGGCTCCTTTTTACTTCTCTATTGTTAAGACTGAGCAGTACAAAAAAGCCTTCTAGGCCTTTCTAAAGGAGAGAAGATAAAAAATTTAAACAGTTTCTCACAACAATACAAAGTAAAAAATGCACTTAGGAAGCCTGTTCCCTATGGGCTTCCAGCCTTCTTAGCAACCCATTTAAAGCTGCTGACATTCCCAATATTACAGCAAAATATCTTTTCATATGTATATATCTTTTATTCACAGAATCAGAGAATGGTTTGAGTTGGAAAGGAGTTTAAAGATCATCTCATTCCAACCCCCTGCCATGGGCAGGGACACCTCCCACTAGACCAGGTTGCCCCAAGCCCCATCTATATATACATATATATTTATATATTTTTAATGTATATACATAAAAGTTTTATTAATATGAATATATATATGTATAAACAAACACACTGATATACCTATTTTTTCATACTTATCCTTCACCAAATCTTCCAAACCAATCATTTTCCAGAAACTGTCATCCCAACCTTTATCTGATGTGTACGTCCACTTGCACACTACTGTACAGAGGGACCTAGAAAAGAGACAATACGGGCATAGAGTCAGGCAAAAGAACACATTTGGGTTTAAACTTTTGACTAAAAAACGTTCCTGCAAAAGGATTTCTTCTTCACTGGTCAAAAACTCCAGCAGAATGCTCACATTAAAAAAACAAACTGGTTTCTGTTTGGAGTGCACATCTTGAGGACCTTAAAAGGACCTTGTGTTTAAGATTCTTCTCTGCTGAAACAACTCCTGCTCTGGCCACTTCATTGCATAAATCAGTCCAACAAGAGGCTGTGCATGTGCCTGGAGGAGAGCAGAGCACAACACCACAGCCCTGCAGCAGGCAGCTCAGATTGCTGCTTTTCCAGGCTGCTCTGCACACAGCATGTCCTTAGAAAAACTTTGTATTACTCCTGTTACAAGTGAGTTACAATTTCCAGGAGATATGGATGCACTGGGAATGGGGTCACATGCTGAAGTCTCATTCCTGAGCAGTTGATGCTGAATTTCAGTGTGCCAGGATGGCACCACAGGGCACAGGCAGGAGCAGGACACACACAGGGGACAAGAACACCTGCAGAAAAGTCTGTCACAACACACACAATGGTTTTTATCAATATCCCCAACCTCGTTCCTCCCCAAAATATGAACAATGTTCCTGAAGATTTAGTATTACACAGACTGTTTTCTGGCTGAACACTAAGAGTCATCTCAGAAGATCAGTATTGAACTGTGCTTGAAAAGTCAGTCAATTCAAAGGTATTAAAAATACTAAATGCCACTGAAAACTGCAGCTATGTGCAGTCCTGGGAATACCACTGGACCAGCCTGTGTCAGACAGCTCAGATGCATCCCAGGGAAACAACATCATAACTGTTCTCAAAGAGAAACCCTGTTCAGAGGTGGATTTTCTTTGATGTTTTACAAGACAGCTTATTTGTGACTCATGGTTAGCCAAGGTGAGCTTACACAGAAATAGTCTCTTTATTAGGATGGCACAATTTGAACATGTATCTTCAAAGCAAACTCAATTCTACTGAAGCATTTGACTTTTTCTTGCAGTTTTGCCTAAGTAAAAACCAAATAAAATTTCTCTCTACAAATTTTCTTTTTTCTTTTTTTTTTTTGAGAAAAAAGAAACTTCCCTTTCATCCAAGTCAACAACCAAGGGATCAAAATATGAATCACAGAATGGGCTGGGTTGGACGGGGCCTTAAAGACCATCTCATTCCAGCCCCTGCCAAGGGCAGGGACACCTTCCACTAGACCAGGTTATTCCAAGTCCCATCAACCTGGCCTTGAGCAGAAAAGGAGAAGCTATTTTTATTTCCTATTTACAAGTCCAAGTTAGGGCTGATAGACACTGATACTACAAACAGAGTAAAGCCAAATAAGAATAGGAAGAGCTTTTCCACACAGCTGGAAAACTATCTGGAGCTCATATTCCATGTTTTGGGGGGGTTAGAACAAGAAGCAACATCCTCCTATGTGACACTGTGCAGAAGATTGGATGATTACATGGACTCTGAACTCCCATTTTCTCATCTGGGACAGAAATGTGTATTTTAAATGCTTCAAATTTCCTTTCATCCTGTTCTTGTGGAATGACCATGTTTTTAAAACCAGAGGACAGGTGATGTTCATTCACATCCCACTGGTTATAAAGGTGTGTTGGTTGCTCTTTGCTATGAGAGAATTAATTAACATTACACATTTGGTGGAAAAAAATATTATATATTTATATCCCTATAAATACTGCAGAGATTATTTCAGGACTACTCTTAAAACAGTTTGACACCCCCACCCCTTTTTTTTTTCTTCTTAACAGTTTAAGAATAGTTCACACAATCACAACTCGGGGTCTGGTTTGAAAACAGAAAAGCACATGACCTGTAACTACAGCAATGACAATGTTGATATAAGAAATTCCAATTTCCAAGGATTTAAAAGCCAGACACAGAAATTTAATTAGGACCTTTGACAAAATCTGGGTGAATAAATAAATTCTAGGCTGAAGAAAACACTGGGAAAAAATAAACATTTTCCCCAAATCAGTTCAAACCTCTCATTAAAAGGAAAAATAAAGACGGGGTATTTGAAATAAAAGGCATTTCATCACTTTAGGAAAAATTTAGACATAAAGAGTGAAACAATAATGCATCACGTCTTCCCAAATATGGGAAATACCAAATCATAACAAATTATCATCAGAACCGAGTATGTCTTTTTCTAATTAGACTGAAGCTCTGCACTAATGCCACACCCTGAAAAATGCTCCAAAGAACATGTTTGAAACAGGGGCCTGCTGTCCCACACAGCTCCCTCTGTGAACAGCACAGGAACATGGAAACTCTGGGGAGGGGGACACACCAGCCCTTGCCAGTCCACAATTCCAGCAGATTGGAGCTCTCTGGCTGCATTGGACATGCCATGCAGAATTAGAAATGCAAAGTGCTCAGAGAAGAAGGATAAATAGATGAGTTTGGGTTGAATTTTTAATACAGTACGGAAAACAAACTGGGAAGGACAACTCTTCCCAAATGAACTGACTGGCAGAGCTCTAAATGGGAGGTTCTGGTATGAAAACCAACCTCAAATGTGAGCTAAAACACTAACACATTATGTTGGCAGGGTTTTATTTTCATGGCCACAACAAGAAACTCAAAATGCTTGGTGTAAACACAGACTGAACATTTATACTTCTCTGGGGTTTAAGCTCCTTGTTCCACTCTTGCTGCCACTCAAAAAGTAGGTGTTTAATGGAACAATATGGCTTTATACAGATCCTTAATATCAAGAGGAAGTGTTATATTGCAAAAAGGCATTTTGGTCTCTTAGATAACAGTTCAAGAGAAAAGGATTTCTTTGGGATGCCCATAACAATGGATTAACATCACATGCTTCAAAAGCATCTGGATGGGCTGAACTCAAATCCCTGCCCTTTACCTGATGAGGTGCTCAGTTTGTGTGTCCTAGAGAGCTTTATGCACGTGTAGAGAGAGAAGTTCAGTCATGGTTTGTCACTGCAGAAGCCAATGGCATAGATATATATATTATATATGTGCTATTTATTTATATTAACTTTATAGGAAATCACTCAGAAATTCTCTTCCAAAGTATCACCCAGAGAAGGGGATAACACAACTCCTAACTCAGGATAACTGTATCCAGAAAGACACTATGGTAAAGAAAAATCCCAAGGAACCAAATCATTACAGCTACAAAGAAAGCCCCAACTATGAGAAAATGTTGTATTTCACAGCAACTCCTTAGTTTTATGAGATGAAGGGCAGATATTAAACAGAAGCAGTGCTTATATTTGCTGTGGCATATTCCATTTTTCCGAACTATTTGGCAATGTTGCCTCAATTATTTGGCCATAAACACCAGACTTGTGCTAGCTGAAGCTGGATGCACCAGATGGGTAGAAGCAAATGTTCCTCTTCCTTTCCTACAGGATCAGCTGGGTTCAAAGGTGCAGAGAACAGGCAATCCCAGAGACAACTGTCCTCTCCTGACTGCATAATCCAACACAGGATTTGAGGAGCCATGGTACAGAACCCCTCAGTAGAACAAGCCATATTTATCCAGTCTGAAATACCATAAGTTTGAAGACTCTTTTCCTCAAGCATATTCCTAGTACAATGAAATGAAAGATTTCCTTTCTCTGTTCAGAACAAAAAAGTTTTGCTGAGAATATTCCTACTGAAAAAACCCAACCGTTGTGCATGGAAAATTTTTATTTTATTTAAACCAGATTTTCAACAGGAACATGGTTATGTTTAGAATTCCTTACAAGTTCTGGTCTACAAAGAACTATAGGATCATACTTGCATCCAAGAGCCTCAATTTAAAAAAAAAATCCCTGCCTCGTTCAAAGAAGGTTTGGCTGGGCACAGCATCTTGCACAATCCCTTCTCTTACTGTGCAGCTCAGAGTTTCTTGCTGAGGCCTGACTATGGATGTGCTGAAGTCCTGCATGACCAGAATCTCAGCAGTCTTAAAAAAAACCAGAAAGCCTGTGTAACACACTTGCAATTCCCAAAACGCTGTCTGGAAGCAACTAACCTGCAAAAAGGATCCAGGGCAATTAGACTTGTGGTCACTCTGGTGATCAAAATTTGTTTCTGCTTGGCTCTTCCCACATTATTTGCCCATTCTGAGTATTTTCTCTCATTCTGTTGTACTTCTTGGAGTGAAGGAAATCAGATACATTCATTAAAAAATAAGAATTACTGTATGTTTTAAGTTATCTGCATAAATATCTATCTAAAAGATAAAGGTCACAAAAAACTTAGCCACAACTACTTAAGAGTCAGAGCTTCACATGTGGGTCCATTCTTTGTTGACACATCTCCCACACTCCAGAAAGGACAGAGCAAGCATGGACAGGATTCCCAACTCTGCAGAGGTCCTGCCCTGCCTGGGAGAACACCTGCTATGAAAATACTGTTGGGAGCTTCTCCTTTACTGTTGTCTTCTGGAAGTCTTCCTAATTTTAAGTATAGGTTAATAGATAAGTCCTACTAACTCTAAGTTAATAAAAGAAGTAGTTTTTTCCTGAAAAGTGACCCCATAAGACAGGTCTACATGACCTGCCATTCCAGAGGGTTGGTACAATATTAGTTAGCCAGGAAAATGTGTCAGTCACCAGCTTGAAAGGCAGAGAACCCTGGCTGGGGCATCCTGAAGTCAATGGAAGCTTTGTTCTCAATTCCAAAGCAAAAGGATCTGCTTCATTCATCCCAACTGCTCAGAAATGAATCTAAACTCATGAACTTAATTAATTTCTCAGGCATCATTAACAGTGTAACAGTTTAATCACAATCTGTATTCACTGGCTCACTGAACTCAACCCAGCTGCACCTGCTGAGGGCTGTACCAAAGCTAAATCCTACAGAAGCAAGGACAGGGTATAGCTGGATCCCAAAAGGAATAGTGTGCAGTAGGATAAAGTAACTTTCTGTGGTCTGCTGGGCAGATTTATTTAAAGCTACAAAGAATCAAGAGCTAAGAAAGCTTCATGACGTTGTGAATACAAGGAGACCTGAAACAATGGACTGTGACTGTCACAACATCAAATGCTCTTCCTTTTGTTCTGCAAACTGTAAATTTAAACCAGATTTTAAATTCAAATTGTAAACCAGGGTGTAGATTCTGCTCAAGTGAACATATTGACATGTGGACCAGGCTGCCAATGTCCTCCCAAATTATGCTCCCCACAGTCTCAAAGCTTTTCACAAAAACGAGCAATTTACAGCTCTAACACAGTCACAGATCTGACTGTGGTTTGTGCAAAAATGTTCCAGACAAAAAAATTTAATACCCAGCACACATACTCCCAGCATCCAAGAACAGAACTGGGTGCTGCAAGAGCCTGAAATACAGTGGAAGTTATCACAGAGCAGTAGGAAACATGTAATTATTCTCTGCTCTGTTATGGCAATGCCACATCCATTAACACATGGCCTTTGAAACACGGCCAGGCTGTTGGATCCACAGCCACCCCTGGCATTTATACCTGGCATGCCAGGGCCTCTCTCTGCTTGCTGTATTTGGCTGCTTTGGGGGAAGCAGGGAAAGAAGAGGGCAGTTTGTCCTAAGGGAATACTTCTGAGGAAAGAGGAGAAAAAACATCACACCTGGTCATTCAGTCTTGAAATGCATGAGGTGTACAAGATGCTGCTTGAGCATTTGCTGAAAGGAATCAGGGTGATGGGTTGAGCTCAGGGTGCTGAAGGAAGAGCTGCAGTGCTGTCCCTGTGACCTCAGCCCATCTCTGGGGCAGTTGGTTGGAAAGCTCAGGGTGAGCGAGTCTGGGTGTGCCCTGCATCACAAAGGCCGAGGTGCTTCCCTCCTTCACCTCTCCAACAGCTCTTTCATTGCAGGTACACACAGCAAAGCCTGTCAGGGGCTGCTCCAGCCACCCAACCATGCAAATTCCCAGTTCCTAACATTTACAACATATTACTTTTTATGATTGTTGCCTTTGACCCAAAGCCTATGAAACTCCTGCCTGCCCAAACCCATTGTCTTAGTGAGCTGTGCAATCTGACTCTTGCCTGAAAAGGGTTTTCTTCTCCTAACAAAACATTAAACAGGCCAAACAAAGAAGACAGGTGGGGAAGCCTGTTTGGGACAAGTAGCAGACACATTCCAGTTGCACTCATAGGCCTCCACTTTCAGACTTTGTGTGTCTGAGGACTTCAACCTATTCAGTAAAGGTAGCAAGGAAATTACTGTAATCAGCGTTAGCAATTCTACCAGCTTCAGTCTTCCTATGCTCTGGATAATACTTCTATTTATCATAAATAATTAAAAATAGTCTGGCTGCCATTTAGGGTTTTTTTTAAGGAAGTTAAATATCACAGCAAAAGCAAAGCTTTCTCCCTACTTTGAAATCTTCAGTAAAACTGCAGAGAAAAATACAATAATACAAATAAGAACGATGCAAGGCAAGGCCAATATTTGTTCACACTAAGGTTAGTGGCAATTTTGTCACATTTCACAGGTGAAACTCCACATGTCAAACTTTAAAAGTTAATGTTCAAAGAATTACTTAGATTTTTTCTTTTTCCTCACCATGAGGAAAATTAAATCTCTGAAAATTTCTCTTCGGTTTCAAATAAAAAAAGGATTTGGTACAAAAGATTTCTTTTTCCACTAGCAAGTTTGCTAGAAGACACCAATCCACAAAGTCACCAATCCAAAGGACAGTGAACAGCTCAATGACCTACAAGCTGCATACTTGAAGCTAATGAAGATACTGATATTTAGCCATATAATACCTCTCCAAACCCTTTAAAGCCTTTTTTTTGTTGCTGCAAAAAAAAATTATATTGTAGTGGTACATTTGGTGTGAAGATTTCACAGGTTTTCGTTCAAAGCTGTGGTTAAAACATTGGTTTAATGATTTACTATTCCCTCTGTTCCTGCACACTGCTGACTCAGTGAACTTGTAGGGTCCTACCAGCCTCCTTCCCAAGCAACAAGATGAAATTTGGGGTTAAAAATCTGTGAACTTGTATTCAGCAGCTCTGTTGGCCTCACATCTGGAAAGTCCCAATTCTCATTGAACTGGTGGCACAGCTTTTATTTAAAAATATAAAGCAGGTCTCCCTTCCCCTGCCATAAATCTCCCTGCCAAAGCACAGCCCATGAAAGAGTAACACATTTTTAGGTAAGAGAGAGGGAATAGCAGCTACATCAGAGCCCTTGGGGGACCAGGACCCATCAAAACTCTCACCAACAGGCACAGGCATTACACCACTACTTCCAAAAATTATCCAGACAGAGCTTTTAGGTCTTTTGTTGGGATGCAGGGTGTAGGAATTGTGACTGTCCTGGGCTCACACCCCCGTGTGTGTGTGGAAGTCACAGCCCTCAGCAGCAAGCAGTGAGCAGGAAAAAAAAGTCTTTCAATCAGCAAATCAAAAAGTTTAAATTATTTTTGTGAAGGGGAAAAGGTATTAATTAACTCAAAACTCACTCTAGTATTTGGTGTTCATGCTGTAACACTTAGAGGTTTTTGGCTGACTTTTTAAATTACAGAAATTTCTAAGCAAGTCTGTTGCTTACTGAAAGGGATGGATTTTATTGTATGGAAAACACAATTCACATTTGCAATTTTCTACACCCACATCTATAATTAATCTCCTCTGAATACAGCCACTCCCTGACAAGATTCCATGTTATATTTAAACTCTGGGTGCCACTTGGAAAGGAAAAAAAGAAGAACAATAGGATCATTTTCAAAGCCTACATAGCAGCACAAGGTTTCAAAGCAATGAAATGCTTTAAACTCTGCCATCAACCTTCTGACCACCCAACCAGAGTGAAGAGTGACCTCCAATTACCACCACAATAAGCACAGAAATCTCTTGAGAAATGTAGAGTGTAGATGTTTCCTGTGTTCCAGAGGAGCATGAGACTGATGTTATATTACACAGATCAAACTTGAATTTAATGACAGCCTGTTGGGAAAACCTGTTTTGTGACACTCAGACTCTAAGGATCAATCCACTTAAAGAAAATACTGTGTTGGATGAGGTACCTTAAAAATTTAAATTTTGGACAACTTGCTAGAGATGTGAAAGTGTGCATTTGACAGATAAGAAACCTGACTTATTTTACTTTTTTATATAGAAATACACACATGTATTTGCATGTGTGTACACATACAGATGTTTACTTTGGATTGGGAGAACATGGCTGTTTGTGTTTGCTGTAATCTATTTAAACCTGCCCTTTAAAAATACAAATAAATGCATCAAACACTGCAAATGTCAAAAAAGTCATACAAGAGAAGGTGAATCACACTAACCACAATGAGATGATGTTCCTTCTACTATTTGTAACAGAGTCCAGTTCTTTTTAAAAGTGTGTTTTTCTTTAGCAACATGCTATCAAAAGACTGGAAGACTTCACACTTTTCAATTCAGTTTTCTTAGAAGTTATGTCACCAAACCTGTAGGGAACCACCCATCTGAAGTGCAATGTATCAAATCAGATTAATCCCTTGTGTGCATCTAATAATTTCAGTGGGTTCACCCCAGGGATTCACTTAGTTAAACACATTGAGTTGGAGCAGAAAGTACAAAATAAGACCATTTTATCCACCCACATACACCTCACCATGTCATGAGGCAAGGGGAAGCCAACAGTCAGCAGAATGCTCAGTTTTTTTATTAATTTCACCCTGTATTATGTTACAGACACCCAACCAAGATTCAAGCCCATTGTCTTCGGCATTGTTGAAAAACTCATAATGAGACACAGTCCTAGACAAAAAAATGTATTGTCTAGACAGATCAGACATAGCATGTGGGGTTGGAAATATTAATCCATTCCCTTAAAAGATGGCAAACAGAGGCAAAGAAAATTGAGGGATTTGGCCAAGGGTCAAAGAGTAAACCTCATTCAGACCCCTGAACTGAATTTTGAACTCCAGAGGCTCAGTCTGGAGACTGAGACCCAAGGCAGAAAGACACCATTCACACACTGATGCTGAACGTGTTAGAAATCTTTCTGTGCCTGACTACAGCCTAAACATGAAAAGAACAAAGGGTGCACATACATAAAATTGAATCACTGTTTTAAGTAATCACTGTATTAAATTTTAAAAGTTTAATAAGCGAAGGAGAGGTTATAAAAAAAAAAAATCCAAAAATGGCAAGGGAAATGAAAAGCAAAACTGGAAGTGGAGCCCAGGTCTCCAGCCACTGCAGCCTCGGGACATAACTCCTGCCATTCTGCAACATCAGCAACATTTCACCTCAATTAATCACCAAAATTTATTCTTTCAAGTTCAGTATATTTCAAGCAAACCACTCTGCATAGGAAGTCAAATATTTACTTCAATTAAGAGCTTGTATTTTAAAACATATTTTCTCCTGTTACCTCCTTCTGGCAGTTAAAAACATGACACAATTAAAACTGAAAGTATCAGCACACAGAAGCACTGAACAGCTTCCTCTGGAAGCTTAAGCTTGAGCAAATTTACCACAGTTCAGGGCTTCACCAAACACTCAAGAAACTCAGTGAAGAGATTAAGCCACTGAGAAAAAGGAAATTGGGTCTCATCTCTCTCCCCACCGTGTGGCTTTGGAGAGGGTGAGATTACTGCCTCCAGCAACATCAGCTTCTCCCAGTACAGTGACAGCACATCCACATGTGCATCACCAGCACATCTGTCAGCACCAGGCACTGCCCCAGCCACGGGATTATTCCAGCCCTCATTCCACAGGGAATAACAGGGCAGGCTATAGCAGACTGCAGGTAGTGGTTCCATGACCCTGCACCATTCCACTGGGTGAAAAGCAAACATAGGACACACACATCCAACAACCATCTTTAGGGAGCACAAGGATTTAGGAAGTCCTGTGGACTCTTCCAGTGGTTTAGAAAGTGTGGCAGATGCTGAGGGCAATGCCTGGCCAGCACCACGTGCACACTGACACTGCAGACACCGACCAGGAACACAAATCTCCCCATGATCAGTGCTACACTTCATTATGTGGTTTCTGCTGTCTTCATATAATTGAGTCGAATTAGAGTGGTGTGAAAAAACCCCACCCTTACAGCCCTAACAGTGCTATCTTGAGGGAGAATCTCTTCACACATTCCCTCTAAAGACACATTTTACTAATTCAGGAGTAAAAAATGTACATTTTCCTGAAATCAAAACTGTTGATAGTCTAATTTAGCACAGCACTTGAACACATGTGTGAGCATAAAGTCCTGAAGATCTGTCAGTGGGGTTAATGGGAGTTTTTAGCAGCTTAGTCAGACTGTGCTGAACTGGAACCTCGGCTGTCATGCACTTGTGGCCAGACAAAGCCTAAGTGGAACCAGAACAGAAGCAGGGAAATTGCCAAGAGTACTGCAATAAAAGAAAGTTTTAATAACTGCATTTTGAGGGAGGCTGATCCCATTTCACATGCTAAACTCGAATACTAAGCCCTCCTTCTCTATTCAGAGAAACCACCTTCAAATCTTACTCGAGTCTGGATGACAGGGTGCAGCTGCCATGGGCACCTGAATCAAAGATGCACATCAGAGATTCCTACACAGGCAGTGAGCTCTGTTGTTATCCCACCTCACAAAAATCAGTCCAGTCAATGTAAACTCTTAAATTCATAAAGTCATTCCTAAATACTACATATATTTGGTCAAAAATTACAGTCATTAGTATTAATTTTTTGAAAACATGTTTGTTAGATTTTAAGGTAAGTGATTTAAATCAAAGAACAAGATGGTTCATTTCACATACATCATACATGCACTGTATGCTTGGGTTTTAATTTTTAAAATGACAGTAGCAGTGCATCTATTTCTAGAGTATCTTTAATTAATAATAATGATAATGGCTTGCATTGACAGCCCTTTTAAACTGCATTCATGTAAAAAAGAGGGCAAATTTCTGAGCAAATCTCAAGAAGCAAAGACACCCCACAGTATTATTTGGACAGCTGTGGGATTTCACAAACCAAACAAAGAAAACTCCATGAAGCAGAACCACAAGGAGTTCTGAAACAGGTAACAGAAGTGAATAAAAGAACACATAAATTTCCACAAAGTAGAAAGAAACAACATTTCAGCTTATTTACATCAACAGGGAGAGGAATGGGAGATCAATGCAGAAAGTGAGGAAGGCAACAGAGTGGATAAATCAGGTGTCATTATTTCTCAGCATACAGCAATAGAAACACTCAAAACAAGCAATCATTCTGCAGCTGAAAAAGGGTATTGCTGGGACCAAGAGAAAATAAAACAAAAAGAAGGCTACATTACATGAATATCTAGACTGCTCCCAGTCACAATAATAGAGAGAAATAACAGAAGTGAATATAAGTGCTCATTAACTGAACATGATTTCAAAGCAATGTCCCCAGAAGGATGCTAACATATTGTCAGTTCTAGGATTCCTCTCTCCTTTCATTTCCTCTGAAAGCATCACTGCTGCCACTGCCAGAGAGGAGGGACTGCACTAAATAAACTCCACTGTGCCTTGTTCTACCAACCAACCAGAGCAACCCACTGGTTCTTGGGAGAGTGGCTAAAAGAAAGATGTTGCCCTTCTAATTTCAGATGCTTTATCCTGTTACACAAGGAAGGTGGACATCAATGGTTTTAACATTCACTTAAATCTTAAAAACAACTTCACCTGGGAATGCACATCCACAGCTCTCTCAGAGCCAGAGCTCAGCCTCCCAGGTACTGCCTGAGCTTGTCTCATACCCAGCACTGGGAAAGGTGAGGCTGAACCAGCAGGGTGGAGTTTACCACTGCTCTAAACTCTAATGAACCCTTTCATGCAGCCCTAACAACACTAAAATATTTGTCTTTCCCTTTCTTGGTACTTGAATTACACTGCAATACTTGCAAAAATTACACTCACAAATGCTGCAAGCACAGAGAAGAATGGACTAAAAGTGCATTCAGTTCAAAATCCCTGTGTTAGATGCCTACAAAAGAAAAAAAGCTTTATTCCATCTTTAATGGTTTATATCTTTTTAATAAAAAACCCTACAAGCATTTCTACATCTGTGTATTTTACCAGATTAAACGATGGAATTAAAAAGATCAGTGTTCACAGTGAGCCCATACATTTTTATAAAAGAGAAACTAAGAATGAAATTTCTAAATGCAATTTTGTAAACTATTTATCTATGAGCTTGATCCCAAAAAGACGTGGGTGTGAGTAACTTGACCTGAACAAATACGTCAGCTGCCACCAGCCTGGGCATTTCTGTCAGTCATGTGCTTGCACAAGCAACTGCAGGACTGTGCTTGACTTAGCCCATACAGATACTCCCTGCCACCTCCACAGTTAGGTCAGCAATATCAGGCTGCACATTCTGCCATCTGCATCACTGTCAAGTGGTTTGCATCTTCACCAAAAAAAAGCACAAAGAAAAATAACTCTCTGATGTTCTAAGGTGGCTCTAGAGGTGAGAGGCCAACTTTCACTGCTGCAAGACCCGAGGAGAAATGCCAAGGTCTGAATTTAACTGAGTTCTCCTGTTCTGACTTCCTATGGATGGTATGGGAATGGTGAGGAGGGAGAGCACAAGACTTGCTGTCCTGCAGGAATCAGAGATAGGCAACTCTGGACTGCAGCAGTGAAAACCATCAATCAATCAACATAGTGATTGAAAAATAACAAGTGCCACCTAAAAGGCAGCAGTTACTTAAAGAGAATTATCTGGATACTAAATCCATAGTACCTGAAGATGCTTTTGTCATATGACAAGTGCTGCCAGCTGGAGCAAGACATCAGATGAAAGCTTCTCTGGCTGCACTGACCTTGATTTTTCCAAATACACCACTGCTTCTTAATCAGTGCCAATTAATCAATAACCTGCTACAGGTTTTCAAATAATTTTCCAAACAAATAGTTTTCCAATTGTCACCTGTGTCATACTGAAAGGACAAATCAAATTTTCTGGGCCACAAGGGGCCAAAAAGTTCAGAGAAGGAAAATGAGCAGTGTAAGAACAGTTCCCCTAACATTCCTACAACCAACAGCCTGCTCATACCAACATGCTTGGACAGCAAATAAAGGACCCAGACCAGCAAAGCACTTAAGCACAGGCTTTAACTTTAAGCACGTGCCTAAGTGCTTTGCTGGAAAAGGGCCCAAAGAAAAGAATGAGCACAGTTAACTGAAAAGCCCTTCAGAACTGGCCTGCCTGCTTTGTTTGTCCATTCCAGTTGCTAGTAAACACACATTTGGATTTAACCCATATCACAAGAACAGTCACCTGGTACAACCAATCTCTGCACTCAGTGAAGCTCCACAAATTCAAAGGGAACTGCAAGGCACACTTGGGATTTAGGTGACTTAGAAGGCACAAGCAGAAGCAGCATCTCCACAGCTCTCCTGCAGGAAAACCCACATGAAAGCCCAAACCATTAAACACTCTTTTAGCAGCTCACCACACAAGCCTCCTTTGTTCTGACTCTTCCACCACCTTCACAGAACAGACTTTGGAACCTCTCCTAAAGAGGGCACAAAATGCCACCACAGGACCAATGGCTCTTCTTCCTGTCTCCCACTTCTGAAGGAAACCCAAACTTGAGGAGATAAATTCTGACTCTGGGCCTTGGGAATGTGGCAGTCTTTTTTACTACCTCCACCTTGGTCCATTAATAACATTTCTGTATGTATCAAATTTACCCCCAAACCAAAATGAAAACAAAGTTCCCTAGAATATCTTAAGCAATGTGCTTAAGTTAAAAAAAAGGACTGGAGTCCAAAAATGGAAAGATGATTATGGAGGTAGGTGAAGTTTGAATGAAACAATAATAAAAAGCCCTAAGAACACATCATATATTCATAGTTCTTGAATCATTAAGGCTCTGCATGACAGCTCTCACAAGCACCAGTATGGCAAATTCACTGACTTTTAAGCAGGAGTGAAAGTGGTTAAGCCCTAGGACAAATAATTTGAAAATCTCAGCACAAGTCTGATCTCAGAGAGTTTAAAGGAATGCAGACTGCCCAAAAACACAGCAGCTGTTTGTTTTTTCTGCCACCTTTCCAAGGTTCATGTCTGGAGTGAGGATAAACAGTTCTGAAAAAAAGTTATGTGGAGTTCAGACTTTAAGAAAATAAAACATCAGACTAGTATTTCTAGCAGAAAGAATAAAAAAAAAAAAATACCCCAAACCTTAAATTATTCAGCTCTGAAAGTTTTCAGGTAGAGCTCTCAGAAGCAGAGGTAAATGGCTTGAGGCTTCAATACATTAAAATGCTTTCTCTAAACCAGCCTGCATTTTCAAAACCTTGGCCTGATGTGGTTTTCTTGAGCAATATTCCTCCAAGCAGAGTTTCACATTTAATGAGGTAAAACTGCAGTCCCTATTTTATGCACATGCAGACAAATAGAGGCCCTTTCAGACAGACCAACAAGCAAATGAGATAGTGGATGAAGCCTTAATCAGCCTGAAGTGATTTCCATCAGCCCAGCAGGTATCAAAGTCACAAGGTTAATTTGTGCTATTTTGGACATCATTCTTTATATTCTACCTCCTCCTTTCTCTGTTAGTGCCAAAGCAAATGAGCACCTACTTTAATTAATTAATATGTCTCTTGATAGGTTGGGCAATCAGTAATCTCTGAACATTTTAGTAGGTATAAGTTTCCTTTGATCCACATTTAAAGACACATAACCTGGAAAAGAAAGAGTTATCAGGAAATTTACTTGGATAGATTACCAGTGGAGCTAACTGGTGTGAATAAGGATTGTCTGTGTTGTTCCAGGCAGGTCAGAAACAGCAGGAAACAGCAGGCACCATGTTGAGATTCAACATCTGTTTATGAACTGTCCTTATACACAAAATGAAGAGCTGCTACAGGACAAAATACACAAACCCAGAAAGTCTTAAACAAACTGGGATCCCTCCAGAGAGCCCCCCTGTCAGGTTTACACCTGGAGCTACTGGGGCAACAGCAGGCGGGATGGTGAACACTGAAGAATTTTAACTTCTCTTTGTGATACACATTGAAATTATGTATCTAAATCTATATAAATATCATGGGCAGCATGACCCAAGATGGCACATGAAAGATGCCTTTCATGAAGGAGACTAAATCCAGACTGCACATGTGCCCACAGAGCTTGGGGGTGGAAGGAGAATGCAAGAATGGCACGGGATGGGATGGATGTGAAGAACAGATGTCAGCAGTGTATCATGCCCTTACACATTCACTATTTTCCCTTTTTTATAGGGAGATGAAAGCACTATTAATCTCTCATACAGATGCTGTATACAAGGAATGAAGGACAACACCACATCTGCTTTTTCCATTAAGACAGGAAGCACACTCCATTTCTTTCCCAAAAATAAAATTGTATCATGGTACTTCTTTTTCTCAAAATAATCTGTATTAGGTATTTTATATACAATGACAAACCAGCGTCAGAAACTCCCAAATACAGTTTCAGAGGGAATCTCAGAGGATGGAAACCACAGGAAAACAGTTTTCTGTGTATTTGTGGCATGTTCTCCCCCTCTCATTGCTTCTAATTAAATATGAGAACACCTTTTTGTGCAGATTCTGCCTCATTCCTCAGAAGAAAGAGCTCACCTTAGAAAATGAGGTCAGAAGGAGAGGCAAGTACCTAAATAGTTCCAAAACTGCTTCAAACTACAGTGAGTGAAAGTTGAAGTTATTTCCCTCATCCTAATAATGTGTACTATGTATGGATGAATGCAAGTGGGATTTGGGGGTGGGGAAGGTTTTGGATGTAACAGGCACATCTCTTGGCACATCCTCAATTTTCTCCCTATTACCTGCAGCATGAAGGGCTTTCCTACTTTCTTTCCCACTATGACAAAAACTCCTTGTGCATGGGTACTAGAGACAATTGCTGGATCACCTGCCATGAATTCTCTCCTACTCTGACACTGGCATATGGATGCTGAGAGTGACTCCAGGACAGCCTTATCCTCCCAGGAAAACAGGACAGGCTCTCTGAGGAATGTCTGTGCTCTCCAGTCCCCACTCAGGAGAGCCTGAGGATACATCCATACTGCAGAACACCAGCAAGCTCAGACCTCAGGCTGACAAGTCTGAGACAGAGCACTTTTAAATAAAATAAAGTGGACAAACACAGGTTTTAACTGAGATTAGCAGCTCCAGGGGCAGTTTAAAGCTGCGTGTGAGCAACCTGAACCAAACAGATATATAACCCAAATACTATCTGAAGCTATGTAACAGTAAAATATAAAATATAGAACTTCCCCTTCACTTTAAAATTAAACTAACAGCCATAGTGAAATCTGAAATTCCAAGCCCCTATCCATAGGAGAATTAAGTTCCCTATGCATGCAGTGTCTGACAACCAAGAAGCATAACTTCAGTCATCCCTGCTGGATCACACTGCAATCATTATTGCTTCATCTGTTTCTCTGAAGTCAGACAGTCAGAATCCTACCATTGACATTTAATTAAAGAAGGTAGTAAGAAAATAAACAACCTTTCTTGGAATGTCTTTGATTCCATAAGTACATATACATTTCATCCACTGAAGACTGAATTACAAGCTTTCATCTAATGAACAGCTTAATGGAATGGCACTGGAATAAAGAACGGGGGAAGGCAAAAACAAACCCTTGGTGATTTCATATAACACATTATATATTTATATAATATCGGGCTGGCTATCTGGCAGCATCAATTTGCAAGCTGCAGTAAAATTGTTCATCACCTCAGAGCAAGGAGGAGGCACAGGCAGGCACTTACACCGAATCAATAACCAGATCCTACTGAGAGTTAAAGCAGCAGATGGTCTATCACAATGAAGAAATGACACAACACATACATAGCAGTGTCTGCTTTCTTCAGACACATTCTTGAAAGCACTGTATCATTGATCTAAGATTATTTTTATAGGCAGATGACAGGTCAAGCATAAAAGTGCTCTGTTTTAAAGGTTACGGAGTTGGCAAGCTTGGTATCACTGCCATGGACAAAGACTCATTTTCTTTTGAAGTCTTCCTTGTCAGGTTATTTACATTTCACAGTTAAAAGGCTCCTCTCTGGAGAACATGAATTCTAAAACAAATAAGAGAAAAAGTCCTAGGCAAGCTAATGCTACTTTAAAGAGATAATGTAAATCAACCCTGACACCATCAGTGTCATCCCAAAGCACGCTGAGAATTTCCAGTGAAAGTTACTAACATTAAGCAGATTTAGACAGTCAGCCAAAAAAAATAAAGCAAACCTGTAGGTAAACTGCCCTCCAGGCCAAGACTGTTGTTACAGCCATGTATTACAGTGAGAGGGAAAGGAGGAACACTCCAGTGGTGAAAAGCATTTGTTTGGGAAGTCTGGAGGAAGAATTGGTCCAGAATAAATAATTTATAGTGGGATCTGTGAAAATGCCTATGGAATACGACACCTAATTCTCACTGCAAGTTAGACAGAAAGCTGGATGCCCAGCTAAACACTTAAAGAATGTTACCCTTCAAATTATACAGCTCTTTTCCCAGCTATAAAATAACAATGCCACTTTCTTGCTTAAGAGCACATTTAAGGGCTGAATTTATTAAGGCTCTTTCATATGCAAGGTATTAAAGAGGAGTAAAGGTTTGGGATTTTTTTTAAAAAGAAAAGACAGAGGAGCCTCTTAAGGCATAATAAATTTCTGTGAATTTTAATACTTCTATGCATAGTATATATACATCCAATGCACAGGCTTCATGCTACATAGCTTTCTTTCCCTTCCCTGGATGAGAAGGCTCCTGGAATGTTATTGTTTTCAGGGGGGTGGTTTTTAAGAATTTACTGTGAATACATGCATTATATATGTGCACACCAAAACACTGCTGGGGCTGTAAATGACCCAGGAGTTCATAAACATGGCTATTTCCTTATCTGGTTCAAATTTATGCAAGGAAGCAATTGTTACACAGCTCTGGCTGAACAGAGACCCAATCTCACAAGGGACAAGGGGGCTTTCCATGGTGTTCCACATAAGGAAGAGTTCAATGGAGATGACAGATTGTTTATTACATCCCCTGTACCATGGGGGTCTGATCCCCGATGGTGTTCACAGGAGTTAATGCAAAAGAAACACCCTGAACACCCAGCCTGTATCTGAAGAAAACTGTGATGATTGTAAAAAAATGAGATGAAGAGAACTGAAAGACAACAAACTCCTCTGTGGTTTCTGCCTCATTTTTCCTCAGAATTCAGGGCCATAACACCACAACCTCCTTTGATACTCCCCCACAACCCCAGTGAAGCACAGTCCCAGCATTAGTGAGGATGTCAGCAAGAGGAATCTCACACTCCCAGTCATCTCTTTATGAACTTTACGAAGGGGAGATGATCATCTGAACCTTAGAGAAGTTAACAGTTACAGTGTTCATGTATCTACATTGCTTCTGCACGGGACCAACAATGAAATGGTTGTTTAAACACAGCCTCTTTGCTTCGATGGAAAGCCATGTGTGTACCACTCATCAGCTCAAGCAAATGTTAATGACTGTTATGGAAAAGTAAAAGCCATTTTCTGATACACACAGTAAACTTATTTAAGAGCCTGCTTAGGATGTCAGATGTTGCATTTTGAGACTGAAGAAATAAGATTTAACAATAATGAATATAGGAACTCTGATTTTATTATTATTATTATTATTATTATGTTTTTTAAGTGCTGGAGAACACTTTAACCATCACACACACACTCACATACACACATACTGTCAAACTACCACACTAGGCAAGATCAGAGCTTAACAGCCAACAAAACACACATTCAATCCCTGAGATCATTTTCCTGAAATAGAAAACTACATATGTTTCTCAAATTTCACATCAAGCCACTGCACAGCCCGAGCTGCAGGGGAGAAGGGAGCCAAGCCTGCCTTTGGGCTTGGGGGAGGAAGGACCTGAAACCAAGATGATTCCTTTCATATCACCACGTTTCTCAGCCACAATCTCAACTTCACAAACACCCCCGTTTAACAGCATTTCTAGCTGGGCTTGCTTATCAAGCAGCCTTTGCTTTGTCAAATTAAGACACATTGCTTTGGATTAGTGAGACTCCCTGAGTTCACGATGACTTCATGGTTGGCTCAGTTCAGTGTCTCTGTGGCAAACTGCCAGGAATACATCCACTGCCCCCAATCCTTTCTATACTGACCTAGCTGGCTTTTTTTTTTTTTTTTTTTAGCAGCAAATGAACACAATAGAAAACGAAGGGCTAGATACTGTCACAGCTAATTAACAAGCCTAACATCTTAAAAAAATAAAGTAGCAAATATTTGAGGATCTGAATGCAAGCCTCTGCAGTGCAATGTCTCAATGTATGTTCAAAGCTGTTGGAAAGGGACAGTGCAGTTTTTCTTCACAGGGCAGATAGAGTGAGACACTCTGAAGAGCTCCTGTTCTTGTGGAAAACACATTAAGCTTCTTTTGCTAATATTTTGTAAAGGGCACTTGTACAATAACAATAGCTAAAGCTTCCTGTTTGCCTGTGTGCTTCCTGGCTAACATTAACAAGACCTGCTGACAATTTTCTTCTTTAGCACACAGAACTCTTTCACATTACTCTGTAGACCCAAGGACATATCGTTTTTAAATTAAAAAGAAAAAATCTAACAGTAATGGCCCACATTGCACCTGCCCTTCATAGTCCTGATAACTTTTCCAGCTACACATTTCCTATTTTCTGGATCAGTCTGTGTGTCACCAGTCTCCAAAGAACATGTTTTGAATTTATTAAAAGCCTGATAGCGGTAGAATTCTCTCATTTGGCAAACATACCATCACAGGGACACTTGCTTTTGGCTCCATGACAAGAAATTCATGGTACTTTGTCCAATCCACAAAAACACCATCCCTCCCCTCCCAAGCAGCCCTTCAAGATAATTCTCCCTTCTCCAGAGACTTCTCTAAACAAGTCTGCAAGTCTGAAGTCTTGGGTTTCATTTCATAAACAGGACACAACACCCGAGTGCAATTCAGGATACTGTCACTGCCCCATGGGCTCAGCACTAATCACAACAGCTTTCTGAAGTATTCCCTAGGCCCCTTCCTTCCAGAGAGAGGCCTGACTTTTAGACTGGGCATCTTTTGAAGCAGGCACAAAATATAAACAAGAAGCCAAATGCCAGATCCCAGCCAAAGGGTGTACATTAGTCATGGCAGGGCTAGGAAGGAAGGGAAGGGCAGCTGGCCCCAAAAAATGGGTGTCTGTGCTGCTCCAGTTACCACATCTCCCTGAAAGGATTGCCCAATCCTTGAAACAGACACAGACATCCTTCAGATAACCATTTAACTCACACCAGTTTGTTTTTTTAACAGTGCCTTGAAGCATAAGCTCCTCTCCCAAACTCTCCCTTCTCAAAGTTTCCAGCCTATCTGGATAAAATGTTTGGTGAGGGCTCCACTGACACAAATGTGAAGAACCCCACAGCAGAAAAGGTAAGCACCCTCCTAAGAGTGTGTGCATGCATCCACTTAACAGATGAAGAACAAACACAGGGATGAAGAAACATCAAATCCTCAAATGTCTTCAGCTGCCTGAACACCTCCAAAGACACAGATTTCATTCACTTCTCAAATCCCACAGGGGACACCACAGAGCAGCGACCTGAATCCAGAGTCCTGGATTCAAGAGCATCTCCCTGGCTTTATTGTTTCATTACAAGCTTCCCTCACTATAATGCAACAAGGGCCCAGACTCCACTGCTGTTCATCCCAGGGGACTCTGCATTAACTCTGATAAAATCCACGGAGTTCTCTGGATTTCAATCAGTGCAATGGAGCCATCTCGAGTCCCAGTGACAAACAACTCAAAACAGGTTACAAATAAACTTTAAAAACTCAATCACTGCTTAACATAAAGAGTCAGCTACTTAAACATGCACAAGCCAAGGAACTCATAAATGAAAGAAAACAATCTGTCAAATATCTTCCTGATGAAAATATACTGTATGCTAAAGAGATCACCCTCTCTCACAGAGATACAGACTAATATTAGTCATGTGGTTCCCAGAAATGCTTTTTATCAGCTACAAGCTTTTGCATTTCACTTTCCAGCCTGTCACTACCATAAACAGTATGAATTTCTTTCTTATAAAACTGAGAAACTCATGATCGTGAGATCTGCTGGAAGGAGATAATTTAGAAAAGTTCCCCCAAAAGTATATGAAACATCTGTTTCACCCTCTTCCATGTCATGATAGCAAGCAGCTGAAGATTGACTGGACAAGTATTTTCACAGGAAAATTATTTGGGTCAAATTCATAGATGAAATGAAGTCTTTACCAGATAGCACATTACTTTCCCCAGATATTTACATATCTAGAGTATAATAATATGAAAAAAAATATTCTGTACAAATATTCAATGTCTTCCAACTTTTTTTGGTAATTTTGGGAGGTGGCTTGTAGTACAATGTTGGACACACTCTATCTCAGTAATGTCAGTCTGACATTATTCCCTATGTTTCCAAATCCTCCTTCACAGGTCTAATCTCTCTTTAGTTACAGTTCATCTTAAACCTAATACAGACTAGCTCATTTGCAGTGAGTGAGTTTCTTATGATTGGAAGTGGCCCTGAAACAGAAATCTGGGTCTAAATACACATGACTTTTGAGAAATTTGTGTGTGGATTCCACCCAGTTGAACAGCTCAGCCCTATTCTTATCTGCAATGTAATCCTTCACAAGACTTCAGAAATACACTGAGATTGCAGATGTGCATCTCTGGTAGGATTTCTCCATCCATAATACAGTAGCCTGTAACTAAACCAGAGAGGAGTTTAGATTTTATTAAGATAGCTTTACCCAAAGTACCATATAAAGGAAAGGTTACCAGAGGTGAGAGATGGTGGGAGGGAGAGCAGTGACTCACGCTCCCCACGAGCAGAGGAGCTGAGCCTCTGAAAAGCACTGCAAAGTGTCTGTGACAGAACAGCTCTTCCTCCCCACCACAGCACTGCTGAGAGAAGTTAGAGAATTCAAGTGGCAAAACCAGCACTCATTGCTGAAAGCTTGGGAGGCAGAAGCTGAGAAGGCTCAGGTTGAAATTTTTTAACTAAAAAGCTGCCAGTAACTTTTTTTTTTGATGTAGAAAGTCAGCTGCCTGGATCGTTCAGAACAAGTCAATGGTCTTTCATCAGCCCAAAGGAGAAATAATAAAACATTACTATTTTAAAAATGGAGTACTACAGGCAACAGCTCTCCAAGAAGAAAAGGAATCAACAATTTGGAAGTCATGCTTTGCAGCTGATGAGTGGATGTTGTTCAATGAGAGACAGAACAATTTCAAAGCCAGTAGGTAAAAAAAATCTTAAAACATGTTTGAGCCTCCATCTTGGAGGTAAGAAGCATTTATTGTTTATTTTAGGTCCACTGGAAAAAACTTGGCAGCAAGGCAGTTCAAGCCAGCAGAATTAAAGGTGAAAGACAAACCATTTCATACTCAGAAACACAAGAAAGACACCTCAAGAACTGCTTTTCAAATACGTCAAATTCTGACCTCACACCCTACTTAACTTTGTGCACAGTGACCCCAGTGAAGGCAAAAAGACTTTACATAGCTTTTAAATGTCAAATGCATACAAAATATTTTAGAGAGCCCCTTAAAAATTTACAGCAGTAAGGTCTTTGCTATAAAAGTGCCTTTGGAATTGCATTTATTTTGGTAAAATCCCCATCACCAAAACAAATTTAAAAAAAATAAATCCTTCTTTTATCAGGGCCAAGTTCTGTATGATTCACAGTGACTAACACTGTGTCTTGCCCTGTGAATAGACTCCTTTGTGCTCAAATGGAGAAAAGGTGGTTAAGAATCTTATATTTGATAAACTCACACTTCCCTTGTATTATGAGCATATGCAGGACAAGTTACTTGACTTCACCAAGCTAAAAGAAAATTCCCAAAAAACAGGTGTGCATTGGAGAAAGCAGAGAAAGAAAAAAAAAACCCTAGGTTTGATTCCAGTAAAATGTTTCTTGTCCTTCTTTTCCTGGCTTTTTCTTCTTCCTTTGTTACCCTACAAGACATTCCACTAGAGCCAAAACAATGGGCTTAATTTGGGGGAGGACATTAAAGGCAGCAATGGAGGATGTACAAGGAACTGTTTTATTCCAAACAGAAGAATCTCAACCAAAGGGTGGGGGAAGTCTTTGTCCAGAAAGTCTATTCCCAACATTCCTTTCTCCCTTACAACATTCAACAACACAATTAAAAGATTTTGAATAATCACATTGCCATTGCTAAGGAAATGAACCTGCCAGTCTAAGTTCAGGCATCTCAACTTCTGTTTATAATCCTCTACAACCTCATTTTAAGAGAGATTCTCTGCTTCACCTCCAGGAAGCTGCAGCCAAGAGCACAAAGGCAAAGCCAGGCACAAGGAGCTGTCAGGATCACTGTCCCCTCCCTTTTCAGATCCTCCTCCATCTCCTGCCCTGACCAAAGGGTGCTAATGCTAAATCAAAGTCCTGAGGACTTCCCCAAGATGCAGACCCTGAAATATCATCTGGGAGCCTGGGATTCATCCTCTTGAAGGTAGAGTTGGGTCAGGTGACAGGACTGTTTAGATTGCAAGATCTGTGGGGTGGGAGCTGTTCTTCTGTTACATAATTCATAGTTAGACAGCAACATCTGACTGAAAGTCCAAAGGAAGAAGATTTAGGATACCATCTATCACGTATCATCCAGCAAGTCCTTGCACAACTAATCTTTTTGCCTTTTTTTTTTTTTTTTTTAAATCAAACATAGCATTTCCCTGCTCCATAATGCAGGGAATATATAATATATAATGCTCTAACAGTAGCTGTCAGTCAGGAAGACTAACTAGGGAGAAAGAGAGCACTCAAATTAAAAGAACTGTATCTGATGGGAAGGTATCTTCATTTTCAGAGAGACTAAAATTATCCATCCTGTGACCAGTTTTCGCATGAGACCAGATTTTGCATAGATTCAGCTCCACAGACTGCAGTAGAAATAACTGTGACCTGCAATGAACTGGGCATTAATTGGATTTCATCGTAAATAAATAATACTGTCCCTCAATTTGCACAAAGATCTGCAAATGCACTTCACTTGTGCTGGTGACTTTAATCCAGATTTTTAAGAGGTTCTCTCAGAGGGTTTTGTTCAGCTGCTCAGCAAGGATTCCAGAGTCCTTTTGGGGAGCAGCACAGCTGCCATGTTTTACAGTGAAGTGACCATTTTCAACAAGGTTTTACCACATCCCTCCCACATGGCAATGAAGTGCTTGCTTCCAATTCTCAAAAAAAAGTCAACAAATTTGCCAACAAAAATAGATTTCAAAGAATTACTGGAAGCATATTTCATAGGAACTAGAACAACCATATTTATGCTCCAAAATGACATTTTGCAGCAACACACTGTATCTGTGAATTCCACTGCTCCCAGAACAACTGTGTCCAGGAATGCACGATGGAGGCAGGAGATAGGTTCAAGATGTTTTGGGTCAGGCTGAATTACAGACAGATGTACATAACAGCATGTCCAGTCAGAATGAATTAAAGCAGAAATGTACAGAAGAAAATAGACAAAGATGACCAAATCATATTGTTATAATTAACATACCTTGCAGTGACACCTGTGGCTTTCCAAGATAAGAAATCTGGAAGATCAAAGAAGCAGCCTGCCTTCTCCCATGAATCTGGCAAGTTCTAATAAAAGTATGTTTAGAAAGGCAGATATTAGAGGTCAGGCATGGTCATGTCCTTATTTTAATGCAATTTAAAAACCTGATATTTAGGTAAAAATGAGATTTTTTTCAAACTCAGTGTTCTGATTATCCAGTCAGCTCTACTCTCTGATTTACTGCCTGGAGAACTGAACCTTTCCCCTGGCACAGACTGATCCTAAGCAAAGTTTCCCATGAAAAGTTCACAGAGGCACAAGTTTCAGATCAATACCTGGGGTGTCTCAGTTCCCCAGCAGGTGCTCAAAGTCAGAGCAGTCTCAAAGTCAACAACTTTCTCAAAAAACACTTGCTTGAAGAACAGTCTACTCTCCAAAATAAACCATTTAATATTTAAGATTTGAATTTTAATATTTGTTAATTATAAGTATAGGAAGAAAACAAACAGCACTATGAGCACACAAAGTTTCTCTATCACGTGGCTTTCCAAAAAGCCACATGACATTTCCAAACTCCTAAAAAAACTCTTTTATCAAGACAGATCATTTACAGATTTAAGACAATTTAAAATCAGCTCCTGCACTAGAAGCACAAGTCCTTGCTGGGGTCTTTCTGGAGCAAAAATTAATTCCATGAAGTATCAAGAATGTACATGCTGAATTAAAAGAAAACATAATTCCATTTTAAGAAATAATATTCTGCTCTTGTAATTCTTCCCTGTGAGGGTGGGGAGGCCCTGGCACTGGTTGCCCAGAGAAGCTGTGGCTGCCCCATCCCTGGAAGTGCCCAAGGCCAGGCTGGATGGGGTTTGGAGCAACCTGGGATAGTGGAAGTTTTCCCTGCCCATGGAAAGGGGATGGAACAAGATGATCTCTAAGGTCCCTTCCAACCCAAACAATTCTATGATTCTACAATTTAGTTCATATATTATGTGATATCAAACCAAAATCTTACAAGTCAGGAAGTTGCTGAAACAGAATCTGAGTTCCAGAAACTAAGGTGCAATGGGGTAAATACAGAAAAAGCAAAATTTTGTTTAGTTTTGGATCATGCGAAGAATCTGTCATAAAACTTTGAGTTTAGACCTCCAAACACTTCTAAAGCTTACTGGGTTTCTATTGAGTTCAAAAAAGAAATGCTCTGATTACAACTTTTTAACCTAAAACACACAGCCTCTGGATGTCTGTTCCTGACTCATCAGGTTTAGCTGAGCTCCCAGACATTTGTGCTGCTACTCACATCAAATTTAACTTCATATGTGAATGCCAAGGTGCTCCACAGTATAACCCAAAGGTCATTCAGCCTGATTATTTTGATAATAAAAGCCATTATGTGTTGGTAACACACCTGACAACCTTCAGGAAGCAACAGCAGTGGTCTGGCTATTATTTTAATCAGAGAATAAACTGGATTAAGAATAACTGTCCTTTTCAAACAAATCTGTTTCATCAAAGATACTCCTTGGATCCTTATTTTATTACTTCAAGAATTCCCAAAAGCCACATGTTAGTGACACTCAAAATACTTTGTTTCATGAACATCCAAATGATTCATTTTTTGCCATCTTGATGCTGTGTCATCACTAATTAGTACAGACAAAAAAAAAATCATAGCACGCCCTGATGCTTTTTCCAAACAAATTTAAAGTCTCCATGTTTTCGACACTCACTGAAGTTAATTCAAATTTATTTTCACCCAGTCAGGAGTCTGTGACCACATGAAAAGGATTGTGGAGAAGAGCCGGGAACGTTCCCAATGCTCTATTCACATCCTGCGACTCACCCTCCCAGCTCACTTGCAAAGGAGCTCATACAATCTTCCTCTTTTCCAGAGGTACTTATGGAGTGCCCTTTCTTCATCTCTCTCTCTGTTTTGGGTTGTTTTAATAACTACACCTCCACAGCATGACTGTTTGAGATTGTTCTAGATAATCCCAAATACCTGGGGACAAGGAGTTTGAGAATTATGTAGTGCAGTGTCTTTTAATCTTCCTAGGGAAGAAGGGAAAATGGTCTGAAAATATACACACTGGGTGTCTTTTCCTAAATTACAGAAAACAAATGCATATTGTGTGAAAGGAAGAAAGAGAACAATGGACTACTTAATGCACACTCTACCAGGGATCTAAGAAACTCATGTCCCATGTCCTGCTCCAGCTCAAATCAAGGACTGACAACTTGGATCTCCCACACTTCAGACTGGATGCCAAGCCATGTGAGAGAGCTATTCCCAGACACCCAAGATAGGCCCTGAGCAGAAATTCCATCCTTGCCAGAGCCAAGGCTGCAAACTGATCAAATTTGACACAACTTGCACTCTAATTGGTAAAAGATTAACTGACTGAATTACCAGATTTGGGAACTGGGGCAGGGGGGGAGAGGATGGGCTTGGAAAATAAACTCTTGGAGTAAGGCTGCTGCTGGAGGGGGAGAAAACTGCCTGCACCACCAAGACACTGTCCTAGCCACTGTCTGGTACCTGCAAATCCCTGAGGCACCACAGGCAGGCAAGCACCAGAGCCCAGGCCAGAAAGGGCTGCAGAGGCACTGAGCTGGCACAGGAAAGGAGAGCTGGAGAAGCTGGAAGAAGGCAGGCAGGACACTGTGTGGATGAATGGATTGAAATGCAACTTAGAACTGGGAAACTGTCTGAAAACCACACCAGTGCAAGACTGCTGGGAGCCTTGTCCCACTGCAGAGGAGGGGAGAGGCACTGTGGGGAGACAGACCAAGCAGGACATGCTCAGAAGTGCAGGTGCTTCAAACCTCCCAGCTGTGAATGCTGTTTGGAAATGGTCCTTCTGCCTGATTAACAATTCAACTAAAAGCCAAACTCCACAGTCTGAAGTATAGCTTGTGCATATGTGTCTGCACTGTGTATGGATTTTGATAACACAAAGTGTTGAAACATTTATAAACAATTCTAAACAAGAGTTCAGTTCCAAACTCAACAGCCTGGAGTCATTCTCATTTAACACAGAATTTATTATTCATTTTAATGGAAAAATATTCAGTCACATTCAACAAGACAAAAAGCCAGCTGCAAGGGCAGCAAGCAATGAAGAGACATGCATCAGCAAAGGAGCTGCTGCCAAGCTAATGCCACTACATCCACTATCCTTCCCTGCACAGCCAGGGAAAGAGAGGTTTTAATTGTTTCTGCAAATGATTCCACTGGTAGCTACAAGTCCAGGTGTACAGAAGGAAGAAGATGGATCAAACAGCAGCTCTAACTGATGATGTGAACTGTAACTTACAGGAAGATCACTGACTGCCAGAAAAAAGAACACTCACAGACTATTGATTTTAGTTATTAATGGCAGAGGAATGACATGCAGAACAGTCACTCTGTGAAGTGATTTTTGGGGTTTTTTTTTGTAAAGGGAGGCTCTTCTTCACTCTTAAACGTTGTGAAAACAGAGTAGAGAAGACTGCACTCCAGTTGGAGACAGTTACACAGCAAATACCTACCCCCAGTCCAACATCCCCCACCCACTTAGAATAAACAATGAACTTCAGCATCTCTGATTTAATGGCATTAGTATTTTTTAGAAATAGCTGATTTGTAATGCCATTAGTATGAGGAAAACATAACACACATCCTTTCATTTTGGCACAAGCTACAGTAAAATTTTCAGCCAGAAATTAGTAAACAACAGTTTTTTCTTCTGCTATCTCGAGGACAAAAACCCAAAACTATCAGGCTGATTCTGGATCTGGACAACCCTTCCCTGCAATTTTTGCATTGCTGTGTTTGAGCTGTGTGCTCACTGCTCTAACACTGGTTTGCCACAGCACAGACATCTGTGCAGTCATGTTGTACTGACAAACACCTGCAGCAAAATGATTCCCAAGTGAAGGATTATGTACCCACATTTTCAGTTCCTAGGCAGGCATCCACCTACCAGAATCACCTACAGTCTCATTCATGCAGTGAACATCCAATTTCTTTAGCCAAAGCCACCAAAACTGCAGAACTTGTTTATCAAAACTGCACAAAAATGTACCTGCAACTACAGAAGTAAAGTACTGTTGCAATAGTGTTTTTTAGGATAATTGTAAACAAAGAAATCTAAGGAAATAACAGCCAGAGGAGTGGATTTAATTGGCTATTTTAAAAGAACCAGTACCAAGAAATTACTTTTCTTTTTAGTGATGCTTATATTCAAACTTACCTTACTGGTTTCAGGAAGACTCTGTCACAACTATCTTCCAGCTGGTTTCTAAATATTTGTCAAAGGATTCTTTATTTCAACTTCATATACAGTTGATGTTCTTAATTCAAAAGTCAAATGTGGCTGCCTCCACAGAAATAAGCTTTATAAAAAATCACAGTTTTGTTTTGTTTTGCATTTAACACTGGACTCTCTTTATCACCACACATGACCCACACAGGCAAAAAAATACAATGCTGCTCCTAAGTGGGCCACAGATGTGGGCACTTAACCAGATTGCCCCATAGGCTACACAGTAGCTGCATTCAGCTGATCATTTACTGCCAACAACTGTCCCCAACAGCAAACTCCACTTGCAGGGATGGTTCTGCCATAGGAACACCTATCTGCAATCACAAACATCAAGACCAACCAATTAATTTCAGGGAGACTAACTAGGAGGTGCCAGAGGGAAAAATGATTCATCCCTGATCAAACTAAAATGAATGTAAGCAAACACAAATCAAACAAGATCTCAAAAAGCCTATTATGGCCTCCAAAGATTAAGTTCTTAATTCAAACTCAAAATGGAATAGGGATGAAGAGCTGGAAAAAGAGAATACACCATGAAGCCTCCAGTCTCTAGTTCTATCTATTCTGTGCAGGGAGATGAACTATTACAGAGAAAGCATTATATGGAAAAGTCAAAAACAAGCAGGTGAGAATAACTTGTGACTTTGAAGAAAACCTGCAGCATCCCTCCACAAAACAATACAAGTGGAGAGTAAGAAGAAAGCCACAGGAGATAAGGACCAGTATCTACTTCCTGCACAGTGGTGTCAGCTCATTCCTCACAGTGAGTGAGGTCATCTGCAGCTTCAGTGCTAGGGACAAGGTGATGGAAATGGAAAAGCACAGTTAGGTCATTACTGAGCCACAGACTGCTTTGGGTTGGAAGGGACCTTAAAGGGACCTGCCATGGGCAGGGAAACCTCCCACTGTCCCAGACTGCTCCCTCTCCTGGCCTTGGACACTGCCAGGGATGGGGCAGCCACAGCTTCTCTGGGCAACCTGTGCCAGGGCCTCCCCACCCTCACAGGGAAGAATTTCTCCCCAATATCCCATCTCACCCTGCCCTCTGCAAGTCTGAAGCAATTCCCCCTTGTCCTGTCACTCCAGGCCCTTGTCCAAAGTCCCTCTCCAAATTCCTTGTAGGTCACCTTAGTACTTCCCTCTTCTCCTCCCTTTTCATTACTTCCAACCAATTCAGAGTAAATTTGCAAAGTCATGTTCTTTAGAAATAGTATTAATTGCTTAGATGAAAATTCTTCAAGCCACAGAAATGCAACTCCTTTCTGTGAGAGACATCCTGATCACTAACAACTTAGTAGCAGTGCTGGCTTGACCCCTGTCCAGACCCTTCCTCACAGAGGTCAGGTTTGCAAATCCTGCTGTTAGGAGAACCCAGGGCAAAACATGAGACAAGAGTATCTCCTAATGTGGCCTTCCAGAGTCAGGTTAGCACCATGGAAAAGGAGAGGGAGGCTGTGATGACTATGTACACACAATCTCCCATATTTATCTTTTATTTATTTTATTGTTTAATGTGAATTTTATTATTTAACTTCAAACATAAAGCAGTTCTTTTCCCCACTGCCCTCTCTGCAAGACCCAGATGAATGCAGACAGCTATGGAATGTGCACAGCACCAATGCCAGGCAGAGATGTACAGAGGGAAAACAGCAAAAACATTTAATAGCAGAAACATTAAATTCCTGGGGAGTTCAAAATAAGGTCCAGGGAATTCAAAGCAAAAATCAACAGTGACTCTTCATATATTAAGGTGAACATGCTGACCTGGAGCATGACTGTGCAAAGTGTCTGGCTGTGGGTTTTTTCTGCTTTGTTTTCTTTATAAACACCCCTGTGTTGGATGTTGCAGCCATGTCAAGCCTTCTGACCAAAAACTTTCCAGAAACATGATGCCAACCAAAGGGACAAAGGCTCAAAGAAGTTTCTGGATACACCTTGGTTTAACCAGTTTTGATTATGGTCAGACATAGCAGAATGTGCCCTATCCACTGTATGTCTTAACTTCCTGAGATACTGTCAGGTCTGACAACATCAGGAAGGAATATTAAGAAAGGAACAAGGAAGGAAAGGGATTAAAAAAACCCATCTCACTATAAGGGATAAAAAAACCCCATCTCACTATACTCAGTAGTCAGGAAAACTGGAGAGACCAAAGCCATGATCACAGCCAGGCAGTGTGGGCAGACACTGTGTAAAACTTCCCCAGGCAGTAACCCAGGTCAAACCAGGTACAGTGCAGTCATTTGCTGAACACCAGTTATCATAATTAAGTAGAACCATAATGGGAATTTCAGTTTCAATTTTGCAAAGCCCTCAGATATTCTCAGTTGAAAGGGACAGAATAAAACCAAAATGTGTCTTTCTACCTGCTAATCTTGCAGCTTTCCCAAGGGATTTGAAAACTAAGCTTCCTTTTTGCCAGCTTCTGCATTATCACCAGCTTAAGAAATAATCCTGCAGTCAGAATAGAGTATTTTTTACCTGTGGTGTGTGAGCTAGATCAAAATCTCACTCTGCCATGGAAAATACACTGAACACAGAAAATAAAGATGATACAACTCAAAGAACAGGAAGGACACATTAAATACCATTCTATAAGTAGTTTTCCTGACCATACCTTTAATACCTGTGTCACAGTTGATTGATCTATAAAATATTGATAACAAAGAATCTGAAGAGATTTAAGTGATTTACATTTGTAGACCAGTTCAAGACAGTCCACTGAAGAACACAAGATGTGCAAACTGCTCTTGTAGCTGTCATTGGAACAACCTGACATTCAGAGTTTTGTAACACCTGCCTTCCTTGGCAAAAAGGGAGGGCACTTGCATTACATGAGGCTCAGTTTGAGTTGTCAGAGGCCTTTGCTGACAGCCCTGATGTCAGGTGAGCCATGGATGCATTGCTGTGGCTGGCACTGAAAAGAAACCATCCCTCTTCACACAATTCCTTTCCCCTTCCTACTTAGTACAGAGGCAGTAAAACCACTCGATCCTGCACCTCTGCAGAGCTAAAAGGTTTAACATTTCATGCCCAAATCTCAGGTGACTGCAGCCCACTGCATGATGTTACTGTTCCTCTCATCAGCTGAGGTGCTGCTGTAGGTGCTAAGCAGGACAAGCCTAAGCAGTTTAATGGTGAGCCATGCCCAGAACACTGAGGACACAGGGACTGTCACACGGGCAGCTCAGCAGGCAGACACTGAGATATCAACCCTCTCTTCTGGACAGTAATCTCCTTAGCTGGTGTGTCAGGAGCTGAGAAGGGCCAGATGAACCAGCCCTGTTCTGTACCACCCTTCTGCCAGGCAATCCCTGCTGCTGGCTGGCACACAGGGTCAGGAGAATCCCGTGCCCTGCCCACAGGCTCGTGGAAGGAACGAGCCCTGCAATGCCCTTTACACCACAGCAATGATGTCAGAAGGCTCTGAGGTCACAGCAGGCTCACACCTCTGGGTGATCACATCTGGACACCCCATTATCTGGATTTCCTGAGCAGTCAGCTGTTGATATCCCAGATCTTGAAACATAAAAATGTTTCAAATGCAAAGGATTCATTTCATGTTTTTACAGCTTACATTTTATTATTTATAAAATGACTGATGCATGATACTCATAGCTTGAGAAAGGAAGAACTAGTAGATGGATATTCATATTTCATTACCAACATTCATTACCCTCTATTATCATTAATCTGTCAGTACCTGCTTCTACCAGTTAATTCCTTTGACTTTCCCCAATCTGCACCTTGTTACAACATAATGTCTCATGTCTGTAAGGACAGGAGAATTTTGCTGCTTGAAACTGGCAGCAAGTAATTTACATTTGGGCTTTGTTAAAATGACAGTGAGCATCATTGAGGCCAAATGTAAAAGCCAGGCTGGAGGAAATTGTAAAAATTTCAAGTGGCAAGTGTCTCTCCTTTTATTGACAGTTATTATTAAGAAGCCATATGTCATTGTAACACACAAAATTTAAACACAGGAGACAGAGGTAGAGCTCCACATTACAAACAGGACACCTTCCCTCTACAAATGGTTTGATTCCTACTGATGGGACAGAATTAAACTGAAGCTGGAAGTGAAGGGTTCCTCTCCCAGCAACCAAAGCCATCACATCCTGCACTGTTGGATGCCTCTAAAGCACTCCAGCCTACAGGATTTGGAGCAGGAAATACACTTCCATAACTAAATCCTAGGATACTTCAAGGACTCATTTATTACCTGCACCTCCATTTGTATGTATATCTAATCTTAGATAACAAAGGCATATGAAATGTTTCTATCAAGGAACACTGCATTTCAAAAACTCAAACATATTTTTATGTAATTGAGAGGAAAAAAGAACCTCAAAGTGTTAAACCACAACTTTAGCCTGTCCTTACTCTGCACACCTTGGGGTTCAACACTAGGGCTGAACTCTTTTGTTTGAGAAGTCTCATTCTCAGAAACGAACAAGGGGCACTAATCAGTAGTAAAAATGCACCACAGTGTTAAATGTACTCACTTCTTTCATCCAGAGCAATTTAGGTGGCTGCATTTCCACAGACATCACTCCCCCTACATAGTTCAGGACCCTGTGTTGTGTTGCATTGATGCGCTCGACTTGGCTCACTGCACGATGGTCCATCCACATGATCACATTCCTTTGGTTCTGGCCTTGGGGAAAAACAGAAAAAAAGAAGTTATTTTAGTCCTGGTTTAACCCCATCTCAGTCCTGTAAGTTTCTAGACTCTGAACTGCTTCACACTTTCAGTTCTACATTGAAAACTCAAGTTCTGTTTGTATTAATAATTCACAGTGAATATCTAAAAATAAAATTTTAGCCCTCTGAGCCAACTTGAAGACATGCTGAGCACTGAGAATGCTAACTGAAACCAAGCAGGTTGTGAGCATCCAAGAACTGTGAAACACCATGCTGTCTTGTATTTCATTCAAAGAACCAAAACTTCTTGCAAAGTTCACATATTTAAAAATTGGTGACCAAGAACTAAAAATGTGGAAAAATCTGAACAATTATGTTGAAAATTGAAATTAACTCAGTCAGCTAGCTAGGATAGGTAGAGGGATTCTCTTTCTTCTTCTATGGGTATGAGAAGAACTACCCTAATTCCTCAGAAATACAGTTTCAGGGGGAGTAATTTGCTGAAATGCTTTTATTTTGAATGTGCAAGGAAAAAGCACTTGGCAAGTCTGCATCACACACAGATGAGAAGAAGAAGCAAAGAACATTTTATCAAAATGAACCTCCAGAGGACCTGCCAGGCAGGTGGAACAGTAATCCAGGTGACACTGCAGACCCCTCTCTGGCTAAGCACACTGCACACTCCAGGGCACAGCCACTCAAGCATCAGCTTGAAAACACAGTCCAAAACAAGGCAGAAGTATGAGGCACATCAGTATTTCTAAAATGGATTGAAATGCAACTGGGAAACTGTCTGAAAACCCCACCACTGCAAGACTCTTCACAGCATTACGGTATTAAGTGAATTCTTATCTCGTTTAGCACCAGCACTGTGTAAACTCAGAGTTCTTGGGGATATCAGAGCACAAAAATTGAGAACTGAATTCGAGTCACTAGACCCAAAATAGCCCCAGACATCATTAGGCATTGAACAGATTGTAAGAGATTCTCAAACTGAAAAATAAATAATCTGATCTAAATTTAGAGAAGGACATTTTGGGGGCAAAGCTGGTTTTTTGAGAAGGATAGAAGGAGATGACAAACACCTCTGAGAATAGAAAGGGAACATACACAGAATTATGATTATGTCTCTGTAACTACTGATTTAGCACACACCTAATATTAAATGGGATTCACTGGGGAAAAAAGTGCAGCACAGATTTTCTGTGAATCTTCTGAATCATTGACTCAAACACTAATAAAAAACCCCAGATTTTTAGAAAAAGGTCACAGGCTGTTTCTGAAGTTTAGCACTGTCCCAGTATAATAAAATACACAAGCTGAGCCTCTTGCCTGCAGCTCCATGACAGAGCAAGC
Organism: Climacteris rufus; assembly: GCA_013398175.1. NCBI lineage: Eukaryota > Metazoa > Chordata > Aves > Passeriformes > Climacteridae > Climacteris > Climacteris rufus. Next base: position 162,911 of record VZRZ01007083.1, read on the forward strand.
AGTTAGACTATACTAACAGTAACATTTTTAACATTCCTTTAGCCAGTGTGGATGGGCATTTATACACACTATAAAAGCCATTATCAGTAAGGAAAACATGCAGAAAATAAAAATGAGCACTGATTTCCCTAAGAAGCAATTTTTCTGACACAAAATGAATGAATGGGATCCAAATATTTAGCCAAACAGTAATTCTCATCTCAAATTTAATTTTGCAGTAAAATTAAAACAGCAAAACCAGGAAAAAAAAATCCCCTTGTAAAAAAGATTTTGTGTCACGTCCATTTCCAAGAGTCAGCCATCACTTGGCATTTGGATGAAATGGAAAGTGGTAAAACACAGTAACACCAGCTGTGTGGAGTGCTACCTTCACAGTTGACTGCCAAAGGTTGGAACTGTTTATCCACCACAACAAGGGAACACGTGGCATCAAAGCCAAGCCCTCGGATCTGGCTGGGATCCACTCCCTGGACAACTTCCTGAAAAGACACAAAACACACAGGAATACAAATATATCCATACATGTGCAAGTACCATAATGAGTACAGAAAATGAGTGAGAAATTCAAGCTCAAACTCTGAAATTCTCTAAATTTGGTATTCTTTAAAACTTCTAATCATAAACACAACAAATTACCAGAAATTTTTTGGGTTTCAAAACTGAATTCAGAGGTCTTTGATAGCTTTTTGATTTTAGCCACAGCCCTGACTAAAAGCAGGAAGAACAAAAATATCAGAAAATAATGATAGCAGAAAACCTGCAATGTTACTTTGCTCTCTTTTCTAAAGCTTGGAGTTGAGCTGCATGTGAAACATGGACACAGGATTAGGATCAAGTGTTTCCATCAGTTACTTCACTGCCTTCCCACATGTGGCAGCAACAACCTTCTAGAATTGCTTTGGTAACACTGTGCCACAGCTTTTTGCCTTGCAGTACTGAAAGATACCAAAACTAAAGGTGGTCAAGACCCATGATAACAACTCTGCAATGCCCACCTTTGCTTTGCTACTAAAAGTCTGAATAGCATAATTTTTGGAAGGTTTTCCAAAAAAAACCCCAAACCCTTGCCCCAAAATGCCTGAACTTCATGGCTTCCAGCAACACTGGAAAAAAAAACACAACACCCACATGGATTAAGTGCCAAATGAGGTTGCAAGACACCTAAAATGTAACACAGTCATAAATTGCCACTTCTCAGCAACAATAAAAATATCATTATTTTAATTAGTACTACAAGGAAAGACTTTCACTAGACTTGCACAGTGCCAGTCTCTTACTGGCTCTGTAAAACTGCAGTTTCTGAAACTGTTTTATTGCTTACATTTATGAGATTGCATTTAAAGAGGTCCATAGCAAGAACAAAGCAACTCAAACAGAGAAAAAACAAATAAGCAGAGTTAAGAGTTGCTTTGCTTTAACATCAAGCTGGTTTTCCCTATCACTCCTGTCACTCCCTTCTTTTCCTTCCATCCCACCCACCTCCTCTTCTCCATCTCAGGGCATTTCTGCAGAGCCAAGCTCATTAATGTTTGAAAAGGCTGATCAATAACAAGACAATGGGTGAACTGTCCATCTGCAAATGACCAAGCCTGTCATTAATATTTAAAAAGCCAACCTTAGAACATGGAGCAGGCCAGGGCTTTACTGAGGAAGATGAAATGGCCTCTGTGTGCACTGCCAAGCAAGGTCTCTAATTTACCTTTACCTCCAGCATGTACAGGCAGATCCCTGCATCAAAGGATACAAATTTTCCCCTACAGTGAAGTCTATTTCAATCTGGTTTTATGCTTGATACTGTCCACAGCCATTTATTATTTATTTTGGCCTTATAATACTGAATCCTCTTATAATGAGGATCACAAGTGTTACGTTAGAGACCATCCACAAAGCAGATTACAATGTCTCTACAATAAATTGTCCTTTGTGACTCCAATGCAGCACAATGAACATCCTTAAATATCTGCACTGCCAGGTTTTGAGCAACCTTGACTCCTCCAAGAGTTTCCTCATGGGTAGCACATGCACCAGCTAAACAAACCTCACAGATGTGAGACCTGAAGGCAGTGGCTAAGTCCTCCCTCTGCAAAAACAGCACAAAGAAAGGCCTTTCATTCCATTTGCCTACTTTTTTTTTTCACTCTGGCCTTCAGCTCCTCACCAATAAAACAGACATTGTGAGGCTGCATTAAAGGCTCAAGGTGCCTTCAATGCACAGGGATGGTTACAAGTTACACAGCGTGAACAGACCTGAACGCAAGCGAACACAGGGACTGACAGACCATAAACATTCCAAACCTGGAGAGCCACCTGCAACACAAACCCTTCACCTTCCTTGTCTTTGCCTACCTTTGTGACAGAGCAGCAGGCAGCCCAGATGTCTGCAGAGGACTGCTCATAGTGGTCTGGCTGGGGCTCCCAAACCTGGATGGGCTGCTCTGCGTGTGCCAGCACCGCCCCACGCCCGTCCACCAGCGCCGCGCGAACGCTGCCGGAGCCAACGTCAATTCCAACGTAGTATTTCACTGCAGCCTGCTTCTCACCGGGCATCTTTAATAAAACCTGCTGAAGGGAAAGGAAAAAGGGGTTAAAAGCAGGTAACATGGCTGATGGAAAAGAGTGCCACGAGGTGCTGCCTCCCATCAAGCCAAACATCGCAGCCGTGGTGTGATGCTGGTGGTTATAAGGTAACTACGTGACAATCAGGTACATGTTACACAGAGGGAAAAAAAAGAATAAATAAAATTGGGTTTTCAAGAGCTCTCCACCATCAATCCACACCATTTTAAAGACTCAGAAAATAATTTGCTGAAAATGTGTTAAGCTATGAGAGCATCCTGTGAAATCTCTGCCTACTCTCTGACATCCTACAAGAACAAAGTGAGGTTAAGTTAATTGATTTAATTATTCACAATGAGTTGCTTATTTCACTATATTAAGTTTAACTATTTGACATTTAATACAGTGACAAATTAACTCTTCTTAATTTCTCACAGTTTGTTCTAAATTAATAGTTAACATTTACATTTTAATCAAACTGTAAAAATGCTAAGTAAGAGGTGATTGAAGTATTTGAAACATCAGGAAAATACCAAGTTTAGTGCTTGCATGAACCTATTACATCTCTGGCACACATGAAACTCAGCTGACACACAGCTTCTGATATTCTGAAAATGAATGGATCTATTACCATTTGATGAACACATGGTATTTACAGAGCATCAATGGCCCTACTTAAAAACAGCCCACTTCTCCCAAAGAAGTGACCTGGATAATTTCTGGATATGGCAGATGGGGTGGTTAAAGGGAGGAGGATAGGCAAAGAGGGAAAGATTTGGAAAGTCCTGCTTAACAGAATGTGAGTATTCACATTTCAAATTACTATCTTTTTAAAAAGTAACACTGAGTACAGGATCTATCCTTGGGTGTCAGTTTGAATGTAGCACTGACACAATGTAGGTGGCTGTTCACATCCAGGGCTGGCTTGTAACCACTGCTGCTGATGGCTATCACAAATGTATCCTCACTGAAGGTAAGGGGTAGCAGGTGAAATAGATAAGGAAAAAAAATAAACCCTTATCTCAGAAAACTTCAAGCATGATTCTGGGTAATAATTAATTAGCACAAAGTTTCATTTGCACTGAAAATGGCATAAAACAACACCTCGGCTGAAGAAACCAACAAAGGCTTCCCCTCCTCCCATCCCTGAACAGCTCATGGAAATGTGGTCAGTCTGTGGAGCTCTGCTATCACACAATCATTTTTTCCTGCTTCAATCTGACACTTCTTGCCCAGAGCCCCACTGCTGGGTCTGTCTTTGTTCTTTGCTTGGCCAGCACGAGGGAGTTGTGTCCATCACTGAGCTCTTGAGCAGCCTGGTACAGACCACTGCAGTTACCACACCGCATCCTGCTCCCCGTGCAGGGTTCACCACAGTAGGACAGATCACCAGCTTCTAATAATGTCAGAAAGTAGAAAAAACTCCAAGCTATAGAGCATATTGTGGTCCTGCTGGAAATGCTGGCTCCTGCCTCTCAGCAGGCTGGTTCTGCCCAGCAGATTAGGTGCAACACACACTAATCTTGTTAAGCAAGGTCATGTGTCCAAGCGATGAGCAATCAGCTAAAAATAATGGTGTGCCATGAGTCTAACACCTAGGAATATTGGCAAGAAAGCCTGCTTTATTTTCTTGGCCCTGGCTCTGTGACCTGGTCAGAGGAACAAAAGCCAATTCCTCTGCCAGAGAGGACAACTCTGCTGCTATGGGTGATTAATACTGCATCTGTCACCTGGGGGGTGACAGCACTCGCCTTCTCCGTCTCAGCCCTCGGCTGGAAAAGCACTTTTAAGACATCCTTTTCAACAGCTGATGTTCACTTTCAATGCTGCACTCCATCTTCCCAAAGCTCCAAAGGCTGGCTGCAGGTGCTGTTAGTTACTTGTGAGAAATTTTACTATAAAGCCATTGCATAAGGCTGTTCTGATACTATCTCACGAATTTCTCTGTTTTTCCCTTATTTCGGCTCTGCCTTTAGCTGCTGACTCATAAAAAGTTGAGAATAAATCACAAGCTGCAAACCAGATTCTTTTTCTTTTAAACACAGGCAAGTCTTTCTTATAAAGTCTTTCCACAAAATACAAATAGCAAAAGGAGTATTTTATATCCTGCCTCATGCTCACACACACAATATTACTCTAAATTTCTCTTCCTTGTATGGCAGCCTCGATTTTAGCTCATTAATGTGTTTTTGCTACTTAGAGAACAAGCTTAACAGATGTTAGAGAATTAAGCTCACAGTACCTCCTACTCAGCACTTAAAATTATGGCTTTGCATTGGATTCTTCCCACAAACATTTGAAACCTGGAACCCAATCTGCCCATGTAATGTTTACTTTCCTTTTTTTCCTTACTAAGCAACCAGGATGTGCCTGTGTGAGTGACTGGGCAGGAAGCAGAGTTTGTTTATGTGCTTGAGCAGTACATATCAGCCTGTGCACATCCACCAGCTTATTGCTGCCAATCAGTGGGAACAGGAAAGAGTTAAGTGACAGTCCAAAACCAAGAACCCCACACCTATTTTAACTGGTCTCTTTCAGAATAAAGCTCACCTGGATTCACAAAGCAGTACTCTATCTTATGGGAAAAGAAAAAGGCTAAAAGTAAATATGAATCCTTTCTTAAAGCACAGCAAGCACTAAGTTACAGAGGCTGTTCAAAGTAAAGCATCTCTGCAATAAGATCTGATCTGCCTGCAAAAACATAATTTGATGCCAAGGGTTTTTTTGGAATACCAATCACTTGGTATGCCACCTACTTATCAACCACATCCACAAAAAGCACTGTCATCTCTAGGTCATGAATGTCACCAATTACAGACTCTGCCCAAAGGTATTTCTTGAGAACCTAAGAACTCAGCAGAGAAGTTGGTGGAAAATATTTAGCCAAAGTATATTAACAAGAATTTTAAAGAGGAACGTTGTGATTCTGTGTTGTTTCCAGAAGATTCCTTTGGTACAAGAAGAAGCTCCAAATCAGAAATGAAGAAACTGTTTAATGGAGTTCAGAGGTAGCAGAAGGTGCCTGCACAAACTTCTTCCACTGGAATCCAGACACCAACATTCACTGCCATGTGCAAAGAAAACTGTTGTGCAAATAAAACTTTGGTCTGGATTTTGTATCCAAGGGATTCTTTGCTTCTGCAGGCAATACAATCATGAGGGAAAATGTGAACTAGAAAAATGACTGAAATAAGATGTCCTAAAAGTCTAGTCAGACAGGTCAGTTCCTCAAGCACAATACTCCTTACAAGACACCAAAGTATTTTATGCATAGATGATGCAGGTTTATGGACTTCCAAGTGGTGGAAGGCAGTGGATAAAGTACCTTCTAAATCCCTGAAGTATCTTACTCAGGAAGCCTGGTTCCTTGCAGCCAAGAGAAAAGGGCTCCAGAACTTCTAGATAACATTGTCTGTCCATTGCAGAATTAGGCCTCATGTTTTCAACTTATTATTTGAATTTGCAAACAAAAGGAAAGGAGCAGAGAAAAAAAATAAAATTAAAAGACATGTCCAGCTTGTCCATGTTAATTCATCACTGTAACTGCTAAGTCAGGACAAGAAGCCAGAATTCCCTCCAAGCACTAAACCAGCAATGGCCTCTTTCTCTGCAAATCACAGCAGGGACAGAATGGCTTTTCAAACAAGCATTTATGATCAAAAGGCTACAGCATATTATAAATATTTATATGGCCCATTAAATAATAGTCTGTATAAATATTATTCAAAATGTGCATGCTGGAAACCACAGACTTCCCAGTTTATCCTTATACAAATGTGTTAGTTTTCCCACATAGGCAATGAAGAAAGAAAAAGGAGGGGTGAAACTCAGTTGCAAAAATATTTCTTTTAAAAAAAAAGAAAAAATAAGAAAATCCTTGACATTATTTACTTTAATTTAAAAGGAATGACTAAGTAACCAGAGGACAGTTTCACTATGAGACTCCTCTGTCCTACTTCACTTCACGGTTATCAAGCTGCCAGGACGTACCTTTCTGCTAAAGCCAGGGCACAGGGGGGCTGCACTCTCTCATGAGCACAGGGCCAAGCTCAGCACAAGGATCCAGCAGCAGCAAGTCCAGATTTTGTGGTACCGTGGGCTTACACACAAGGAATTAGGAAGGACTGGCATGTCTGTTTTAAACTTTGATCTTTGGAACGCTGCGGGCTGCCCAGACCTGGGATCATGGATAAACAGCGTGCTTTTAGTACTGCATCTGTGCTTTTCTATGGATTACCAAGAAAAAGATTAACAGGCTCAAATTAGGCTTCATAATCTTCGTGTGAAAAGAACGAAATATGCTAAATAAAAGCTGCTCTTCAATTGTAGAAAGGAGATAAATCAAAAGAAGCATTTTTGACACTATACTGGAAATTCAGTGTAGTTGGCTTTCTAGAGGTACAGTAAACTAACACAAGTGGTGCTGGTTAGAACGGCAATCTCTTCTTGCAGACAGTGAACTCCCTTTCCTTTTCCAGGTTCTGTAATTCCTGTTTGAATGTGGAAAGAGAAAGAAGGCACATGTCTGTGTGGGGGAGTGGGAGCAGATGGGGAACTCTAATGCTGTGTTGAAGGGCAGTACTAATATAGAAAATATCCTTAAATGCCCAAGGGACTGTGCTGTAACTATCAACAAACATTTATTTTTCAGCTACCCCACAGCAAACAAAACAAAAATAAGGAACAAAAGCACACCTCACCTCCCCTTTCCCCTTCCAAAACAGAAACACGTACCTGCAGGATCTCTGTCTTAGGAATGTGAGGGCTGTGTTAGCAATAACAAAACTGGAATAAATAAAAATGGAGCTGGGGAAAATATACTTCTTCACTGCAAACCAAACACCTCTAGATTCCTTCATCCATTCTCTGGTACATTCTGTGAAGCTTCCTCACATCTTACAAGGAAAAACAGCTTCAAATAGTGGAAGAGATCTCATTTTAGTAGTAGGATCTGACTCTGACTCCAGTCTCATAATATCTAGATTGTTCCATCAAAACCTTCCTAATTGTCCCCCTAGCACTGTAAAGTAGTCCAAATAAATCCCAGCACAGGCAGGACTGAAAATATTCTATTTTCTAGTATCTCCTTTTCTCTCTATAAATAATTCACTATGTACTAATTTGCTGTAATGTCTCTCCATAGCTTTTTTTTCTCCTTGCTTTCAGTGTCCAAGACAAAGTCATTACTTCATTGCTGCCCTCTGCCCTCTAATTCTATCTTTTGGATTTTAAATACTTTCAGGCCAAACTACTTCCACCTGCTCTGATATAAAGCAAGACATATCCAGGTTTATCCTGGTGTAACCAGTAAATGGAGAAATGAAAAGTACTAAGTAAATTATCCTAAGAAATTAGATCCAAAATTTATTTCTTTTCAGCTTCTGCCTACACAGATGTCTCACTCAGGAACAGCAAAAATATGTCAGCATGACCAGTGTCAATAAATACCAAGCTCTTAAATGTACAACTGATTTGGTTTTCTCTATATTCTGTTCATGAAGAGATTTGTATTAAACAGGAAAATTATCTGCTCTCCTTACAGCTCCTGTCTTCAGCTCACACAGGCAGACACAGCCCGTGGTACTGCTGATCAAGAAAGAGCAGTGGCATTCTGGCCCCAGATTAAAGAGCAGATCAGGGCTGTGCTGGGTCAGAGGAAAGGTCCAATGAGCCCAGGATCCCCCACAAACAGCACAAGCTGTAAGAAAAGCATATGCCTGCCCTTTTCATCCAGCAGCACTTCCCCAGGACACCTTCTTCCTCCTGCTATCTATAGTAGAGGCACTTCCTGAGCCAGAAATTTTATCTTTAGGATTAGCAGACCTTGAAGGCTTTTTTCCTCTCTAAATTTGTTTGTGCTCTTTCTGAATCCAGGGCAACTTTAGTAACTGCAAACTACTGCAGTAATGAGTTATACAGTTCTGTGTAAACAATGCAAGAAAAAGCCCTTTGGTTTGTTCTGAGTGTGCCACCTGCTAGTTTTGTTTGATGTGTCTGAGTTCCTGAGCTAGAGGAGACATTAAGCAATTGCTCTGTATTTACCTTCTCCATGCAGCCATGACTCCACTGCATTCTGAATCATCCCCAAAGGGATCACTGCAGCTATCCACAGACCATGGGTGTTGAGCTGAACTCACAATCTCCACATGCTCAGGGAAGTCAAAAAGCATTTTCCTGCTCTTTGACTGCTCATGGAGGTGGCATTAACAAGTACTATAACACACTGCAGTGTAAGTACTAATAAGCAGCAAGAAATGATCCCAAGACTTTGGGCAAGTGGAGATTCTGCTCAGAGATGCTCACAGGAGGAGAACAATGTGTTGGTGTCAGCTGAGAGGTGCTGCTCTGGAGGTGGCTATGGAGGGCCAGGGATTTCCACCTTCAGGCAGGTCCTAAAACACTGGCCTCAAACCAGAGGGATGCAGGAGCTCCTTCCACCTATGCGCTTGGAGAAGACTCAGGACTACTGCTCACCCTGGTTTTTCCTGGAAGGAAGATCCAGGCCCTCCATGGCAGCAGCATGAGGCCCATGCTGAGCACCCCCAGATGCCCCCTGCCACACAAAGGAAACAAGTGCAGCTCTCTCTGCTCCAGTGCTCACCTAACCCCGGGAGCAGCAGGAAACAGCTGTGGAGAGGAGCTCTCAGGAAAAAGGAAGGCTGAGAAAAGGGCCACGAGTACACACACCACCAGACGAGAAGATGCAGGCTACTGGGGAAATCCAACAGCAGCAATTCCCTCCAGAGCCCTCTCAGCCCTGCTGGGACTGGGCCATCACTTCAAAAGCAGGGTCTGCTCCTGCACCCATTAGTGGCAAACTCCCAGGCACACCAGCAGTTCAGGATCAAACTCCTGATGCCCCTGAACATCACAGGTGCACTCACAGGTCGGCAGGATTCTGAACACTTGCCATAACCTCCAACTTGTCAAACAGAGGAAATGCTGATCGGATATTGCCAAGACACAATTCTCAGGAAATGCACAGGAAAACCTAAGGAATAAGGGAGCACCAGCAGCACCCTTTCCTCTCCACAGCAGCACCCTTTCCTCTCCACAGCCTGGCAGTGCAGACAACTCCAGCACCCGCAGCTCTTCGGCTCCATTCCCTGCTCTGACGCTGCAGCAGCACACATCCCCACAGGCTGTGCCAATGCCCTGGCAGGCAGACGTGTCCCCAGTGACACTGCAGAATGCCTGAAGCTCTGAAAGAAGACACTACCTTGTTTACATTGACTGAGGGGGGAAAAATGCCATCTGATTATTACATAAATTCTGGCTGTAACAGCTTCATGACTAGTTGAAAAGAGGTAACAGGCTCCGAAATGACTGATGGACCCAAGTGTTTGGATCCACCAGCTTATTAATCTAATGCTAAGGAAGATCTTTCATATCCCTGTGTCTCTATCACTTTAACCTACCCATGATGGACAGACAGAATAATCTCTGTTCTTTCCTTGTAAAATTGATTCATGTACTGTGACTTTTTTTCCATTTTTTTCATTCTATGATATGATGAAAATGGGGAAACAAACAAAACATTCCAAACAAGAAACAAAACACATGCCAGAAAAAAAGAAGCATACAGTAAATACAACCCTAGCACAATACTATTAATCTGCAGAATATCTGTTTAAATTATAAAATGTAATTTGGAGAATGCAATTTGAAAGGCACAATTACAGCTCACAGAACAGCTTTCAACTGCATTCCTGGAGCAAACCAGCCTCAGCACCAGGAGCTTCTTGCAGGATATGTATTGCTTACCTGGCATCCTGGGTAAATGCAGCCATTATGCTACTGTGGATTCTGAATTAGCCAATTTAGGTTAATGCTGATCGTCTAACTTTAATCTCATCTTCAGATTCTGGTGCTACATCACGGTTGAAGCTGGCACTAACCCTGGGATTACGTACCAGCACATCAGTATAAAAATAATTTGTTCTGAGTTCACAGTTTTATGAAATGATAAAACATCAAAATTAGCATTCTGGCTGAAATCCACTGCATTTCCCATCAAGGCTTACACATTTAAGCAACATCTGAACCAACTGCCTATAATTACTCCTGGCAGATACTGGAGCACTTAGGCCAGCAGTAGATGCAACAGTGAAATAAATTTTTAAAGACATGCTGCAAACCACTTCTTTCAAGATGCTCAGCCCAGAAGCAAACATGTGTCCATAAGCCAAATCCACGGTTTATTATACAGGATTTGTTCACTCTTGCATAGTAAAAGCCTGAGAAGAACGACAGCCCCAAGTAATCTGCCAGTTTAAAATTAAACATTTATTTGGGCTGCAATTCCAAAAACACTAGCCCTGAAGTTGCTGTCACAACTACTTAAGGGGAATTGAGGTGGTGTATTAGCTTAGGTTAAAAGAAACACTAATTCTGTACAAACCCCAGTTATTTACTTATTCAAAAGAACCAACATTTTAAAATAATTTAACTGAGAAACACAGAGTGAAGTAACAGAAGTGGCTAGAAATACACATAAAATAGACACTTCCTAGCACAGAACTAGTTTATTTAGTCTCTCCTGACACTATAAATTTATTTCTGCCATGATTCTTATAGCTGGGAACAGCTGTCCCTACAAGCAACCAACTCCCCCCATATTCCTCTTTCATCCTCCTTCCCAGGAAAAAAAAAAAGTGAATCTTTCTTTTTCCATATGCTTGTACACATTCCTGAAGGAAAGGGGCCATTAACATTACAGACCTTTTAAAATTTTCATGTTTTTGTACTACATTTAAGTACAGTTAGAAAAAACTTCAAGTACTTAAGCAAATGGCCTTCCAGGATAAGGGAATACGTGAGGATGAAAAACAAGACCGCCTTCACAATAATGTGTCTGCTTATTACTTTCTAAAAACCTCAGAGATGACTGAGCCCTCTCCTCTACTTCCCTGGAATTTGTTTCATAAGTATTCTCCAGAGAAGATGCATTGCTGCTAAATTTATTAAACTTCCTAACAAATCCCAGGCACCTCAGCAGAGCACGAATCTGCCAAGTCACCAGTTCCCCACCGGCGCAGAGCCCGTCACCGGGAGGAACACGGCCGGGTTGGAAGGTCTGGAGCCAAGCACCAGTAAATTCCACCAGGTTCCTGGGATGTGCTCCGTGCCAGACCCTGAGCTCTACGGGAATGCAGGGACATGACAAGGAGACAGGGCTGCAGAGGTGCCAGGATCTGCACAAGGACAAGGCAGGCAGCACTGGGAGCAGAACAGCAGTGCCAGCAGCACCTGTAACAGAGAGATGAGACGGGAAACTACATTTATGGAAATCTCCCGGGGATCTGGAAGATTAGGCAAGTGTGTGAGTGATGGGCATGTCCCGCCTGCCCAAGTCAGGTCACCTGAGCGCTGCTATTTCACAGAATCACAGAATAAGCTGAGTTGGAAAGGACACTCAAGGATCATCAAGTCCAACTCCTGGCCCTGCACAGAACAACCTCGAGTCACACCATGTGCCTAACAGCATTATCATCCCAAAGCTGCTTTGAGCTCTGGTTGGTTTGGTGCTGTCACCACTGCCCTGGGGAGTTCGTTCAGTGCCCAGCCACCCTGTGAAAACCTTTTTCCACTATCCAATCTCAACCTCCCCTGACACAACTCCAGGACATTCCCTCGACTCCTGTCACTGAGCTCCACAGAGAAATCAGTGTCTGCCCCTCCTCTCCCCCTCACCAGAAGTTGTATTTAAAGCACAGGGGAGGCGGGATAAGGAGAAAGGAGGCACTGTGGGGATCCCTGGGAAGCCTCAGATGCCCCCACTGGCAGCAGGCACCCCGGGGCTGNTCACCTGAGCGCTGCTATTTCACAGAATCACAGAATAAGCTGAGTTGGAAAGGACACTCAAGGATCATCAAGTCCAACTCCTGGCCCTGCACAGAACAACCTCGAGTCACACCATGTGCCCAACAGCATTATCATCCCAAAGCTGCTTTGAGCTCTGGTTGGTTTGGTGCTGTCACCACTGCCCTGGGGAGTTCGTTCAGTGCCCAGCCACCCTGTGAAAACCTTTTTCCACTATCCAATCTCAACCTCCCCTGACACAACTCCAGGACATTCCCTCGACTCCTGTCACTGAGCTCCACAGAGAAATCAGTGTCTGCCCCTCCTCTCCCCCTCACCAGAAGTTGTATTTAAAGCACAGGGGAGGCGGGATAAGGAGAAAGGAGGCACTGTGGGGATCCCTGGGAAGCCTCAGATGCCCCCACTGGCAGCAGGCACCCCGGGGCTGCCTGCGGGCTGTGGAGGGCAGCCCCGCTCCCACTGAATACAGGAGTTATATACGGCCGTGCTGTGGAGAAACGTCAGCAGGAGACAACTCGGGGAAGGCAGAAGGATGTAAATCCCATGAGCTACACGAAAAGCAGGCTCTGAACTGATTTGGAGCGATGTGACCGCTCAGCCCACGCACGGCCGGGGCGCGCCGCACGGGGCCCGCGGCTGCGGCGAGGGGCTCCCTGGGGAAGGAGGCGGCGCTGGTGATTCAACAACAACACGAACGCGAGCCCTCAGTTTCATAGCGGCATCCGAGCCCTCACGGAGGGGGACGGATTCCTCCGGGCGTCACGGCGGGGAAGGGGCAGGGACAGGGCCAAGGACAGGGACGGGGCGGGGGCAGCAGCGGCCNCCTCACGGGCGGCCGCGCTGAGGGGCCGGGGGCCGCCGTGCCCTGGCGAGCGCCATCACTTACTTGTGCACCCTGGCACTACCTGGGCCGAGCACACCCCGGCGGGGACGTGCCCCGAACCCCGCCGCTGCCGGGAAACCCGCCGGGCTCCCCCTTGCCGGGCTCCCCCTTCCCGGGCCGGCCGCGCCTGCGCCGGGAAGGGGCGGGCAGGGGAGGCGGGGGCGGCCCCCCGGGGCCTCCGCGGGCCGAGGGG
>VZRZ01007083.1:176411-201479 GCA_013398175.1 Climacteris rufus
GGCTTCAACCAGGAACCGGCGGGGTTTGGTAAATGCGCTGATAAAATTCTATTTCCCAGCCCCGTTGGCCCATCCAGGACCGCACAATATCGGCGGTCGCAGAAGCATTGGAGCGATGCAAGAAGCCACATGGCGAGCCCCGGGAAGAATGTATACAATATAGAAGAATAAATGTATATCAAGATACTATCTACAACATAGAAGAATAAATATATGTGTCTACAATATAGAAGATAAATACATATAAATATATATAAGTATATAAAAGAATAAATAAAAACGAGGAGGGAATGTCAGGGCTGAGGACATCCCCCACCCACAAATACGCAATTGCTTCTTTAATAAGTAAAACAGGGCTGCAAGCCATGAGTTTGGTTTTCTGCATGGGTTACTCTGAGAGTTTTACCAGAAAAGCTGGAAAATTGCTAATGTAAGAAGTAAACCCTGAGTTTAGTTAAGGTTTGCTGAACATGGAGGGGAGACGGGGCAGTGGGATGCCCTCAAATGCATCCCTGGAAAACAGAGAGATCGCAGAATCAATTAGGCTGGAAAAGATCGCTAAGATCATTAAGTCCAAGGCATGGGACAGCCATGGCTGAGCACTGCAGCAGTTTGGGAGCAGATCCCACCACATCCCTCCATGACCCTCCCCAGCCCACGCAGGGAGGAGCGGATGGCAGCCTTCACATCCCCATCACATCCAAACACTTCTGGCCCCAGGGAGCCACCAGGGACTTTTCCCGTTACTCCCCAAATATTCTACAACACGAAATCTTGCAGCACAAAAAGTTCTCTTGCAACATTTCCAGAGTATTCCCGCTTCGGCCCGGGCAGAAATGCTGCAGGAACAACCTTGCTCAGGGAAAGATGAGTGTTGTCTCGTGGTTAGAGCACAGGGTTCGTGGTCAGGAGCTGTGGGTTCTCATTCCAGCCTTGCCACTGAATCATTTTGAGAGCTTTGCTAGTCACTTTGTACTAGAACCAGTCAGTAATTTTCCGTTGGAATGATTTTCTGATGGAAAACAAGCTCCTACCAAACTGAAATCTGGGTGAAAACTGACTTTTCCATTGGGAATAGCTTGCATCTAGGCAGGGTCAGAAAGGACATTAAACCCAAACTGAAGTGTTTTGGGGTTTCTTGCATTAGTCAAAATGCTTTGCTTTGAATAAATAGATTTAAATAAAATACCCCCTCCTGAGTATAATTCCAAGTCAGTTCGTGGCAGGGTGGGAGCGTGTGCTCTCATGCTCTGCTGCGCTCCCCAGGAGGTCTGCACTGGAGTGGGATTCAAATTTCACTTTTCTGAGACGTGCACATCCCGATCTGAGTCAGACCTGGCCCGTGGGGACAAATCCTAGAGCAGGACCACCACTCTGACCAGGGAAGTGCTCCATGGAGAGAAAGTGTAGAGTTCAGAGACACAAACAAGCTGTTTCACATTAGCTCAGTGGCCTTAAAACAAAGCACCATGACTGGGGAGATACCCAAATGCTTTGTTCGATTGAAAAGCAGTAAAATGAAGCCCAGAGAAATGGACCTGATTCTGTTCCAGAGTCCTATTCCTTTGTTCATTCAAAACAAATTTATTCCTGCCTTCTATATATTCATACACTGACACTTTCTTTTGGTATAATACTTGTTCTCCTCCCACAATGTATTTGTAGACACCATTTAAGTCCCTTATTTGTTTTGCCAAGTTAAACATTAACCATTTATTTTCTTTCAAAACAGCAAGCTGTTGGATTATCTAAGAAGTTTGCTCTGCACTTGTTTCACTCAGAATTCATCTTTTCTGAGCATGAGTGATCAGAGCCTGACATACCCAAATGATACCTTGCTAAAGACTTTTACAGTGGCAATAATTCCCCTGCACTTTTTACTTACAGATGGGGATGAAATTTGCCTTTTTTACACCTATATCACATTAGCACCTCAATTTATTCAGGTCTTTTTGCTCTAATAAATAGCAAAAATAAGTACAAACAAATGTATTAATTTTTTGCTTAATATATTTTTCCATTTCATCTCGCTTCTTTAGTACTCACATGGCTTCTTTCCAAGTGGGTGACAAGTGGAAGATATTTTCAAGAACAATTATAAGATTTCCAGCTTCCAAAATCCAACTCCTGAAAATGCTTTCTTTTTATTATTAAAGAATCCAAGTTTAGATTAGCACATGTTCCCAAGCCCAGATGAGGTTTAATTCATTGCTCCTTTGAAATATTCTGAAAGCCAAGGGTTAAGAGGTGTTATCCTAGTGCAGAATAATGATTAATTTGTGCTTTGTATCAAGTGCAGGAGAGTAGATACGTGTGCAGTGAGTCCTCTATAATTTGAAAATCATTCCATAAACTTGAAAGTATCCTGTGGATATATGTGCCTTAAATGGAACACAAAACCACTTTTTCTGTTTAGAGTGTGGCTGTTTCAGTTTTTCTTCAAATAACCCCCCTCTTTTTCCAAGATTCTGGACGGATTCACTTAAAATACACTCTTTTGCTATTTCATTACAGAGTAACTAATGAAAATTCCATTTTAAATGTGCTTTCTGGGAGAGAGGGTCTTTTTTTCATGATTAACCAAAGCCCGTATTTCAAGCAGCAGGGATACAGCTCCAGGTAGCGTAAATCAGCATTGCCCAAGATGGCCCACAGTCCTCTCAACCCCACAGAACAATTTAGTGGGTTTGGGTGACAGTTGGCATCTTTGAAATATTCTCTTTTGCAGAACTAGACTAGATGTGACACTTGCTGGGGAAGAAATCTTGCATAAATCTGTCTAAAAAGACTCAATCATATTACTTCACTAGCCATGGTAACCTTTGGAGGCCAAAGACCAGACAGGTTGAGAAATGGAGCATGAGTCCATAAAGGTGACAATTCCATTAACTGCAATCAGAGAGAGAGGTGAATGGTGAGATAAAGACAAATGACTTCTTCTGTAAAGAAAAGAAATTATGTGTGTGAAGGGGAAAGAGGCAGAATGAACATTTTCCAGCCTTGTCAAGGAAATAAAGACCCAGCCCTGCTCCCTTGAGATCAACACAAAAAAGTGTCTCGAGGTCCATGGATGCAAGTTTTGTCCCAACATCCCAAATTCCTGGTGAATGTCAAGCAGCAATGGGCCTCTGAGCACCCAAAAATTCCACTTTGGTGTTTATTAGCATAACATTAGAAGGAAAAAAAATAGTTCTAAAGGTTCCTGTTCATGTGTGTGCTTAGGCAGCTCATACAAGCACATGAAGGTGGGTTTTAATCTCCTCTGAAGAAGTATAACACTGGTGTAGGAAAGAAAGCTGGGGAATACTCTGGATTAAATGCTTTTTTATTACAGCAGGACTATTCATTCAAACACGGAAATAGGGAAGTAAAAACCAACTGAATTCTCCGCACCGACAAGAAGGGATTTTTGAGTGTACAATAGGGAAAAAAAGGAAATTTCCTTTGGGGGACTTTTCTGGTTTTAACAGAAATATTAAGTTACTCTTGGATACTAGGGCGGCCAAAAAGGGAAATCCCTGTTTTACACAGCTCTAAATATAGCTAGAAAAATAATTCCGATTTTATCAATTTGTGGCCCATTTCCTCACGTTTTGGGCAGCTCACTTTTTAGTACCAAAGTGAGAAGCTGATACAAACAAGTATACAATATTTCAGGCTCCACCAGAATTCCAGTGTCTTGCCCAGGGCCTGTTCCTGCCTGCCCTCTTGGCTGGACACCAATATCCTTTATTCTCAGGGGAGTCAGCCTTCCAAAAAACCACTTGGCACTCGAGTCAGGGCTGCTCTGTTTTCCTAACGTTCACGGCAGGCAGGATGTTTTCTGACTCTGGTACCCAACAGTTGAGCATTCCAGACAGTACAGGGATTTTTCTTTCAAAACCACACTGCCAATGCCATAAGAATAAGTGAGGTTCTATGACACCGTGTGATCCTGGTGGGAAAATAGGATGACTTTGTTGTCACACAGCGATACACAAAGGGAGAATGCACATGGCTCCTGCCACCTTTGTAAGCTCTCCTTCTGTGGTGTGAATGCTGAAAACATCCTGGCTTAAAGTCCTGTTTTCATCAACTGGTTCCCCTCTGGGAAGATTGCCAGGAGGAGAAGACCCCCTCCCAAAATGCCTGGCCAGAAAAGCAGCCCACTGGTGCAGTGAGGCAGAGGGGTTGCTCAGTAGTCTGTGCACACAGTGTTTTCAGCAAGTGAAAATGTTGTTTTCTTCCCCAGAACACACAGCACAGATACCCCTGCAACACTTTTGCCTATCCCTTTACACTTCTTAAATTTTAGAAACATTTTATCATTACTATTTATATTCAAGTGATTGCTGAGCTCCCTGGTGCCGGGGCCTTGTGGAACAGACACTGCGCAGGGCAGGGCAGGCAGGTGGCAGCTCCCAGCCAGGACTCCTCACTGACCAGGAGCAGACAGATTATCCTGGGAGGCAGAGTGCCAGAGGCATCTCCCACCACAGCTCTGTGCCAAAATCCAGATGTACAAAATCATGAAATCACAATCTGTCGAGCTGGAAATGAATTTCACAAACCAAGCTGCGAACATCTCCTTAAATTTCACAATACCTTACATATCCAGAAAAACAACGAACAGAGGTTAAATATTTTTTCTGCAACATCCTTCCAAGACTTTTTCCATAGGATATGACCAGCTTGCATGAAATACTTTGTTACAGTGGTGATAGATCCCACAGTGATGCCAAATCCAGTCAGCCTGCAGAGGATTGAAGAAGGCTCAGCCACCCTTCAGACAGTGTGTCCTGATGCCATTCCTGGCACCTTCTACAAAAGGCAGATCTTATTTTGCCCTTTGAATTCCAAAACACAGTCAGGGGAGGCAATCAGTCAGGATCTGTTAATTTGTAAAAAATATAACTGTCTGTTCTCCAAGGGCAAGATTAACTGGGATCTGTACTTCCCAGATTATAAACAACACGCAGCCTTTCCCCTAAACTCATTGCAAAATGTACAAATGTTCTAACGCCAGCTCTGTAATCTTTTAAAATCTTAAACGGAACAGGGGCTCATTCCATTACATAAAAAGAAGTTTGTAGGATCATGTAGCTACCTGCAAATCATACACAGATAAACCAAACAGCACGAGCAACAGGAATAAAGTCACCCTTTATGTAGCTGGTTCCTATAGCAGTGAGATTGTCATGCTCTGTATACAACCCAAAACAAATTGGCTGTTTAGAATTAAAATATGATACTGTTTCCAAAAGTCTTGCCTCTAGGGAGATCATTTTATACCACAGGGCAGATTCAGCCCTGGTGTAGGATTTCTGATTTTCATGGAATTGCACCATTAAGGAATTTGGCCCAACATCTTACCCACACTGATGCAATTCAACTTTTAAGGGACAGTTATGGGGTTTCCTCCTAAGTCAGGCCAAGTTTCTGGAACAAGGGAAGTCTGTAAAAGAAACCGTTGGAGGGATGTTTCAGTCTGGCATTTAGGAACATTCGCACATTAGAAAACGTCACAGGATTTATTTTGTACATCTTGCACGTTAGAATTTTGTGCTTTTTCTTCTCTCCTTACACATACATTGTCAGTAGGTGGTCACAGCAAAACTGGATAAAACCCAAAGGAATGTAATGAAATGATTATAGACAGCGTGAGTAGAAAGACATTTGTGGATGCAGTTCATTCTGCCTCATCTCTGTTATATAAATCTATTTTCCATACTTAATGTATTGCCTGAGCTTGCAATATATGATTAACAGAACGTCTGCACCAATCAGGATGCTGGAGAAAAATGTAAGATGTTAATTCTCCAGCATTTTAGGTAACTTTAAATATTTTGGGCGTGACTGATCTCACAGAGTGCTTTGAATTTATGCTTTGCATGACAGATGGAAATCTGAATACACACACTGATGCTCTCACTGATGTTGAAAACTTCTGTGCAGGAACAAAGAGCTATAACACTTGCCTGCTCCTGGAGCTAACCTGGTATTTCCTAAAATCATGCAGCTCCATAGGTCATGGCCCAGCAAACAGGAGCTTCCCCAGCTCTTCCTGCCAGCGCTGCACGTACCGGGCACCGTGACGGGGCTGGAAATGTGATGCTGTCAAGGGCCTGGGGGAGATTATTCCCTTCCCTCTGCAGTTGTTTGAGCTGCCCAAACAGTATGAAGCAGATCTCACGTTCTTAAGGCTTCCTGGGAAAATCAACACTGTTTCAAAACCATACCAGAACCAAAACTATGGAAAGATTAATCAAGCTTGGGTCAAGAGAAAAGAAGGATGCAACAGCTTGTGGCAGCAGTGAGCTGGTAAATGATGTGCCCAGTGCTGAGCTCTCTTATGAGACTGAATATTCAGTGCATCACACCAAAAACTCCTTTGGACTATTGACATAATATTTGAAAGTACATGGGAAAAGATAGAACAATCAAAGGTACATTTTAACTTTCCTACTTGCATTCTTACATTAATCTGACAATCATGGTATAAATAAGCCTTGGTATAAATAAAATGGAGCAAATGGCATCAGTAAATTGAAATACAGAGAGAAATATGTGTAGAGTATGTTTTAATGTGTGTACAAGATCACAGAGAGTTTGGTACAGCTGCAGTTTGCACGAGCAGCAGAATGAACCTACTTCAGGCATTCTTTAAAATCCCACTCTGCTTTGCTACCCTTTGGATTTTGCAGTTTGTCTTTCCAAAGCCATGATAAAGCCACCACGGCTTTAATCAACTTTTTGAACCACTGACCAGTCAAAAAATCTGTAAGTGAAATAAAAAGCAAGACACAACAAAAATCAGAAATGCTGGACATTTTTGCCATTTCTGTCAGCCACAGCTAGGAATGTTGTTATAGAGAAAGATAAGAAATTGAGGAAGGAAATAAGTGGTAACTGCATGCTTATTTTAGGGTATATTATGTCTGATTGTTTCAAAATTAGGAGGAATATGTGACTGGGTACATAGCTCCACCCTCTCCAAGAATTGCTGGGATCATTGTTTATGAGTGTGATCCAAACACCAGAACAGTTTCCTTACCTACAGTCTGTTGCAATCATGGAAATACCATGGGATGTTCTGGTTGACACCTCGTCCCCATGGTCACAGCGTACACTGGGAAGTCATCATCTGGGAACATATGGGACTGGAAAATGAGGATGGCAGATAATTATCCCATATTTCCTTTAATGGAATCCTGGCCACTGAGGGTCAGCAGCTAAGAAGCAAATCCATGTGAAGGGCACGATTTCACCACAGTGGGCACAGGACCTGAGGTGTGGTTGCTGAGAGCACAACCTCACCCTTCCTGACCACCTATTACAGTCACCCTGAAAGGCAAGTGCCCTGCTTCATGGGGTTTTTTTCCTCTTTATTGCTTTAAAGTAAACTGGCAGCTCAAAGTTTCATCTAAAGCTGTTTCATATGCCTTTCTGCTTTACAAAAAAAAGGTCCATCTAAGGGTTATCTATTCAACACGAAGCTTTAGGAAATGACATTGATCTGGAATAAAAAAATATCTGTTAGAGCTGCTTTCTTTTAATGTTAGTGAAGGAGAGAAATCTTAGATAGAGCTGTGGATGTGACTGTCATCCTTTGAGAAAATAAATGTCCTAAGTTAGCTCAGTGGTACTCGTGTCACTGAGTTGCTCATGTTGAAAATTGATATCAATACCATGACCTTAATAACGTAAAATTTTGACCCAAGAGTAATGTCCCTCTGTAAAAGGAAGACCTCCCAAATTAAGATTTAAACTGCTCCATCTTGAGCTAAAGAACTCTTTTTCCAAGCTGCTGCCTGCATTGGGCTTCAAACCAAAACTGCAGAGGAGGAAGCCTGATGTACAGCAGTTAAAATACATGGAGGATTTGGGGGTTTTGGTGCACCAAGCCCTTCCAAGTACACCATATTTGCAGTTTGGTATTGCAAGCATTTCTCTTCCCACTGGAAGGTTAATCTATCATGGAGGAATACTTGCCTCTCAGACAATACCACAGGCTGCTCATGTTCTTGCTCCATTAAATTATTCTGAAGCAGAAGGAAACAAGTGTCACCTGTGGTGGGGGGTGTTTTGCTTAGATTGTTTTAGACTTTTATACTCCTATTAAAGGGAACCAATTCAGAGGTTAAGAGTAGTATTTTTGGCCTTTTAATCATGTCCTTTTCAAGGTAATCCATATTTTAGCAGGGGCTCATGATGTTGTCTGCATTTGTAACCTATTGCCAGAATTATTCCATGGAATTTTGCACAGATCCCGGGACCAGGGAGGTGTGTGAGTGCAACCCCCAGCAGTCCATCCCAACCCTTTGCAGTGTGTTCAGTGTGTAAAACCTCACACTGGTACTCTGGGTTGAGTGACAACCTTTGGGGACTGCCATTCAATGTCCTTAATATTGGGTGGCAGGAAACCAGGGGATGAAACAAGCCACTGCTTTTGGTTTGCAAGGTCCCAAAGCCCTGAGCTCTGGTTCTAGGGGGATATCTGCTCTTTGACAACACTTCCCACCGTGTGTTCCAGCCAGGAAGATGGATGTACCTCAGTTAAAGTGAGTCATTCACTGAACCTGGGCCAAACTTTGAAGCAAATCTGGGCCAGTTTAGTGCCTCAGGAGGAAACCTGGTTTTTGCATGAATTAGATGTGAAAATAAGCAGAGCCTGACTGACATCTCCTCCGAATTCCAACTGTAAGGGTAAAACCCAGAGGGCATGAGCCTCAGGCATGACAAAAATGAGGAGGGGAAAATGAGGCTTCCTGTCTCCCCTCCAAGAGCCAGAGACACACATGTTCCTCAGAACGTAGGCTAAATTGTTAATTATTTATACACTAATTAAGTAATGCTTATAGAATGGCTTACATATGTAAATGGCTGGAAAGATGCTTACGTTTTTCCTGCACTCTCCAATTAAAGGAACTTTCATTATAGAGCAAAACAATTCCATCCCAACTTGTTACACCAGTTCTATAGCCAGGCAGCTTTGCAGCCACTGCTTCCAGCTCAAACTGGGCTATTGTGTTTCTCTGAGGAAACTTCTGTGCTGGTTTGTAGTTGTTTTAATTCCATCACAGATCACATTCTGTTTAATGATAATTTGATTTTGCATTGCAAGACCCAGATGTACATTAGGAGGTCGCAACCTTTCCATTTATCTCTTAAAGTAACTATTTTTTCCCCGAGTTCCATCAGGTTAAAACAGTTAGCAATTTTTCTCCTTGAAGTGTCCCTTCAGCTTGGCCAAGATATATAATAGATCAGTGTAGCTACAAATGCATTACAACATTAGTCATCAATTAGTTTTAAACCATCGCTGTAATATATCATTTATCCAGCTTGCTGTAGCACTATTGTGAACATTTAATTTTTTAAAGGCATCTTGATTTTTTAACCTGACGGCTGCATCCCCCTTTTGTCTCCTGTACAGACATCTCCTTAAGGAACAATAAAAATTAGATTTGTTTGACCTGCACTCAGGGTTCGTTTAAGCGAGATGGATTTTAATTGCTCTGCCCAGTCTACCAGACAGCTTTTATGTAATATTCCAGACATTTACGCACTGTCTTTTCCCTTGCTGTAAGCAGGTGTGTGTGCCCACAAATGCCTGTAGAGCAGCTCCTACAATTCATTTCACATCTCTGACAATCCTCTGGGAAATTGCTTTCTCTGAGATACTGTTGGCATCAAATTAAGGACTCTGGTCATTGCCACTTCTTCCCTCCTAATACCATTTTGCTTTGTCTTTAAGATTCACCTTTTTGTGTGGCTAATTCTAAAAGGACCTTGCTGAGGACTGTGTTCCTTGGGCTTGTGTTGTCATTATAAGGCACAGATGACTCGCCCCTGCATCTCCCTGTAGTGAGAATGGGTACGGGGCCTTACCTGTCCCTCCCAAAATCCACAATTCTAAGATCTGTGATTTGACAAGGTTTGGAGACAGCTCAGGCTGGGAGAAGCAGGTCTGTGCCACAGTCGTTGGTATCTTTTAGGATCTCTGACTTCCATGAGGAAGTCAGGCGAGGAAGTTATCCCAGCTCTGCCTCAGAGCCCCAGCCAGCCCCGCGCTCTGCCAGCCTGGCTGGAGGCACCCTGAGCTCACGTTTGCCCACAATGAACCTTATTTGCTGCAGCTGCTCCAGCAGGGAGAGGAGAACCTCATGTGGAGAGTGCTCTCCCTGCTATCTCTCCCCTTCCACGGGTGATACAATCTGAACATGAGGTCCTCTGTTTTTCCTCTTCTCCCCATTCCTAAAAAGGAAGATTTGGCTGTCCTGTGAGTTACCAAATCAGCACAAAAAATGGGCCTCCTAAGCAGTTCTTTGTGCCTACAGCTGGTTCTGGTCTCCTCTCTGTTGGACACACACATGTGCTCAATTCCCAGTTGTGCTGGATGCCTATTAAAAGAACAAATCTGCAAGTGAGGAGGGTCTCTTCTGCCATGTCAATGCAAGTGAAATACGTAAATCTCCTGCATGCTGAGGCACATGAATGCTCAAAGTGCTTGGGAGAACAGCTGGGAAAAAGAATAAGCAGTTTTTATTCTGCTGCAAAGTGTCACTGATCCAACTTGCTAAGCTGATCCTCATGTGGCACATTGTGCCTGCCCCATGATACTGCCTACTGCTTCCAGGGGGGGTGATTCAAAGGGCTCAGCACTTCAGTCAGCACAGGAAAAGGGACAGAGCTGCTTCTCCCACAATGGTACAACCAGCAAGATGCACAGCAGCAAGGGAGCACTGCAGTGGAAAGGACAATTCCAGTTAGGAGCCCCATGAGGGAGTGGAGTGGAGATCATGGTGAGCCATGGAGAAAGCAATGGAGGAGCAGGGGGAACTGCCTGTCTTGCCAGCCTGAGAAGCCAAAAGAGGTTTGGAATAATATTCCTACGTGCCACTGTTTGTCCCCTTTTATCTGCCCAGTCACTCAGGAGACATCCTGGAGCGAGACTGGTACGTGATGATGGGTGAATCACAAAGCATTTAAGGAAAATGAAGGGTTCTGTTGGAGACTGTGGAAGGAAGTCCAGTTTCCTTTCCTTTAAACCGAGCAGAATTGCACACCTGACCAAACCCCAGAGTACAAGTGCACAGCTCAGGGCATTTACCTTCCACCTGCCCTGCCTGAGCCAGCACCCCAGTCCCCCCATAAGCCACATGGATGGCTTCCCTCTGGACAAGAGAGAGGAGCAGAAGAACATGTTCATTGTTAATTGTGGCATCTGTGGAAGAAATTCAGATGAGACGTTCACTGAGAGAAGCCTTAGAAGACTGTTAGTTGATGTAAAATTTGTGACATCAGGAAAAGAGATGGGAGGTCTAGCACACTTACTTTGCATGTGGACCCATAATTCTTAATTTCATATTCTGGTGGTTTTTCCCTGGGGTTTTTATATCCATCAGTAAGACACACCAATATTTTTTACTTCCCTGACAGAAGCACTGAAAATCAGAACCCATTTATTTAGTACCAAACAAAAGCAGAAATGAGAGCAGGCTCCAGCACTAGAATACACATTTGTAACTCTCTGAGGACCAAATGCAGCAGAGCTGGAACTCTCAGCAGCCGTAATGTGCACCGAGAAGTCACATTTGTTCAAGAAAAGCCACATTACTTATATTAATTGGACGTGTCCAGCTCATCCTGAGTCCACTTAAGGCTTGGCAAACCTCTAGCTCTGAATATAACAAAGGTATTAATACAGATATTCCTTTCTATTATCCCATTTACATAACAACTCCCACCTTTGCAGCCTAATACTTATTCTTTGGAACACAGAGAACTATTGACTCATATCTGGACTGGGTTGCCAAAACCTCCTAAATTTAGAGATGTTTGGAACAAGAGAGGGAGTTTGGTTCAGGCCCATCCACAACAGCAAATTAAACACAAGCCATCATCTGTGCGAGGGACATTTTCGGCGTGTCCAGGGCCTGGCGGGAGCTGACATTCCTTCTCCCAGAAAGATTTACAGAATTTGTGCATTGAAAAGCATTGAGGTAAGCCCTGGTCTGAGGGCCAAGTGCATAAATTAGACCTGTCCCCTCCCTTCAGTAAATTACAGACGTACACGCCGTAGGTTGGCTCGCTGTGCTCTTGGCAACTCCAGCTCTGTGAGTGTGTGTCCACAGAAAGGGAGTTTGTGTCATACTCACACATTTACATTTTCTTTTCTCAGGCTTTGGTGCAAGGAATATGTTGTACATCATTTTTTCCCTCCATTCACATCAGATACTGGGCTAAACAGACAGGAAAAAAAAAAGTAATATTAAAATGTTGGCACGTATTGCACTTTCTCAGCAGAAACTGTGTCGCTTGCACATCACTTTGGTTTAAATGATGTAGTTCAATGTAAGGTCAGCAAGAAGTGCTGGATTAGCATCTGCAGAGATTAAGGTCCTCTCCTCATTCACAGAACAAGTCCAGAGCAAGAAATATCATTAAAGCTCCATGCACAAAGCTTCTTCCTTAGAAGCCATTGATATTTCCTCAGGCCAACCAAGAGCTCACCTGTTCCTTGAGCCCTCAGTTTATATGGAAAACAAACTGGCCAGCTGGCAGAGTGACAAGGGCACTGACACTACCAAACTGCTTCTTCCAGCACTGTCAAGGTTTTTGTGAGCTGCATATTTGCAGAAGTCCATGTACCTGTGAAATAACTGAATCACTGCCTTCCATGTGTCAAAATTATGCCATTTCTGGGCTGTTGCATCTTCCTCCCACAGATCTACCACACTTTGGGTAGAATGCTTGGCCTGAAAACCCAAATACGTGCAGCAGCTCAGACTGGCTCTCAGCAACTTCTAGAAAAGGAACACAGTGAATGGGACTGGGAACCCCACACAACATCCCAAAGGGATGCAATTCACTCCAGGCTTTCAGCCTTCCAAACTGCATTATCTGTCTGAAGGTTTTCTCTATGACCAGAAGAACCAGTGGAATTTCATTGAAGGCTGCAAGCCTCACGCAATCAGGCAACGTGAGAATTAGGGTTTCTAAAAAAACCCCAGTGTTTTGAACATACTGCAGGGACTGCTGCTACAAAGTTATGCAAATTCCAGATCTTCTGTTTCTGTAAATAAAAATTTTCCAGGGGAGAACATACAGAGGAGAAGTCATGTGCTCTTGCCTAAATAGGAATCAGGAAATTCAGGCTCTGGTCTCAGCTTCATTCAGACACTTCAACTCACAGGCTTCCACCTTCCATGGTAAGACCAAAACAATGGTAATAAAAATCACAATGAAAACAATTGGAAAATATTTGCATAACTATTTAGCATGTGTTTGCATGCTTTGCATGTTAAACAAGGGATTGTTCCTCATCCCACATTCTCAGGACAGATAGGGAAGTAGAAAGTGGGGAGCAGAGTGGGAACAAAACCTAATGTGTGTAGAAATAAATTCAGTTCTGTAGGAAAACAAGCTGAAATGTGTATTTAAGAGAGGCTAAATATGAAAATATTCAGAGCTTGGTGGAAAAAATTAGAGAGTTCACATAGGGAACAAAGGCTGTGACACAGAAAAAAGGATGGAAATAATTGTGGAAGAAGCTGATGAATGGGTGGGCCAGGCTGGAAATACTGGTAGAGCTGAAGGTGGTGTGGCAGGTGATGATGATGATGGTGATGATGATGGTGATGATGATGATGATGATGATGATGATGATGATGATGATGATGAATCCCTTTTCAGTCTGGACAGTGATGGGTCCTGAGTCCTGCTGACTAAGGGTGAAGCCCAGACGGTGACTGACTGTGAGATTCTGCTGCTGCAGGGCAAGGGCCGCCTCAGAAACCTCGGTTATCTGCGGATCTCAGCCACTTCCAAAGGACTGCCGAAGCCGAGCACCCGCCTGGGGAAGATATTGCTCCACAACCCTTTGATATGGCACATTTGCCAGCAGGTTCAACCAGTAATTCATTGAACAAAGCACCCAAGACAATAGGACAAACCCATGTGGGAATGAGCGTGAGTCACAACTGGGCAGGAGTGGCACCCCTGCCCTGAGCCGAGCCCATCCCAGAGCTGAGCCCTCTTCATCCACTCAGGGGCTGCCACAGACCGACTTCTCCATCTGAAATACCAAGTTCTGCCTCATTTGGGATAAATTTACTGCCTTGGTCTTCAGACCCCACTTTTTGTGGACATGGCAGATGAGGTTTCCTAAACACCCACCCATGGAGACAGAAATACCAACAATAATTAATGCAGAGAGGTGTCACCTTGGCAGATTTAAGTTCCTGTGTCCTTTTTGTGTTTTGCCAACTTTCAGCTGAGGCTGTTGTATGAACTAAAACAGGGAAAGGCTGATTCAAGAACAAAAAAATGGAGCTGAAGAGGAGCTGGGGGTCTCATACTCAAGGAAGTAAAATGATAACCCTGTACCAAAAGACAAATCCGTGATACTCTGGCAGTAAAATTCCTAAGAGCATCACAGGGTATAAATTACAAGAAAAAGGACAAAGACATAAAGAAGAACAGATCAATCCAACCGTGAGAGAACAGTAAGAAAAGCAGCTGGTTCAGATATTCATACTGACAAAACTCTGGCTGGATACCAAATATACCCTTCCCACCCCAAAATCCTGTGGGCTTGAAGGGAACACAAACACCCCTTATCACTCCATATCATTAATTGCCAGTTCTACTCAGTGTCCAACTACCAGACTTCTGAATTCAGCTATGGTGTGGTCCTTATCACCCTTTAGCCCACAGTACAGTCCTTTGGGTTCGTGAGGGGAGAAGCCATGACTTGCCATATGGAAAATATCAGTCAAAGTAAAGTATTTTTATGTTCTACAAGGGGTCATTCACTGTTTCCTGCTGGTGTTTGCCATAAAACCAAGACAAAGTGAAGTTGTTTCAGCACTGTCTGGGATTGTGGATGGATGTCCATCCAGTTTTACTGCAGTCTGGCATTGGCTTTCCTCATGCAAGGAGCACACTTAGCTGTCTGCAAATTCCATAGATGTTTTTAGTAGAAGTGGGAGGTTGTGCTACCAAAGGAGAACATGAGCCAAAGATGTTCTATTATCCATATCCTATTAAAGGTCAGACAGAGCTCTTACCTCAGTGCTATAATGTGACCAGAAACTGAATTGAAAATATACAAAAAGGTTATTAACAAAGAGATGAAACTGTAGTAAATTTAATATAGCCTGCAGAAGGACTCTTGCTAGAAAGAGAAGGTTATGTAGATAGATAGATAGATAGGCCTTTAATTAAGGTGTATTGCTGGGTTAAGTGTAAATTTTCCAAGCAAAAATGAAGATAAAAAACTGGTAATTGCTTCCAATTTATATTATAAAAATCAGTCATATTCATTTTACTTCCTATGACAGCCTTACTTAATTCTAGGCTTCATTCACTTAATTGGAAGGGAGAATTCTTTGAGTAAAAACATAAGGAATTAAGGAAAGAGACAGGCAGATTGCAAGAATTGAATGAACAGCACTTTAAATGAAATCATTAAAACCTCTCGTCCAAGATTCTCAGTAGATTCATGTTTCCTGTCCTCAAGGGATATTTATTATCAAAGCTGAGTAGGAAAAGATTGGGAATTATATCAGGAAAAAAAAGTCGCTAATGGTTTCTTGAAAATTGAATCTGAAGAACTCCCTGTTTCTATTACTATCATAATTTTTCCATGTCTCAAAGTTAGTGTAGAGTAGAAAACTCAGATATTTCTCTTCCTGACACCTCTTTCAACAATGGTGTCACGTGTAACTCAAAGGTTCATGTGCACAGGAGCTACATTTACCTCAACCAAATTCTCCCTTTGTTCACAACCCAGTTACAGGGGGAAGCATGATCAAAAAGAGCTTTGTTGTGAGGATTCACACAACTCTCTTCGCATAAATCAGCCTCAGAAAGAAAAAAGCTTTCCTAAAGCGGTGAGCCTGTGGGTTTGGGAGTTGACTGATGGTGATAAGGAAACAATACGTGGTGGCTGAGGTGGCAGATAAGAAGCAGAGATGTGAAGAGTTGGCATGTAAAGGTAATAGTCTCAGAGAATATCAGTGATTCAAAAGAGCAGATATCAGAATCACTTGATGACTACTATTGAATACTAAATCTATATCTCTTTCGCAGATAACAAAGCCTTAACAAAGATAAAGTTCTAAGGGGAGGGGTTGTTTAATTCTTCGGTGTGAATATTCACAGAGCTTTATGATCTGTAGGTAGCTGCCCCCTCTCCTTCCCCTGACAAAGCCCAGCACAGGATGGCTTTTCCACATTTACTGTTCCTGGGCAGGAGACAGAATTCTGCAATTAGAATCAGCCAAGGTGCACTCAGTTTAGTCTCTCCATGCATAAATGAGAATCAGTGCATCACAAATACATTCCTGACATGGGCAGTGGGTTCTGCTACAGGGAAATGCATCAGCAGCACCATTCCCAAGTCTTTCTGGGATCCGTTTAAGTAAGCACTTGGAAAGGATTCATAGCAGAAAATGGGGAAAGCTGAGGCAAAAAAAGATACTAAATCTTTCCCTGTCAGAAGTCAAATGATGTAAGAAGCACTTGCTCAGTGGATGGTTTTGGTCTCACTCTGGTTTCTGGAGGGAAGTGACATGGGATACTGCTCCATCAATGGATATAAGAAGGTTAAATCATCCCAATGCCAATCGTTCAGAAATACAAAATAATCATGTTGCAAAAGTAATTAACACTTTCAGTTTTCAGAGGGCTGAGGAAGCTTTAACTAATTAAATAGCAAGGCTAGATTAATTAAAAGCTCAGATGTTAGGTTGCTAATGGGAACAGAATAATAGATTGAATTAATTATCTGAAAGACTAAAAACACCAAAACATTCCCATGTTTGAGTGAAAGGAATGAGATCTCAGCATGCCAAGAACATTGAAGGTAACAACAATAAATGTTTATCTGTCAGTGGGAAGGGAAGACAGAGCTCCAGAAAGCCCAGGGAGGATTAGGGAGAACAGTAGACAATTGACAGTGAAACACAGACAAAGCTGGGAACATAACTATAAAGTGCTTGAGGAAATCCCTAAATCTGCTGGTATTAAAGCATTTAATGTGAGCATTTAATTTAACAGTGACTTTTCAATTTCATGGCAGCCTCACTATCAGAGAGTTCTGTCAGTTCTGACAGTGGAAGCAGGCTCAGGTCTTCAAGTCAAAAAAGCTTCAGTGAGGTTTGAACTTATTTCATGAAACACACTTTGGGTGATTTTCCCAAGATACAGCCAATAGCTACCAGTCAGCCTTAGCTGGGAATACAGAAACAAGTTTAAAAAAGGTGGGACACAGGGTGAAACTGAAGCATTTCAGCTGCTGGGTAGGGAGCACACTACTGATACCTTATCACAGCAGCAAGGCTTTCCCCATCCTTTGCTTCTGCCTCTGAGCTACCTTTGCCAAAATGTGTAATTACAGCAAGAACTGGATCACTGAAATAAGCCAAGTCAAAAAAAAATTTCTAATAAAAATCAGGGGGATTGTCTGTTTTCTTTAGCCCAGATTATGGGCCAGTCCATGATCTAATTTAAAGCACAGCTCCACACACAGTTGGAGTGGCACCAAGAGGAGACAGGAACGTGCAGCATGAGGGCAGAAATGAACTTACAAGAGCAGAAGAATTTTCTTATAATGCCTTTAATTCTTTGCTTTTGTTTTCAGTAAACATAAAATAAGCCATCTTTAGGAAAAGAGGAGTAAGCTAAATTCCATTTTCCAAGGGGAAAGCAAGCATCCAGGCAGTCACCACGACCCTCTTGAAATGTTGTGTGTTCACAGCCCACTTTCCCCTTCTCACTGAGAGGAACAGAGCAAGCATATTACTTTGGCACTAAAAGTCAGTTCTGATAAGCCTCCACATTTATTAAGAATTAAGCCCTAGAAAGAACTTCTCTGATATCAGAAATAAAGTACGATGTGAAAACCCAGCAAAACCAGAAGAAATATACTGGAAACTCCCTTTGCAGTCAGTAAGCACTGGGTCTAGATAAGCATAAGAAGGGAAAGAGCTTATTTCAGGGAAAAAATATCCATGGTTCTTGCCCAGAGGGACAGACCCAGCCATTCTTAACTGGAAGTACCCCCTGTCCCACTCTGTACCAGTCCCTCCAACAAACTCAGAGTTGTCACATCACAGCTCTATCGTGCAGGACACAGCACATGTAGGGAAATGCAGCTGTTGAGATGAACTTTCTCACTCCCCTTCCTGCACATGAGACCTCTCTTACTTAATCCTTTTGCCTTTTCATCTGCTCTGACAAGACCATGAAGCTCTGGATCCCAAAGCTCAGCCAGACCCAGGGGGTACTGCCCACCCAGCTGGTCCAGGCACCATTTCTCAGCATCCTTCACTCATTCCCCTCTCCTGCCAGCTCTGCACCTCTGTGCCTTTTCATTTAGATCTTTTTCTTTCATTTTTATACCTCTACTTCTTCCCACGTGCAGAGTGTTTACCAGCATGGGGTGGCACCTTCCCTGTTAGTATTCTAGTCAGGCAGAAGTGATTTATACAATCACCACTGTGCTAAGAGATAACACCATGTAAGTGCAGTGCTGCCATGGGCAGTGCACAGAGCAGGAGTGCAGA
Source organism: Climacteris rufus (assembly GCA_013398175.1). Taxonomy (NCBI): domain Eukaryota; kingdom Metazoa; phylum Chordata; class Aves; order Passeriformes; family Climacteridae; genus Climacteris; species Climacteris rufus. The sequence continues at coordinate 194,966 of VZRZ01007083.1, forward strand.
AACCTGAGCTCATCCTGCCACTGCCACCCAGCTCAACCTCAGGCCAGTTGTCCAGCCTGATCCCAGCCCTGCTGAAGTCATTGCAAAGGGTTCTTTGCTGTAACAGCACAGCATGAGCTCCTGCATCTCTCCCCTGCTGTTGTTTCAAGGTGTCTCTAGGGTGAAAGTGTGTGAAGTGTTTTCAAAGATTTCAAGTACTACAGTTGTCATCCCACTATTCTTATTCATCCCTGATAATTTCTGCTTGTGGGAGTCAGCCCATTGGCTCCATAGTCGTCATTATTTGTAACATTTCTACTATTATTCACAACACATCTCCTCTGCCATATTTTTATTAATTTTAGAAGTGGAACATTTTTAGTAGCATGCTTTACATATTCAACAGATGCATGATATAATTAACCAAGAAATGTCGTAAGAAACACAAAGAAAATATTCTTCTCATTATATTCAATATTTAATTGCCCACAGTTATTCTCAAGTCAAACCTTCTGCTGCTCAGAGAGAGTTGTCACAGATCACTTACATTGTTTCGTGGCGGTTTTTTTAGTCAGCCTAAGAGCTCATTTTCTTAGTTTTAGACTTTTAATCTATCAAAATGAAAAAGGAAAGTCACACCCTAGGTAAGGCTGTAGCATTAGTACTTTACCCTCAATTTTGCAAACACCCTGTACAGATTTTTTTTTTTTTTCTCCATCAAAGATTTGCAGATCTGTCCCATATTGTATCTACTTCATGGAAATTCCAGCAGGCCCATAGTGCTGCTGCTGTTTATAGATCTTTCTCTGCATCTTTAAAGAGAATAAAGTGGTGTAAAACACACCAATTGGTTCAGTCAAGTTTGCCAAAGTTTAATTTTATGACTGAGTGGCCCATTTTTTTTCCTTCATCATCCTAATAGTTGGAATTGCTCGTTCTTTCTTCTGCCATCCATTCTGTGCTGTTGTTGCTACAGAATGAAACAAATGTTTTTACCTCTAGGAAAGTGTCTTACAGGACAGGGATGCACAAGGTAGTCTGTAGACTGTTGGTCTCCCCTTTTTCTACCCAAAAAGAGTGGTAATGAGCCAAAAATCTGCTCCAAATGCCACCTATAAAGGAAAAGAAAGTTTCTAAGACACTCTGAGTACATGGGCAGGCTGGAACAAGGTTAAGTGAACCATTGTTGGCATCCATGGAATCATGGAATCCACGATTCCTAGGGACCCGTGGGCCTTTGCACATGGCAATGTCTTACAGTTAGCTTTATCTTATCTAATTTTAGCTTCTAACATCAATAAACTGCCCACTCCAGATTCTCTACATATTTTGCTGAGTATTAGGAAGTGGCATTAGGAAGCAACTTCAAAGGACAACTCATTTCAGCCCAGCAGAACAAAATGAGAGGGTTGAGTCACCTCTGGGTACTTGTCCCCTCTGCCAGCAGATCAGGACTTGGGTGCCTTGTTTAGGCTGAGTGCTTAACTTCAGATGGCTCCAGTTAGGTGAAGTGAACCACACTCAGATTTGTTTTTAATATCAAATCCTGCTGCTTCCCACAACCTAAATTATTTTAGTCATCAGGTGCCTTACTCACTGCCTTTTGCTGTTTTGTTCAAGGAGCATTTATAAATAAAGTAAAAAGCATTTCCTAGAAATGAAAAGGATAATGCTCCTTGCATCTTTAACTTCGCTTCTGGAAGCCAAGTGCTCCCTGCAGGATGGGGAGGTGTGGGTGTGGTGGGCTCTGTGTGCGTAAGAGATGCCGGTGATGCTGCAGCCAGGGAGGAGGAGGTATCTGCAAGAGCTTCCTGGCAAGCACTTGGTCATCCAGGTGTCAGGGGAACAGAGAAATGGGATGACTTGGCAGCCAGAGCTGTGCTGGTTGGTGCACTAGAAATCAGCACTTTCTACAGTGGAAACAGATATCCCAATCCAAGGGAATCTCAGCAGCTGCTGGGGGTGTCTGATTCCCTCTCAGACCACTGAAAATCTGCATGTTGGATTTTAAAGATGCAGCTAATGGATATCCTGGTGACTCAACATGAGTCAGTCCAATTAAGAACTGAATCAGGCTCTCCAAATATTCCCATGAAGCTCTTCCTGTGAAGACTTCAAAGTGCATTACAGAGATTCAAAGTGCTAACAAGGAGGATAATCCAATGATGATATCAGTTCTGGCGTGGCACACTTCCCATGTGACCAGGGACAAGTCCATTTAGAGACACACTGCACATATTTAGAAGCCACACAGAGATTTGGACTGGAATATAATAAAGATTGCATCTTGACAACCTTCTCTGTGGAATTCTATGAACCGGTTGTAAAATTTTATAGAAAGAGCATTCCACTAACTATGGTACTCTGGGGGCTTTCCTACAATAAATACCTGTCCTGCTCCATTTTGGAACATAAACTGAGCTTTACTGCTCAGCCAGATCTGTTGTCTGAACCATCAAGCCCCTGCTCACAGCTTCATAGGGGTTGTATCTATACTGTAAATCCAGAAAGAGAAGGGCACAGCTTTGATCCATGATCTCTCAGGCTGTGTCACTGTTAGAACCCTCCCTGACATGGCACTGGCCTGTCCCAGCAAGGGCTCTCCCAGACAATGCCTTGGAAGACAGCAAAGACCAAGGATTGCTCCCTGTAGACTGTCTGGATGAGGCCACCTGCCTGGGATGCAGGAATGGGGGGAAAGAGTTGAATCATGTGCATGTGAGTCATGATACACCACTTTGTGTTTGGATTATTTTATTTTCTAGCCATAGCCAGAGAGACCAGGGTCACCCTTCCTGAGGCACTGAATTATTCTTCCTGCAAGAGTTGCTCCCTGCAAACAGCCCTTGGGTGAGAGTGTGCAAAGAGAAAGCTGCTGGCTGTGGACTGGGTTTGCCCTGTGCCTGAGGGCTGAGCTGGGGACGGCGTCTCCTGGGCTGCCATCCAACTCGTTCACCAGAAAAAAAGCAGAAAAAGAAACAGGAAAAAACGATATGAGGTTTCCATGGCTACTGGACTGTTTACTTTCTTCTGACTGTTATCACAAATTTTGCCATCCAAACAAGCAACAGATGTGGGAAATATCGTTTGGGTTTGGTTAAACGTTCATTTGGGACATGCCACAGGGAAAGGGACTGACTTGGAGCCCAAGGAAGTGGCACAAGTTCATCAGTGGGCAAAACACAAAGTACAGACATCCAGACTCCTAAACACTGGGCTTGGAGCTCTTCTTCAGTAATGTTTCCCAATTGCATTGAATTTCTAGATTTCATGTTCTTTTGTGATGGTTGTTGAAAATAAAAGGTCAAGAGTATCACCACATCAGGTTTTCTGGAGAAATGGCACAAACTTTGACCTTAATATTCTGTCCTGAAGAGAGGACAGGAATCAAAGCCATTTAATCAGTTCCTGTTACTGATGATGCTGGAGTGCAGAACAAGCTATCCTGTATTCATTTGTGATGTATTCCACAGCAACAGGTGGAATAGTAGTGTCTGGTCAGCTTATTGTTATTATTCAGACAACAAGATACAGCTTAAGTGGAAAAAAATCTCAAAAATTTTCATTAACCACTAACCCTCTACTTGCTTTCCTGTGATTCTAGTTCATCCTATTTGCCTATTACACCCCTCCCACCCTGGTCCACTTTCTGGAGCAACACCTGGATCCTGCCTTTGCTACAGAGCCTTTTCCCTTCACTCCCCTGTTTCAGATGAATTCATTTCTTTAACATACTGGCAGCATTTTCTGAAAGCTTCTACAGAGAATTTCATAGCTCTGCCCAAATTTCCAGCATGCAGTCTAAGGACTTTGCTAAACCACAATCTCAGTGCTGTTGATTTGGTTTTCTTGTAAATCAGACTCTTTTTTTTTCACAGTATAATAGATCAAAACCCCCAGAAAGTTTCCATAGATGTCTTTGCTGGCTAAACAGACTGCATGAACCACAAGCTACTCAATAGTTAATAATAAGCAGCTTTTCCCCCCCCCAGCACTTGGTTTGAAAGGTCTACAAGCTCTGAGTCATTGCACAGTTGATTTGAGCTTAACCCTAATAGCTCTGTTATGTCCTGGCTTATTCCTAAATCTTCTTAGAAGCAGGAGAGTGTCAACAATAAACCTGTAAGGTTTTATACCCTTAACACCAGGTAAACTGCTTTATCTCAATTAAAAAATATCAGTAGTGTCCTTTCCACTACATCACGGAGCTGTAAAGTAACGCTGGAGCAAAAGCATGTGCCTGCTGGTATATGCCTGAAGAGGTTCTGGGAATTAATTCTGCTTTGCAGAACTATTCCAGTTATTCATGTGACTCAGCGGCGGAGACCGGGATCTTCCTGCACTCCAGGGTGACGTGCTGATTCAGGCTGGTTCAGCAGCCTGGGATAGGAGACACCTTATCAAAAGAAAAGCCCTCTTTGGGGACAGGCTCTCCCAGCAGCTGGCAAGGAAATTTCCGTTGCACTGCCTGTGCTGCTCCGGTGGGGCGAGATGAGGGAGTTATTATTAGAGCTGGGTGATTTTCCTTATTCTGGGTAAAAGGGAATCGTTCTTTTCAACCAGTAAATCATTGCTTGGTACTGCTGCTGTGATGTGTGTCCAGATGTGATCCCAGGGCTAAGGCCAGCACTGTGTCACAGGAAATCAGTGCTCTGCACCTCTGCTTTCAGTCAGACCTGAGGGTATTTCAGCCACACTCGGTATTCCAGTTTATTTATAAATGTTTTAGAAAGGATTAATACCTGGCTGACTCTTGTTATACACACGTTGCAGACAGGAACAGTAAATGGCAAGTCATATGTCAGTACCCCCTAGACTTATTCCACTTTGTATGGAATGACTGATGAAGATATTCAGAATAGATTAACCCTTTATAAACCAATTACAAATAGTCTCTGGACCAACAGGGCACTCATCAGCACCACAGTCTGATTGAATGCAGGCATCTGGGATGGAAACCTGGGCGTCTCATCCAGTCATTCCACACTCTCTGTGGGTAACACAGTCAAGGGAGTGAGTTGAGTCCTCCAAAAGTAAACATGTAAAGTAGGTCTATCAGAAAGTAGCCAAAACATTTTAAGTGACCAGCCCAGGATCTCACAAAGCAGACACATTTCCTGATTTCTGTCCTGGTTCGGAGTCCACAGGACCACAGCTGCCCTATAATCACATCATCATAGCTCTGCAGTTCTTCAGGGAAGCTGTGAATGCATTTAATCAAGGGTCTCAAATCCGCCAGTTCTGGAAAAACAGACTTCCTTCAGTATTGTCCACAATCCAGTATTTTTGTAGGAGCAGCCAGAGTCACCAACCCAGCAACCATTACAGTACACAGAAGTACCTGGTGAGGAGCAGGGGTTACATCCCACACCTGTACTGTGGTTTCACAGTTCATCCTGATACAAATAACAATTACAAAGTGTTTTTGAAACGTGTTGTACCAACTGCAATACCAAAGTATTTCTTCCTGTACTCACTGTTCCTCCACAGGGTCCCTCCCCTGACCTTACACTGGTTTTTCTCTTGCAGAAGACATTGTTTTCTGTCTGCTCTGCTGCTCACCTCTCCCACAACAAATGGTACATGCAAAATATAGGGGGAACAGTAGATTTAACCCCTCCAATGGACAAAGAAACAAGTACAGCAGCATGTGAAACATATATGAATATGAAAATCCATCTGCTGACACAGGATCTAGTGGTATCAATGGGTTGGAGCAGAAGGAAAGATACTGTCAATAAAACTGAAAACAATGCTGTCCAAATTAGAAAGGAAAGGGGGGAAAAATCTAAAACTATCTCAGGATGTTTTTCCTTTTCACCCTGAAGATCTGGAAGGCTTCTTCATGACTAGTCAGACTACAACTGCTGATGTAGAAACAGCCTCTCCCAACTGCCTCCACACAGCCCATAAAGCTGTAAATTCTTTCCAAAAAGAGAACTTCAATATTTTTATCTGCTTAACCAGCAGGTACTCAGAGGCATAAATCCACGTGGTATTTGAGGGTTAAAAAACAGAGGAAATCTGTAGCCTGGGAAAACTAGGGACTTTCCATTCCCGGTGTAATGAAACGACAGATTTAAAGTTCAGAGTGAGAAAAGTCATTGAAAGGAATTAGACTTTAACCTTCCTGAGACATACAGGCTTTGTTTTTCAAGGCTATTGATAAATCTATCAGTCTCTCCCGATTACTGTCCCACTCAAGCCCTGGAAAACTCTCTAAAAGAGGAATTTGCTGCCTTAATTGGAAGGAAAAGGGTTTAAAGAATATGCACTGTAAGGTCCCTCTGAAGAAGGAAAGTCCCCGGAGGCAAAACAATAATTGGTTTTGACCTTCCGCAGTTCAGGAGGCGTTGGTAAAGACGAGACTTAAACACAGCCTGACAACTGTGAGTTCCAATCAAATTCAGAAAGAGACGGAAATTGGATAAGCAAATTCCTTTTTGTTCATGACCCCGGTCCCGCTTTCCTTTCCCCCTGCAGCATGACACATCAGAATCGGCCCTGCGTGCCATAAATCACCGGCGGCACCGCA
>VZRZ01007083.1:202081-233527 GCA_013398175.1 Climacteris rufus
AAATGCCCGGAGAGTGCCCGGACAGTGCCTGGACAATGCCCGGACAGTTCCCGGGACAGCTCTCGGGGCAGTGCCCGGACAGTGCCTGGACAATGCCCGGACAGTGCCCGGGACAGTGCCCGGGACAGCGCCCGGACAGTGCCCGGGACAGCGCCCGGCGAGCGCGGCACGGAGCCCGGCCCGGGAGGAAGGAAGCCGGGTGATTTCATTGCTGTTTTCAGCACGGTGTCAATTCCCTCGCTCCGCGTTTGGAAGGACTCTCCACAGCAGCACTAGGAGCCGCTTGCCAATTTAAGGAAATTTGGTTTTGAATGCAGGAGCCCACAATCCTCATTCTGTCAGAAGCTGCAGCTGACAAAATGCTTTCCTTTTTGCACATCTGAGCTCATAGAGGACACCCTTTGTCATTCCCTGCCGCCGCTCCGGGAAACGTAATGTTTCCTGTGTCACCTTCTGCATGGCAAGTGCATCTTGTCTGGGTGTCCCTGCTAACTCCTGGCAGAGCTGCAGGCACCTCCTTGCTTCCCACAGCTTGTCCCTGTCAGTGCCCACCACCCCTGCTCGGCCTGCCGAGGTCTGACCACGCTCCTCGTGTTATTTGTCACCTGCAGACCCCACACAGAACTTAAACTCCTCTTTCTGCATTAAGGACAATGCCTCCAAAGCCTCCAAGGCCAGCAGAGAAAAGCTTTCCTTACAATGGATCTGAATGCCAACATACCATTAAATGTCTTTAAAAACCAAAAGAGAAATGGCAAAGACTCGCCACGGCAAGGCCATAGACCAAATAAAAATGCATGAACTAATGGTGAATTTTTCCACCAGCCACTTTGAGATGGTCACCACTGAAACCTAAGCCATGTAATTTGCAGATATGACTCACAAGGCCCAAAAGCAGTAAGAGCAAAGATTGGACAGATATTAAGGCTACAGAGACAAAAAAAATTAGTTATTTTAAGGTCTGATGAGACAGAGGTGAAAGTGTCAGTGGTCTACAATAAGGTGAGATGTCCAGGTATTTTCACAAAGTTGAAATTATTTCAGTTTCTCCTGGAAAGGAGCTGAAAGCTGGGAATGGATTTGTACAGATAGGGTTACATGAGTTACGAGCAGTAGGACTGTCCCAGAGTGCCAGCTCCACGTGTTTTGACCTTTTCTAAAGTTTGGGGAAAAGTTGCTTCTTAGACATCTCCTTCAGCTGAACCTCAGCCCTGTTTCCATTAGGCACGGCTCTTCCAGCCTTTTAGGTGTCATGACAGCTGGCTCCTGCTGCCTCTGTGGAAAGGACTCTGTCCCAGAAGGGCTGCCTAGGCCAGCAGAGCCCAAAGAGTCAGTTTGACATTCCGAGCTGGACCGCAAAGCGCAATATCCCGACAGCAGCCGGGCCGCGCTGCAGCTGCTGCGAGGCAGCAACGCTGGGGCTCTGACCTGGCTCTTGGGAAAGCCCAGGTTTGGAACACGCTTCAGAATTCCACATCTCTACCATTTGCATCCTCCAAGTCTTTGCCACCAAGATGCTTCCCAACTATGGGTCCTATCTTGATGCTTCCCAACCATTGTCTCATTCCGGTTTAAAAAGATTTGGTTAACTCACTTGGATGTGGGGAGCTCTAGCAACAACAACTCTCCTTCTTGCTCTGAATTTCATTCCACAGACTGAGACTTCTACAATGCTCTGCTCCCAGTTTTTCTCTCCTGTCCTTAGGAAGTATTACAGACTATGAGCAAGAGAATGAATCTTGTAATGTTCAAGCTGTATGTAGACAATGGAAATTACTAAAACTGGAACAGGCTCAGCACTGGCACTCTATGTAGGACAATATGTACCTCCTGAGCTGGGCCACGTCCCCAGCACATCCTTGTGAAGTGACACCTTTGCAGAGGAATGCTGACATTCCCAGGGATGTGTTGTGGTAGTGCAGAGGTTCCTGCAAAAAGCCAGCAGGGCAGGTTAGCTGGGAGCATACCAAAAGTCTATAAATAACATTTTATAAACAAGGTGCCATAAAAGACCTAAAAATACCAAAAAGGCATTTTGTCAGTTGTTGGGGGTTTGTAAAGTTATTTTATTTATTTTTGTTCTACTGAATGGGAATGAAGCTTTAGAGTCAGATAAGAGGAAAAACTAACATTCAAACTGCAAGATGCTGTGTGCCTCTAACACCCCAAGAAATCAAGCTGTGCTGAGATCCCATCACAGTGGTTCTAACCCATCACTGGCTATTTACAGTCATCATTCAACCCTTGCTCAGTGCTCAGAAAGGATGATCCTTGTTTCCAAGAAGTCTCAATTTACATAGTAAGGAATACTTGCAACTTTTGTTTCTGTATTTTGTCTTTCATTTTCATGTTTTAGCTTCCTCTGCTTAACATATCCTCTTTAATTTCCTCTGCACTTAATAGTGAACAACAGGCTTCATTCATTGACCTCAAAATGGTTCAAAGACGTTCCCCCCTGATTTCAGAAGACAAAGCAGAGTTTTAGCACACTGAAGGAATTTGCTCAAGTTCCCTGGACAGGTCAGTAGCAGAAAGAGCCCAATCTCTGCAAAGTCACAGTGACTGCTCCATCTTCTCCTATTTTCAACACTGTGAGTCTCAAGAAGGAAAGCCCGTGATGGCAGGGGTGACATTAGGGCAGGAAATGAGCCAAAAGAACCGTCCTGAAGTTGCTTCCTAACACAGGAGCAGGGGAGAGTTTTCTATCAGAATGCTTTGGCTCTCCCCTTTGAGCTTACAGCAGATTCTGTTAAGAAGAGGCCAGACAAGGACCCGAGACAGACAATTTTCACATTCTGTTCCAGTGCAAGGCTGCAGGAGAGAGCCCAGCAGAGCCTTGTCTGCAGCATGGCACCTCAAGTCCGAGACCTGCTCAGTTATCCGTGCTCAGCTGTTCCAGGACAGCGCGGCATCCCGCTGGGCTGCCAGCGTGGCCGCGGAGTCACGGCGTGGGGCACTTTGGAGGGCACTTTGCCCCACGTTTTGAATCACCACATTTGTTTCCAAGGTCTGTTGAATCCCTCAAATGTGCATTTTAAAGATCACCAAGGCAGAGGCTGCCGTGCTTTCGGTGGCATCTCTGTGGAATCACGCTCTCCTGGGAGAGGGGGCACCCAGCGCTCCCAGACATCCCTGCTATGGGAATGACACACCAGTCACACTGTTCACACCAACTGTGGCAGTAAACTTGAGTTCAACTTTGACATTTATTCCCTGCACAGTGACTCATGGCTGCCCATGGTGCTCCGTTCAGGGATGCCAGGCTCCAAAGCCCATGCAGAAAAAAAACCAACAAGGTACAGAAATCAGAAAGAGGCATTTGCTGAAACAAGGCCCCTCATAATTTTTATATGTTGCAGGGAAGAAACAATAGATGAGGGCAAGTCCCAGTTGCTGTCTCTTTTTGCAGTGAGAACTGGCAATTTATATTTAAAGTACACTTCACTAAGTTTACTTCTATCTGGTGTACTTTTTATAAACAGCCTACCAGTCAATGATGTCATTAAACCATTCAGCTTAATGAAACCATCAAATCTTCCAACTTCCAGTGTTTTAGAAAAAAAATGGGACTGCAAAGTTTAGAATGCATTGAAGAAAACTGTAAAGAACACCACAAGCATTGCTTATTATGTTCAACTGTTTATAATCCTTGACTGATTTACGGTTCCTAAGAGTCACTGAATGACCATTTGTGTCCCTTCTGACCAGGTCTGAGGTCCCCCAGGGCAGGTGGAAGGTGACAGCAAGGAGAACATTCTGTGTCTGAAGGAACACTGGAGCAGGTTGGAGCAGGGTTCTGTTATCATCCCAAGGAACCCACTGTGGTGAAGCCAGGACATCAACCACAGCTGACCCAGACACAACCAAACCTCCTCTGCCTGTCCCTTCTAATTTTACTAGCAATGTTCTGGAGCTATTTATGCAGCTGGTGCTCAGAGAGCACTAGGAAAAATAGTAATTTTTAAATCCTAAATAACTTTCTATATACAGGTGTCTAGAATTACTTCAGAAATTCTAATTAGGACAAATATGGTTGTATGTAAGTTAAAAATTAGAGATTGTCTTCTTAGGCTGAGTGAAGACATTCTGAAGACAAAGTAACAATTCATCATTTCCTTAAAATCTGCACTACATACAAACACATCTTACAAGGGTGTGCTCTCACTTTTTCAGAGGCTCAAAAGGTGCTCCTTTGAAATGTTTCATTTCCCAGGGTACAATTTCCTTGTACCTCTCACATCTCTATGAAACCATGAACCCAACTTTGGAGATGGAGCTGAGCTCTGAGGTCAAAGGCAGCTCACAGATTCAGTGACTGGTGTCAGCTGAGAGAGCTCCTCATTACTGCTGAGCTATGATGACTTCATGAGCTGAAGAACAGTCCAGAGTGCCCAAATTTTCCTTAAATTTCCACCTATAGGTATAAAATGCATTACCAATGTCCTGCAGCAGAAAATCTGTAAACAGCTAAATGAGGGAATATACACATTTGCTGCCTGGAAAATGTCCAAGGTAACTCAGAAACCCAGTATCTTTCCCTCCCCTGCATCACAGAATTATTTATTTGCCTAACAGCAGTTTGAGGCAAGGACTATGTTCAAAGGTTGGTTTAAGACTCATTGATAGAGGCAGGGGGAAAAAAATTGCAGTGGACATCAGTAATCTGAGCATTTTTGGACTAGAACAGTGCTCAGATTTAGGAACAGTGATGCTATTTCAAGGTTATGTTGGCTAATATTAGTAAGTAGTCAGACATACCAGAGTGCTACTTTTACTATTTTGTTTCTATTTTTCCTTAAAGCCAAAGTTTGAACTTAAGACAAAATGCAGCCATGGCAGCAGGAGTGGCAGAGGGCAAAACCTGTCACCATTCACCCAAGTCAGTTGGATTAGCAGGTTTTGGAAGAAAGAGGTTTCAGTATATTTAATTTACTTGTGTTAGATTTCTTGAGCTTGTTTCAAACCATTCAACCCTTGAAATCTCTTAGGAGTCAGTGTTTCTAACCCAAGACTGGCAAGAGATTATTTGAATGTATCTAAGTGGTTTAGAATCCTGTTAGGCTAAGGATAAAATTATACTCCCTGAAAGGTGCAAAATAAATAATTATTATGCAGGACCTGAGTGCTAATCAACAGGTATAGATAATTACAGAATCCCAGAATGGTTTGGGTGGACAAAAACCTCAAAGCTCATCACATTCCACCCCCTGCCATGGGCAGGGACACCTTCCACAATCCCAGGCTGCTCCAAGCCCCATCCAACCTGGCCTGGAACCCTGACAGGGATGGGGCAGCCACAGCTTCTCTGGGCAACCTTTGTGTGGTATCTGCAGTCAGAGGGTGACCTGAGGGTGACCAGCACACTCAGTTAACACACACTGCTCTTTACACAGATTACATCACACAACCTGCATGTTTCTCATTTGCTACCCAACACTGGTCATTAAATAAACATTAATGTGATGGGCAGGCATCTTAACCAGGCATGCAAAAATAACACCAGGTGTACAGAAACAACTTATTATACACATACAAGTAGGTAACACAGTCCAGGTAGGTAGCAGGTAATACTGTCCAGGTGCCCTCTGGTAATCCCTTAAAAATAACCTCTTACATCTTTCACATAAGGTCCTTTCCCTGCTTAATTTCATGTTTCTACATTTTATAGAAAATTCAAATTATGAACCTTCAGTTTTTTCCCCAATACATTTGCGTGACACAGATGGTCTGGTTTGGGGTCAATTTCAATTCTTAAAAAACAAATTACTCATAGTATGTAGGAGTGAGAAGTATTACTGTTTACCTACATAACTGCTCTGAAACCTGCAGATTCGCCCCACTGCTGTACTACCTTTTTTCCATCATGATTCCAAGAAGATAACTGGCAAATAACAGTCTCTGAGCAGCTCTGCCAAGAGGTAAAAATTCACAGTTAAATATACCAGTGGCATTTATGTATGTACGCATGACAAGGCATGTGGATGTATGCAAGGCTGAGCCCTGAATTTGGAATTCTAAACCTGAACTGGATTGTGTGAAATTCTCACTTTACTGACCTCAAACTCAGTTCTTCTCCCTGGAGCATGAGCAGTTACCACAAATGGAATCTTCAAGGTGCTCAGCAGATTTTTCAGAGGACCCAAGTCATCTTCTAAACACTGGGAGATTCACCATTTAAAATCCCCATGGGCATTCTTGAGGACGAGCCCTTCAATACTGAGCATTTGGCAGGAGTTTTGCCATTAATGGCATTAAAACCCCCAACTATGGTCCCTATTTTAGATCCCCAAATTTAACTCAAATATAAAACTTTCCTCAAACCTACTGATGTTATTTCCAAACGTCTGTGAACACCTCTGTGGTGAACACCTCTGACAACCACCCAGAGAGGCTTTGTAGGGCAGGAGGAGCAATTCCTGCTGTGGGTGCTGCAAACCTTGGTCCAGGTCTGGCTTTTAGAGCAGGAGCAGCAGCGTTTCCCCTTGGGTGTTGGAGACCATTGCCCTTCCCACGCAGGGAATGTGTGGCCATGGAGGGAGGTGAACGCTGATCCCAGGGCAGCATCTCACATTTCAGTGCCTTTTAGAGCCCAGACCAACACTGTGCTGTCACTGTTCTGCCTTTAAACAAGCCCTTTCATTTTGGTGCTCTGTGCAGGGCTTTTTTATTTTGCCTTTGGGTTAAAATCCTTTTAACTTGGGATTCTTTTGTGAGGGTTTTCATCCCCTTTCTAGATGTCCCACCCACTCAGCATCACTTGAAATGAAAAGATTAGATGCCAACCGGTCTCCAAGTACGGAATAAAAGAGAACAAAAAATTCAACCAAGGATCTCTCTCAGACTGTAAAAATAAAAGATGAGTTTGTATTGGCAAAGGCCTCTCTTGATCTGTTAATATCAAGGAAGACAAAATTATCTGTGTTCTTTGTGAAGCAGCAGTTGTTTTAGTGGGGAAGGAAGCCAAGACAGCTGTTAGATAGTTCAGTGAAAATACTGACAGCGACACACCAACAACAACACCAGCAGTGAGGGCCTCGGCCAAACCGCCAAAACACCAAATATTATTGATGTTTCTGCTTTTCAAAAGCTTGACAAAGTGCAATAATTGAAAATTTTCAGAGTGAAAGATAACTTTTGAGTTCATCTTGGCCTATTCTGCTTAAAGGAGGCTGTGGAAAAAGAAGCAAAATCTCTCAGCTACAAAAGACCCCATTGAGAAGAAGGAGGCAGGTCTTGGTCAGCACTCAAGATTCAGTGGGGAAGGAGCCATCCCTGTTTAGTTTGGATGCAGGACTTTACTCCTTTGAGGAATGAGAGGCCGTGAGATTTCAGCAGCTTTTGAGGAGTCCTCAGGTCAAGCTACTTGAACAAATGGCTTTGTCCACCTGACCTGCAGCATCATGTGGACCTGATTATGAAATCATTTCTTCCACTTCCCTCGGGCAGGATGAAATATGCTGCGTTCTGTGGCCGGGAGCAAACCAGAGCTTCCTGACTGGGACCTTGCTCTCACCCTGTCATCCAGCCCTGGTGGCTTGACCTCTCCTGCACATCATTTTCTCCTTTTCTAACTTCCCAGGAAGCGTTTATTTGCGGATCTTCAAGACTTTCAGAAAGATCTAATATCTAAATATGAGGAATTTAACTCTGCTCTCGGTGGCCCTCTCATACACCCCACCAGGTCACACCTAAACTGCCATGGCTAAGTTGCATATCAAGCTCAGCAACAGAGGTAGGGAGAAAAATTTGGCCCATCAGCAGGAGCTCCTGCCACCAGTGCAATGCAGGCTGTTGAAGACTGCAATAAACGTGCCCTCTGGCCTTTTCTGGAAGGTTTCACATCCAGTTTCTCCCCTTCCAGGCCCCTGTGTCCTCTGGAAAAGCTTTCTTTTACTCAACTACACCCTTCTGCATGGCACTCTACTTTCCTCTCCAGCTGCACCTTCTAAGCTTTGCTAACTCAAATTACTGTCTAAATTGCATTTAAGGGGAAAAAAAAATAGTTTTCTATGAGTGTAGAATTACACATTGGCTGTTTTCTTATAGATTTGGATCATAAAAGAACTTAGAGAAAAAAAAAACCACATATAAACTTACAGCCCAGCTTGGCTGTAACAGCCTTTGTCCTGCATCAGTGGTTTAGTAGGGAACAGAGTGGAATACATTTTTATAATAAGGAACAAGAAGGACTCCACAGCTCTGGTGGAAATCAAAGTTCACTAACAGAAAGCTCCCACTGATGGCATGAACCTGTTCCAAAATGGAGCTCAGCCCTAGATCTCCCCAAACACTCATTGGGAAATTACAATGAACATCCTTTTCACAGCATCAGTGACTCCTGCAACCTTTTTCCCCTTCTCTCTTTTTACAAGGGATGCATCACATCCTACATTCTGTAACAGATGTTCTTTACAAGGCTAGAATAATTTACAATGAGTGTTGTGTGCATAGGGAACTCAGACTTTTAAAAATCCCCGTGTTTGCATGTGGACACAGCTCGCCTGCAGCACGAACGGTCAAACTCAGTGAAAATTCCCAAGATCCTCTAACTTACATGTGGGAACTTTCCCAAACAGAAGTGCATTTGACAAGCCAGCCAGTAAAGAGAGATAATTCTTAGAATTCAAAAGTCAGTAGAAATATTTAAATCTCCACAGCAAAATTCACTTTTGGTGTCTGTTATTTCCTATCTCGGTTTTTTGCTGTGGCTCAGCACGGTTTTCACTCAGGGAGCCGATCCTTTTGACTCACCAGATTGAAGATAACCTTGCCAAAAGGGAACTTTCAAGAAGCTGCCCACTGAATTCACAGGAGATGAAAGGAAAGTTGCAGTTCTAACAGCAACATCACCTGACAAAGTCTTTGGCATTTTATACCTCAAAAAAAACTTTTCTGCAACTTCTCTTACTGTTTTCAACAGCTGGATGTTTTACTGTATTCATAGGCAGGTCCAAATATAAATAGTAGTTTCTCTACTGACCCACATACTTGGCCTATATTCAGAGTCTTTTAAGATGTTTCCATTAGCTGCAGAATAGTGTCAGGTCTTTCTCCAGTGTAATCTTATTTATGAGGTCTTGTTTCCCAGCACAAAACAGGACTAGATCAGCTGGAGTCAGGCTCCTTGCTCACAGTTGGAAGCCTGTTTTCCTCCTATCCTCCATGGACATATGCCTTTATCCTCAGTATCTTTCATGGCTGCATTTTTAGATGTAATTTCCAGTGCTACGTGAAGAAAGGAGACAGAAAGAGAGGATAAGCCATAGCTAGAGGGAAAACTGAGAAAATGAAAATCAAGGAAGGAAGCTAGTAGAAGGCACATGGCTCCACAATTACTATTTTTTTAATATTTTATAACTACATTTACTGTACTCTTAACTCAGCTGGTCTGTGAAATCTCCACTCCAGAGAATCCAGAGTAACTGAATTAATCTAACTACAAAACCCATGGCTCAGATCCTCTGGCCTTTGTCTGGGGAAGTCTTTCATTGGAACTTTCAGCTGGAAAGAGACTGCAGGAATTTGTGGCTGTGGAGCATGCAGTTACAATAAATACATAATTCATCACGGAGAGGTTTGTTAAAACCGTTAGGAATAAAATAAATGTTCTTCTTTCCTATTGAAAAGAGATGTCAGTTTTTCTCTTACGATTACTAAAAGGGCCAGCCAGGGAGAATAAAGGCTTATTACATGGGAAAGCATATAGAGCCCTTTTATGAACTCTGGCTGCAGCCCTTCTCTTTGTGAGACTCTTTGTTTCAGTTTGTTTTTCAGCAGCTGTATCTGATCTGTATCTCGCACACTTTCATCCTGTGACAAAACACAGCTGCAAAGGGACTACAAGTTTCTCATCTGTCCATCTCTGTGCATTCTCGCAGATGGGACAGGTATGAGAAGCACCCAAACCAGCTTTGGGGTATTAAATCTGATAAAGAATTGTACAGTGAGTCACGAGATCTGGCTATCTCTTGGCTCATCTTTCTTGGAAGGATCATGGTAGCACTGGAACACCAAAGATGCTGAAGTTCACTGATATGAAGTGAAGGCAATCCCTGGCATAACAGAGTGACTGGGTGGCCATCCCTTGACAGGGGTTTTTAAGGACAGGAAGATTTTGTTTTCAAGTGCAGAATAAGAAAAACTCATCACCACATGTTTAGTCTAAGCCTTCCACTCTGAAAAATCCTCAACACTCAGACAGGAGTGGCAAGAGCACAACCAATGCACAACAGCCTCAAGCATCTCCTTGCCTCATTTTGATGACATAGCTAAAAATATTACAGGGTCCCGTTGTATAAAATGTGCATGTTAATGTCTCATTTAGACAAAGTTGCCTTGAGAGAAAATTGTATTTATGTAAATGTATCTCAACATCTTCCCTACCATTCTCTACCATTTCAGGAGTGTCACCCTTCACAAGCTGAACGTGAAGGGTCTGGAACATAAATCCTACAAGGAACAGCTGAGGGAGCGGGGGGCTCACCTGGAGAAAAAGAGCTCAAGGGGAACCTTCTGGCTCTCCACAACTCCCTGACAGGAGGGTCCCAGCCAGGTGAGGGTCAGGATCTGCTCCCAGGGAACAAGGGACAGGACAGAGGGAATGGCACCAAGTTGTGCCAGGGGAGGTTTCGGTTGGATATTAGAAAACATTTATTCATGGAATGAATGGTTAAATTGGAATGGGCTCCCCGGGGCAATGGTGGAGTCACCATCCCTGGAAGTGTTTGAAAAACAAGCAGACATGGCACTTTGTGATATGGTTTAGGGGGCATGGTGGTACTCAGTCACAGGTTGGACTCAATGATCTTGGAGATCTTTTCCAACCTAAATGATTCTGTGATTCTGAGCTGAGGATCAGAGAAGAGCCAAAGCCATTTGTCAGCCCAATGAGGGAACACAAAGACACTGTGCAGGAGAGAGCTGATTTTACACAGGAGGGTTGCAGTGAATTCAGTGCATCTTGGACACCAAAGGAGAGACATGAATATCCTCTGGCTGCTAGAGTCACCATCTCCCCCTCTCCTGAAGGTTCCTAGTTTCTGGAAGCACATGCTCTGTAATGAGCTGCTCAGCACGGATGGGTTACCCTATTCCAACCCTGCAAAAAGACCACTAGGAACAGCCACTTCCCAAACATTCCCATGGAGCCCTCACCTTCCTGCCCCATGTTCTGCTGAGGAATCCCACAGCTGCCCATTGTGATTTACAGAGAGGGGTAAGACACACTAATGACTGCGAGTCTTACCACTAATTACCACTTATTCAGGCACTAATGGACTTGGTTGGCCAATGCAAATCAAATGTAAAAGCCTTTGCAGTTTGAAAAGAACCGTTTCAAGTTATTAAACATTGTAGATCTCAGGCACTGGTAATGGTTCCCATGCCCACATTTCTCTCCACAGTTAAAAAAAGGAATGTACAGCAACAGCAGCTGCACCTGCCTGACTGGCCACGTTTGACCTGGGCTGCACTTACAGCTTTTACTGCTCTCCTTCCTTTGAGTTTAAATGCAATTAGCAAAAAGAGTAGACTGGCAAACCTAGAATCAGGAAAGATCTCTGAAATCATCAAGGCACACCTTCCACTAGATCAGGTTGCTCAGAGCCCCATCCAACCTGGCCCTGAATGTTTCCAGGGATGGGGCATCCACCACTTCTTTGGGCAACCTGTGCCACAGCCTCACCACCCTCACAGGGAAGAATTTTTTCCTAATATCTCATCTAACCCTACTCTCTGTCAGTGTGAAGCCATTCCCCCTCCTCCAGCCACTATAGGCCCTTGTAAATACACTCTCTCCATCTTTCTTGAAGACTTTTCTTGTAATCAGAGAAAAAAGCAAAGTATTAAATATTCTGCAGGATGGAAACTCTGAGTTATTTTTAGCTGAAAGGATCAAAATTAGTTAATTAAGAAGTTCTATCTGATAATGTCAAGCCATTCATATCTATAATTAATCTTTAATATCGTAGTAATTTTTAGAAGCTGAAAAGAGCTGAAGTCTGAAACAAGGAGTCAGAATGAAAGTTGCTTTTTCAATCTCAAGTAGTATCAGTGTTTCCGTTGAAAACTTCATCAAGATCAACTTCCCCCAAAATTCTGATTGTGCCAAAACAGCATTTTCAAGAAGAAATTTATTCTATCAAAATTTAAAAAAAAAAAATTAAAAAACCCAACAAAACAAACGAAACAAGAACTCCAAAACACAAAACCTGGGCTGCCTGGCAGCTTCCACCTCTCTAAAAATAACTGAGCCAAGTCAAATCCACCCACCTTCCCTCTCCATCACAAAGGCAGCCTCTCAGAGTTTGATTACAAACCTCAGGGCACGCTGTGGTTTCGCTTCCAGCTGCAGGTCCCGCAGTCGGGCCGATTACAGGAACACCCCATGACTTCCCACGCGAGGAAGGATTTTCTCAGAAAGAATTGGCCCAGACAGCAATGCCAGTAGATGTCTTGGCAAATGGCTACGATGGACATTGTAGTGCAGAATAAGCTCTTTCCCCACAGGGATGAGTTTGAAGGTGGAAGGCCATTCCCATCGCACATCTGGCAGCCCAGCTGTTGCTCGGAGGGATGACTTCCCCACTTTCTGGATGGAGGCAGCTGTGCCAGTAGAGCTTTCCACTGTGCATCATTGTACTCATTCAAGTGAGCAAAGGCTCCTCTTGCTTTCAGGAGAGAATTTTAAACCTTAGCTAAGAGCATTTTGGGATCTGAGCTCCGAATTTTTCATTTGTGGGGTTGAGAGAATGCACTAGTTTAATTAAGAAACTGTATAAACTCAAAGTGAAAAGGAACATCATTTCCAGACACTGATCTAAATCCTCTTTTAGAAATCATTAATTATGTATTTAAGTTTAATTTTCTGCTTACTGAACACCTCTTTCCATTCTTACACACAAATCCCACTATTCCTCCACGTGGGCTAGTGGAAGGTGTTCCCTGCCCATGGTACGGGGTTGGAACTGGATGAGCTTTAAGGTCTCTTCCAACCCAAACCATTCAAGGATTGTATGATTTAGAGCTGTGCAAAATCTTCAAAATTATTTTGATTTAGTAGCTGTTACTTCCATTTTGCACCCGCTTTTCATGGGTGTGATTGACTTTAGTAAGAGGCAAAGCAAGGGAAAAAGGGAGATCTGTGATCCACACCAGGACAGGGAAGACAAGAAGAGCACACACGTGTTTCTCAGCTGCTGTACATTTACAGGCAGGAGATCTGGGGAAGGAGAGAAATCAGGTAACCCCTCTGGTGAAAACAAAGGTGTTTCCGGGTCACTAAAAATTCCAGAATTATTCCACATTTTCTCCAGTCTTCTTTTCCACTGCAAAGACCAAAACCTGCCCCGTCAGATGCCAACCAAGCTGTTACTTGTTTTGTTTTGCAGGTTGCTAAGGAACAGGGCTGTTTTTGCTTACTTGCCTCCCTTGGGCTATTTCACAACACTTTGTAATATACACTGCTCTTTTTTGCTGCACATCTGGTTTTGATTTTAGGTTTCAGAACCCCCTCTGAAAACTGAGATATTAGTTTTTCATATCTATCATCTAGACAAAGTGCATCAGCCTGTCAAACTGAGTGCACCGGTGAGACACATTTAACCCTCTCAAGTTACTCTCCCAAAAGCTATTTTCATTTGTTGTCGAGTTCAGACAGTGGAAGTAGCGCAAGTATTTTGTCTAATTTGCTGTGTGAAATTAGCTGCAACCACCATTAAATTTTAGGTATGAAATAAAACTACCCATTCCTTCAAAACATGCTGTTGGATAGGGAACCCTCCTGCCTCACAAATGCTAACAAAGAGAGAGCCGTGCCGTGGATTAATTGCTCATCAGCCCATCAGATGCTCGACAACTTCTCCCAAAGCTCCTAGTCTTTCATGTTCCTTGGAAGCAGCTACTCCCAGAAAGCAGCTAACCAGCACGGAGAGGGGTTCTCCTGTGTCTGGAAAATGGTGTTGTGAGATGGCAGAACAGCCCAGTTTGTCCTTTGGGGCAGCTGCAAACACATCCCTCAGTCCCAGCACTGGAGCTGGCCATGGGATCACGGAGTTGCTGAGGTTGGAAAAGCCGTCTAAGATCATCGAGTCCAACCATTACCCCAGCACCACTAAACCATGTCCCCAAGTGCCACATCCACACGCCTTTTGAACAGTTCCAGGGATGGTGATCCCACCACTGCCCTGGGCAGCCTGTTCCAATGCCTGACCACCCTTTCAGTGAAGAAACTTTTCCTAAATTCCAATCTAAACCTCCCCTGATGCAACTTGAGGCCATTTTCTCAACCACATACAAATAAAGTGATGGGGATAACCTGTATTCCTGCTCTGCTGATACCCCTAAACCAAGTGATCCTGACCTAAGTGCTCTCCCAAAGCCTTTCTCTACACTCTGCAAGCAAAGCTCTGACAGAGAGGGGGTGGGCAGAGCTAACAGTGTTTCTTTAGTCTTCACCCATCTGGTCCCAGCGTCATTTAAAGTTGCAATTAAAATTTATATCACTAGGCTAAGGTCACTGGGAAAACTTCTGCCAAGAACTACATACATTTGACACCCTGCAGAGAAAAGAAACTGCCTCTACTTATCCTGATAGTTTGTTTTTCCCAACACCCTGAGGATTTGTCTCCCTGCCCTTCTTAAGCCACTCTGACGACTATCTGATCCTATAAAATTGTATATGCCAGGGAATCCTCCTTTCTCAGTGGGACACAGGGTCCAGCAGGTTCCACAGCTCCGGAGCAAGGCCAGGGTGATTCACTCTCTGGCCCTGCAGCTTCTGGCCCCTGGTCCTGCCCAGCAGTGCCAGGGAAGTCCTGTAGCAGAGCAGGCTTGAACAACACAAGTTTTTCTAAGAATCACCAAAACTATCTGGGATTATTTATTTAAAAATACCAGCCAGGAAAGGCAGGTGTGGCACCTGCACTTTGTGCTGGATGAGGTGCAGGCTGCCACAGCCTGTCTCCTGCAGAGCTGGGGCTACCAGGGCAGGAGTCTCAGGTGGGAAGAGTGAGGTCTTCCACAGGCCATTCACCCTCTTCAGCAATACCAGACCAACCCTAAATCCACAACCTTCATGTGAATTTAAAATTGAAAGTTTTATTTTCACCCTTCTCCTGAGGCCTATCCCAGCAGTGTTAAATATTCACTCTGAAAATGTAAGTGATGCCATAGAGGAGATTCATACCAGTAAAAACTAAACTTGGAGACTTCCAAATGTTTCTATCACAGACTGCCCTTTCCTAAACAGGAGGACGATACCAGAGGACCACTTCACCACAGAGGGGATGTAGGTTTATAAGACTACACAGATGCCAAATCTTGTGAATTTTAAAGACTTGCTGAGTTCTGGACATGGTGCCAGTGGCTGCCCCTCAAGGTACTGTCCCAGTGCTGCCCAGCTTCCTTCCTGACAGGGCACTGAAAGCAGCTCAACAGCCAAAGGGAGATGCCTGAAGGACAACTGGGCAGTGTGACACTGGATTTTCCCTACCCCACCTTCTCCTGGACACAGCAGAAATCAACTGAGCATGGAGCTCCATGTGGCAGACCTGGGGCCTGGCAGCCAGTCCCCCTCCTGTTTGGGACTCTCAGGAGCCGGGCCAGGGCTAATTGCTACAGGAGCTGTGTGATCCACACAACCACAGCCACTGTGGTCCTGCAGGGCAGCAGAGATTGAGAGTGTATGGGACAATAATCCTGGGGAAAACTCTCAGGATAAAGCGCAGTCAGTCTCATCATTACCCCATCACAGCTTCTTAGATGCTCCGGGGGCAAAAATTGAAACAAAGGTATTAAATGTGGTAAACCACATCTTTCCATCTCTTTGCATCAAATCTGAACCAACCCAGCACTTGGAGCCCTCGTATCCAATTTTCCCCCACACCCCTCTTCCCTTTGGTGTGGTCAGGCTTTCCCCTGCACACAGCCTCCCGCCAGGCCAGCCCTGGAACACTGAGGCAGCTCCCTCCACCCAGCGAGGGTCCTGCCCAAAAGCCGTCCTGTGGCGTGAGCTCACCCTGACCTTTCAGCAGAGCACAGCCCTTCGTCCCTCCCGTGTTTGGAGAGCCTGGTGGGGCCTCCTCTGCAGCCTGGGTGCTTCACACTTAACCAATTCATCTCTCTTCCCACAAGGCAAAGGCTGGGCTCTGTCCTGAGGGATGGATGGTAGGGCAGGAGAGGGTTAAGGATATCATGGAGCAGTGGGGGCATAGGAGAGCCTAGTCTGGAAGCAGTTTAAGTAACCTAAGGAGAATCTGATACAGACCAAAGACACACAAGTACAGATGCATTTAATAGAAGCCTCTCTCTGCTCAAGATCTACAGCTGAGGCTCCTGCAGCAAAATGTGCTGTTTGGAACATCCTGTGCTCCAACCACCATGGCTATGGGAAGAATCAGAGCCAGTATTATGTGCTGGTGCTCCAAAGGACTGAATGTTCACTTCAGACACACGTTTGGGGGATGTATATTTATGCATAGATTCTGGGATGCAGCACATCCCACTGCGAACTTGGACAGCAGCTCACTCTTCCATCTAAGAATTCCCCTCTTAAGAAATCCCAGTGTTGTGTAAATAAGGGCACAGCCCGAGCTGTTCCAGCAGCAGCTGAGCCAGGTTAAGACATTTTCACCTCCAGCCTGCCCACAGCTGTGTATCCACTGCCCCCCATTAGGGGTTACCACCCTTTTCCATGAGCCTCATAACCACATCTGCGGACACTCCCAAATCTGGCTCTGTCAGAATGATCCAGCTTAGCTTAAGTACTTTTTAGTAGGTTTATTGTTTGGGCTTTTTTTTTTTTTCCTTCCCTTTTTGAGCTAGCTCATCTTGAGATTGATAGTTTCTTGACTCAGTTCAGCTGCAACTGGAACAGCATCTCTGACCACACTCCAGTAAAACTGTTGCAAAATTGCATCTGTCAGTCTCTTCAGTCCAAGCCTGTAAGAGTAACCTAAAGATAATATATTTAATATTAATTCACAAAATATTCTTTTGTCTGCTATCTCAGTGTTTCCTAGGTATTCCTGGAAATTTAAATACCTTGTGGCAGACTGATCACTTTTGCGTGCAGCAGTGTTTATTCTCCAGCACCTTATTTAAGGAGATCTGAGATAATCAACACTCTGAAGAAATCATCACCAAAAAAAAACCCAAAACCGAAATCTCCCGTGCCTCCCTCTTCCAGAGAATTTATGTTTTCCCTTAGGTGCAAGAATCCAGTAAGTCACTGAGGAACTTGATCAGAGACTGTTGATGCATTTCCAGTATTGGTATTATTACTCTGTTTCATTTTCAGTTCTTGGCATTTGGGATTTAGGAGAGTTGAGCAGCCAGGGCCTCGTGTGGCTGTGCCAGGAGGCAGGAAAGGTAGTTTGGGGAGACACAAATATTTGCTTCGCTGACCTCTGTGCTTGGCTCCTAAGTAGGTTTGATTTGTATTCAGGGCCGTGCTTGTGCTCTCAGGGAACACACATAACTCAGGCCAATTGTATGGGATGGGAGTACAAAGAGGAGCCCTGCTCAGGCTCTGACATTTAGCAAGCCAAGAGGTTTGAAAATGGAGCCAAGCCCATTGCCTGGCTTGGCTGTACGAACCAAAACACAAGCCTCGCCACTGGAATTGATTATAGGCACATGAAAAGAAAATACATAAAATAATACATAAGGTTCTTGTAACCTCCAGGAGCTGATTCCAGAATACTCTCATTGGCTCGGCCCTGCCCTGGCTCGACACCACAAGCGAGTGCAGAGCTCAGCCCAGGCCGGGCTCAAGGTTTCATCAGATTAACTCTTCACTAAGGTCAAAGCAGCCCTACTCCCCTGCTCCCAGATCTGAGCCTTCCCTCCAGCCCCCAGGGAAAGGAGTAGCTGAGTGTGTGAATGCAGGATTTACAGCCCTTCAGCTGCTGCAAAAGGTGCTATAGCTGCCCACAGGAGGAAAGGAAATTGAATTAAAGGAGATTAGGAATCTATACAACAGAGTAGCCAGAAGGCTGTTTATGCCGAATGTAAAATACTCCACGAGCCAGCCCCACAGAAGGTGTATTCCTCCTCTGCTACAGATCCCAGTTATCCCTCAGCACAAACTGGGGGGCTTTGGCTAGGCATTTCTTAGCTTAATTACAGCTCATAATTTAGTTAGGAAGCTTAACCCGTATAGACTACTCCATTGATTTAAACAACAAAATCCAGCAGGCACTAAAACGTTACATTTCTTGGAAGAGTATGAGTTATTCATGGTATTCTTTCAAATGCAAAGATTTGTGCCTTTCTGTAGTGTCTCACTATTCTCCAGAAAGACTTTTTTCTCAGTTTGAAGTATTTGATACAATAGTTTGATATGATTAGTGTAATGCTTTCAGGAAGGGCTCAAAAGCAGATATTGTTTTACTGCAATACCAGTGAGACATTTTCCCTGGAAATGGGCAGAACTAAGATGATGTTAAGCATTTTCCAGTAACCCTTGTGCAAGGTGTTGGGACCTTTCTGAAAAGACCACTGCAGGGATTGTCTAAAAAATGAATTAAACCTTTATCCAAAAACCTCGAAAATTGAGTTACCATAACTAATTTCCTTGTGGACAAGCACCTTTCCCCTCTGAGACACCAAACCCAAGGGCTTGAAGCAAATAAAATGTTCCTGGAAAAGGGCAATGAGATGATGTCTAAGGTCCCTTCCAACCAAACCATGCTGTGATTCTGTGAATACTGGAGTACAATATTCAGGAATATCATATCTTCTTCTAAGGAATGAGTAATTTACTACTACTACAGTTACTCCTATAGCAATTTCCCTTCAGATTTCAGAAACTCCTGTGTTCTGCAAACAGAAAGCAGGAGTTCAATAAGTGCACTCAAAATTCTCCCAATTTAAGTCTTTTCTAACTCAAAGACATTTCATTTGAAAGTGTTTTTGCTTTATAATAAACAGATAATAAACAGATTCTTGGTTTCCTACAATAAAAAGAGAAAAAGACTGTAAACTTCAAACTTTTAAAAGGGCACATGGGACTGTTCTCTAATTTTACTCTTTGGCTGTGGAATCTATACTCATTAAAAGTGAAAAGTTGAGCTCTGATTACTATTTGTGCTTTAAAAGCTTGCATTTCTACCCCAAAGGAAAGGCAAAATGGGCTGATATGCTTTCACTTTTTAGTTTTAGACTTATTTCTTTTCCTTCCTGTTGCAATATGGCACCAAAATGCAAAGTCTGGATTTCCTAGAGTGCAAAGAAACAAACAACTAATGTAACACCATTTTAAAGAACCTTTCTGAAAGGAAATATGTGTATGTAAAGATGTAAGATATTGAAAACATTTTATAAACTACGAATTTTAGCTACTAAGTGATAGAAAGGGTCATGAAATGGCCCAACTCTTTCCTTGCTATGAATCATCTCGATGTGCTGATGATCCAAATATGCAATTCTTCCCTGTTTTGCTATATTTTTCTACAGAAGCATAATAGATAAATATGAAAGATAATAGAATTGAGCTGCACACATAAGTGGAGATTGGATTCTTGACAGCTAGCATGAGATAGGCAATAACCTAACCTGACGGGAGAGGGTAAGAAACAAGAAAATGTTTCCATCTCCTCATTTTACTATTGGAAATGGAAATACGACATCGCATAAAGGTCATATTTTGGAAGATGCTGAGCTTCTGTACATTCTGTTGTTGTACTATAGTAACAAGGCTTCTGAAAGCCTGAAAAAGAGGATTTTATTTGAGGCTAGGGAAGGGGTGGCAGAGGCAGGACCCACATCCCGGGATGAGCAGCTCTCTGGCTGTGCAGCATCTCCCTGCAGCCCGGCCCCAGATGCAGCTGCAGCCCTGCCCAGGCCGGGCACACCCTGCTCCCCAGGGCTCTGCCAAACCCGAAATGTCGAGCAGTCTCTGCTCTCAGCAGAGCACAGCCGAGCCTTGCAGAGCATGTGCAAATCAACAGCACATGCAGGAGTTTTCCCCACGTTCCCCACGGCTTTCACTGGGCTTGGCCGGAGAGTTGGGAACATCCCGCGCTTTAAAGGGTGTTTGGGAACTCGGCTTTCTCCTACAGCTTGGAAAAAAAAATGTTAATTATTATTTCATTAAAACTGTTACTTGAAAAACTTGTTTTCATTCCTAAGCAGAGCCATAATGATCCAGCCAACGCTCTCAATGCAAACACACTTAACACAAAATGGTTTTTAGAACAAACCATTAATTTCAAGACTTCCTGGTAATATATATTGCTGTTAAAGCAAATATTTTTCCATAGGTTTTGAGGCTGTGTTATCAGGGTTGTAATAAATTCTGCTATTCCCACATAAAGTCATTAAAAATAGAAAGGCATTATATGTATCAAGTGAATTATTTCTGTTGGGTCAGAATTAATCTCATCCTTATTTTCCAACCTCAATTCTAAACATTTCTTGAAGGAACTGAAAAATATGTAAATAAGAACAATCACTTGAAATAAAAATATGCAGGGCACGTTCTGAAAATATTGACATGAAGTGATTGACATTATCAGAGGATCTCTTTGCCTCGAGAGCTCTCAATTAAATTAAATTGTTTCTGACAAGTTCCTGAAGAAATTTTTAGTTCAAATGAAACCATATTTTCAAAGGAAAACATTTTGGAGACAAATTGTGTCTCCCCCCTTTAGCGCAGAGTCCCTCATGACTCAGGAACAGAGCGGAGCTGTTTGCCCTGATGGGACTCTCAGTCTGAATTTACCCGTTTTTAGTGCCCTGTGTCAGAACTCAGTGGCAACTTGCTTTTTTTGATTGTTTTTTTCTCACTATGAGTAATTTCTGCTGTAGATTGATGTTGCTGCTGTTTGTAAACAGTGGGTTCTGAGCTGTTCCTAAAAGCTAGAACGGGTTTTACCAGAAGGGTGCTTGGCCTTTCCTTTAGTTTTTCTTTCTCCTGTTCCATGTGTGTTTAGCTACACTCAATTCCACATCTTCTTGTAAATGCAAGAGCAGAATAAATGTGGGAACCACAACACTTTCAGCTGCCCCACCTCATTCTCACCCCAGAGGTTTCTAAACTGCTCCTCACAGCCAACTTCTGCAGATATGCACGAGCAGCAAACCACGGCTGCCTCCAAGGCACATCTTGTCTCCACGCTCATTTGCAGCATTTTTCTTGGGACAAGTCCCATGGGATGGATTTGGAGGCTGTTATTTATTTTTGCAACATGGGTGTACTGAAATGGGGGAAATCCAAAATAGTGCACAAGCAATAGAAACAGAAATGAAAAGACAAATGAGTCTCACACACAAACTCAAGAGTGTAAATGCTTTTTGGGTTGGGGTGTCTGACCCTCTCAGCCTGAGGGTTGGGGGTACTTTTGGGAGCTCCTGTGGATCAAGTAGTGCAGGTAAATAAAGCATCTGGCTGGATGTAAATAGTGTAGATGGATTTCAACTTGCAGAGTTTTTAAGCTCTACTTTAAAGAGTCCCCCTCTTCTCCAAGACAAAATGTTGGTTAAAATGATGGGAGAGGCCTTGTAACACTTCCAGAAGCTCAGCTCTGCTATGTGTTGGGGCTCTCTCGTGCTCTATCAGCATTTCTGCTTCTGTGCTAAAAACTGGAAGTGAAAAGACATCTTGCTGGTAGAACCCAGAATCAAGAAGTGTGGAGCCAGGTTGCAAAACCAGGAAAACAATCAGAGGGAAGTAGGTGACCAAAAAGGAGGAAGAAGATGTTTCTAAATACTGCCTGTATATGTCTAGCTGGGCAGCAGAGTTACCAATTGACCAATTCAATAAAAGGAAATTTGCATTTTAACCCTGTTTCTTATGGCAATGTATGGAAACCTCTCCTGTTTGAGTCATTGTTCACTTCTTCTCTCCCCAAAGGGATCCATAAGAATGCTGTGAAATTCAGCTGGTAACTTTTTGGCATATAAAGGAGAGAGCTGAAGAAATGCAACATTATTTCATAAGAGTTTCTCAATAACAATGGTTTTGATCTTCCTAACATTATCCAGAAATAAAACAGATATTTTCTGCTCAGCTGAATCCAGCTGTCTTGTGGAAAACATTTCAAAATCTGCCACAAATCTTTGTGTTTTTTCCTGTTAATTTAGTTAAAACAAATCAATTAAATGTCTTAATTACAACTGAAATATATAATTACATTGTGCACTCTGTTCAGTGCATGCTAATGAAGCAATCACCACCTTCTTATTCGTCACTCTGGAAAGCTAAACACAAGTGGGAGCTGAGAAATATTTTCCTGTATCTTCAAACGAGGCACTTGGACCATTCTTTGCTTGTTTCTTAACGTGAAACTTGAGCAAAACAGGAAGAAAAAGACACAAGATCATTATATCCTTTTTTTTCCTTACAGCAAAAATTCAAGAGGAATTATCATCCCCTAAGATGGATCCTAAGATGGATCAACTCAGAAATTAGAGACTATTTTTAACATAGATGTTAATATTTTGTCAAAAACTTTCAGCAAACGAGTATAAATTTTAAAAGACGGTGCACAGCTCTTTTAAAATTACTTTGCTATAATGTCTAAGTCTGGGTAAGTTTCTGAACAGGTAGGGCTTGATTTTAAAATATTGGAAACACAATCTGCTGCTGACTTTTCACATCTGTTGGAGGTGGGAGTGCTCAGACTGCTGATCCCTGTCCCTGCTACCACCCTGTAGGTAAATCTGCTTTCAGAACCTGAGGCACCCCCCAAAATACATTTCTGCAAGTTCAGTGTTGTTTCCTACCAAGAATGAGCAGCTCTGAACTCTTTATACCTTGGATATATCTTGTGTTTTGCTTTATCCCAAATCTAATTCAGATGAAGAGTATTTTGGTGAATGTGCTTTGCCTGCCTAAACAGAAATATTAGAGCAGCTACTTAAATGGTAATTGATAAATGCATAAAATTACTCCCATTCAAACTGCAAATCAGTTAGCAAAATTCAATGAAAGTTAAACATTTCATTGCATTAATGATATAAATGCATAAATTTACAGAGAGCAGCATCCAGCCACTTGGCAGCCTTCCACTGTATTTACTCAAAGGTGATAATGCATTTAAAAAGCACTTGAAGCAGAATATGTATTAAGCACTACTAAACTTGCAGAGATTTATTAGCACAAGCTTTTAGACTGTCTCTGCCCTGAAGCAAACTCATTTTTATTTCTGAAAATTAAAAAAAAATAGGGCAATACATCATTTTAAGCAACATCAGCAAGGTCGGTAAGGGAGTTATCTTAAAATCCAGTATTTCTTCATGACAAGTGTAGGTCTGTAGCTTGTATGGGACTGACTGATAGGGCTGCCCCAGAAATGCTGATAATATCCACAGGATGTTCATTTACACACTAGTGAAAGAATGGAAGTTTGGAAAATTCTCCAGGATCTCCTGAGATTAATGATCTGGCACTTCTAGCACCTTAAAGCGCTCAGATTTTTCAGGCAGCACTGAAATTGTGTCCATCCAGACAAAAATCAGGCACTGCCAGTTCTTAGGGGAACTTCAGCTGATGAACATTATTAATTCTCACAGCAGATGTGAGCAAAGAGAGCAGGGGAATACTTGCAGGTATTTAAAGGTATTTGCAAAAGTCTTCTATGAGCATTTGCAGGATAGAGTGGATG
Source organism: Climacteris rufus (assembly GCA_013398175.1). Lineage (NCBI taxonomy): Eukaryota > Metazoa > Chordata > Aves > Passeriformes > Climacteridae > Climacteris > Climacteris rufus. The sequence continues at coordinate 225,688 of VZRZ01007083.1, forward strand.
CAAAAGGAAATATCCTAAATACTAAATATGGATCTTGGGCTAAACCATACATGTCTGCACCACTGTCTTCACTGAAGAGAGAGCCATAGATCTTGGAAAGTAAGTGGGAGGCAGGGCTTGGGACTTCTCTTTGAGTTGGAATAAAACAATGGTTGATCAACCAAATGTGGGAATTGTGTGTCATGGCAGTTTGGGATGGACTCCCAGCTCTTCCTCTGAGCAACAGTACAGCAAATCCTATTTGTGGCTGCAGAATCCAATCAGAGTAAACCCACCCACTGTGAAGGGTTCACATGCTCCTTTCCAAGGTGTCAAGGCTCCCAAATGCACCTGGACCTTAAACACAAAGCTCAGTGCCTTCAGTTCCATGTGGAGGACATGGAGGACACGGATGAAGGGTGGCATTTCTTGTCACCCTGCAATAGCACAAGGCACAGCATTCATGTCCCAAGGACTGTGTCAGGGCTCTCTCTGAAGTCCACCACACCATCCTAATTAGTGCTTTTAGTAAGAAACAACATAAATTAATGAACATTTGCAGCATGAACCTTCCCAGTTTGCACCAAGGTCAGAGGTGCTGGAGGCCCTGCATGCTGAAGCCAGCACAACTCCTGCAGGCTGCACGGTAAAACTCCAAGTGTCTCCTGCCTGCTACAGTCAGGAACAGGAGTGAGTGTGTAAACACAGCCTGTCTGATCTGCTCCAGAGAGACACATCCTGCCCTTGCGTTTTTGGATCTATACTGACAGGGCAGGCACCCTCCTCTTGCCTGGTGCATGTTCTGAATGGCTGAGCTTCAATGAGCAGATGACAGAGATTTCTCTCCATTTTAATGCTTTTCTGGCCAAAATCCTCTCTAGAATTTAACTCAGCAAGATCTTTAAATACAACTGAGAGCAGAATTTGGCACAGGGAGTGTTTCCCCATTTTATTCCCTACAGCTTTTCATTACCACCTTCTAAATCTGTAACGAAACCAGGAGTGTTTTTACGGTGCTCTGTATGAGAGCGTTGCTAATAAGTAGCTCCATTAAAAATAGTAAACATAAATCATTTATTCATTTTATGCATTTCTAAGTCCACTTGAGAATATTTTTGGCTGAGCCAAGGCACAAGTAAAGGGTGTTAATTATTATCTTACTAGAGCAATCAGTTAATAAGGCAGTTAGGAGAGATGTTTGTTAGGAGGTTCTGGGGTGCCCGGAGGCTACTGAAGTCATTGTCTGGGATAGAACACGACCGCTGGAGCTCGCAGGAGTCTGGTGGCACCAACCCAAAGCCCTCGAGGCCTCTGTCTGCAAATTAGCTGAGAGGAGAGAGCAGACACCAGGTCTGAGCAGGGAGCTGTAAACAAGAGGTAGAACTCCCAGCACAGGCTCTCATGGAGCGGAGCAGCGTCTGGGGCCCCTGCGAGGAGGCTGGCGGGGCTCAGCCGATGGGGTGGGGATGGAGAGGGAATTGGGTTTGGTTTCCTTTTCCCCCCGAACTGCAGCAGCCTTTTCCAGGCTCTGCTGTCTCCTCGGGCCGAGGAACAGGGCTGTGCAGCACTTACACAGCTGAGCAGCTTGGAGCAGCTCTGCTCTGCCTGCTCGCCCGTTCACCCCGTGTGAGGACCCCAAACACTTTCAGTCTCCTCCAGGAGAGAAAAGCTCCTTAATTCACTGTCCTGCTGCACCAGAACTGGATGGACATCCAGACCAGTGTGGTACTGACCAAACCCATCGACTGCCTGACCATGGCCAGATGGCCTTTGCTCCCTCTGTACCTCCAGGGAGGCTGATCCCACTAAACCCACTCCGGTAAGTGGTGTTTCAACCCAGAGGCCAAGGACAGAACGAGTTTTCAGATTTAATTCTAAAGGTTTAAGAAGAGCAGCACACTGGGGCATCCTGCTCTTCTTCTGCCTGATTTCTGCCAGTTCACTGCTCAGTAACTTCCATTCTCCATTCACACTGCAGCAGTGGGTGACAAGACTTAAACATCTCCATTAGTGACTTGCAGGAGGGGAAGTTATCCCAGTCTCCCGAAACCAAAGGAAAACCACAGCTGTCTGCCCTCAGCCTAGGGTGTGTCAAGGAACCTGTCCACAAGGGAAGTGTTTCTGGTTATGAATTATATGCTACAACATCCCTGTGGCCCTATTAGGGATGCACTCTGAGGTGCTCCGGGGGTAGCCTGTTCTAGGAGCTAAATTTTCCCTCTGGGACAGAAGAAATATTAGGGGAGTTGCTGGAGAAGGGAGGGGAAGAAGCCACTTTCAGATGTACTTCAAAGCCAAATAATCGGACTCCTTCTATCTGACATCCACAGGGGATGATCTTGTGTAACTTCAAACACTTAAACTGATTTGCAGTACAGAAAAAACATTTTAAATGCTGGTCCTTTTCCTTGTCCTCCCTAATCCAGTCAGCCCTCAAAATATGGCTGTAGGAGAGAGATCCCATTTCAGTTGCACATGGGAGACCCTCTTTACTTGAGACAAACAAGTTCAAGAACATATCCCAGATCTATCCTACAGTTTGGGATAGTACCTAAGCAGAGGCCCTGTTCCTTGTCAGTGAGGGAAATACTGTCATTCCTGTTTTGCAGATGGTAAATTGAGAAAGAACGGGTTGAATAGCTAATCCAAGGACACAGGAAAATCTGTAATCAGGCTGAAAAGTGAATTAAGATCTCCTGACTTCATCCAGTGGGATTGTTGTTGGGCAGATTCTTTTTTCTATCAGGAGATTCAGTAAAGCTTCCAACAAATCTATCATAAACAGCCTGGACATGACACTGTCCCTGGGAGCTCTTATTCCAATGGAAGACTGTAGATGGAATAGAAATATATAGATACATGTAATTCATTATTTAATAATGTTAGGTTTTCTGCTGGAATGGCTGGCTCAGGGGTACAATCTTGGCCAACCATTGCCCTGACAGAGCTCCAGCATCTCTCTGCCACAGAAGCTCTTCCTTCCCACAGACAGGGAGACATTTCAGAACTATTATTCTATAGAGTTCAACTGACACTCCAGAAGACAACTTTGCTTTTAAAGAGATTAAGTTGATTCCTTCCCATAAATTCAGTAGCTACCCCAACTATGCCTCATTGAGAAAACTTATTCTGACAAGAGTCGTGAATTATAGCCAGGATAAAATGTTTCATTAAAATACAGATAAGGGAACTCAGGAAGCAAGGGGTTTGTATGGGTAAAACTAATTTTGCTGCAAAAGCAAATCTGTAGCCATTTTTCAGGTCAGTAAGTTGAAGTCTGGGTGTTATAAATCCATCATCGATGTTTTCTTACAGCTATAGTAGCTGACACATCTGAATCCCTGGGAGCTAAAAGCATGCCAGGAGAAATGAGCACCATCAAAACACATCAGAAGGAGACATATAGCAATGGCCATAATGTACCTGACTGCTGACAGAACAATATTGGCTCTGCCTTCTCTGAGAGTGCCCCTGCGTAAAAACGAGTTCATCACAACAACTGCCTGTCCATGAAGGAATTGATTGAAGTGTAACAATTAAAAATTAGCCCCAGTATCACTAGAGGGATGGTTTTAAGAGTAATTAATGCAAAAAGCTTAATAGCCTTCTTTTTGAGGTTCACTTGAGTACCTCTGAGGATGGTGCACATGCAACACTCCCCACTTCCAGGGGAATGTAAATGACTCCCTCCTGCACTGATCCATTTAAGTAGTTGTAAAATCTTGATTATATCCATGTCAGATGGGTTCAGTTCAGCACAGAACTGCCCAGAAAATCATCCCTCCCTCCTCCACAAAACATTACCATTTCATTTAGAAAATATGTTAATAATTAAGCAAACAATTGTGGATAAAATCATCTCCAAGTTTTTGTTTTTCTGGTGAAAAATGCATGTGAAAAGGAGCTTCTTCCTCACAATGTTCAAAGGTCATGTTTATGTCTAGATTCAAGTAAACAACAAATTTGTCAGTAACATTTTGATCAAGAGCATTATTTGCCCTAGGTGATAATACAATTTCATTTGCAAACAAAATGGGGCTATAACTTTAACCTTTGAAGGAAGAAAGTCCTAGGGATTACTGCTGCACCATCTGGTAGGGCACTTCTGCAAAAATCCATGCTGGGGACAAGAGTTTCAAATGTGTCTTACAAGCTGAAATACCCTAAAATGGAGGGACCAAGGGTTTGAAACTGGGTTTGTCTCACCCACCCTGGGTGCTGGGTGATTTTGTCCCTTTCTGCTCTGTTCCAGCACGGGGCCATCCACAGTGTGTGGCTCAGGCCAGGGAAGGGGAGAGCTTGGGGTCATTTGTGGGGCACCACAATTATCCATCATGATAACTCACTGCCCAAGCCAGAGGAGTTCCCAGGAAAAAGCACAGCAAAGCTGGGGGTGAGGAGATTTGTTCTGGCAAGAGGTATTTCAGGTATCTCTTACCTCTGTCCCAATGAACCCCTCTTTCTCATTCTTTCCAGAATTTAGTGACACTGGCATGTAAATAATGACTTCAGAAGAAGTTGTGTCGACTTCTGTAAGAAAGACTCAAATTTAGTTTGTTGTTGTTTTTTTTTATATATATAATCTGGACAGAACTGTAGGAACTCAGTGCTTCAAAATCTAGATTTTACAATGCTTCAAAATCTAGATTTTACAATGTGTTTTTGGAAGCCTTTATATTTTGCAAGCCTGTGTATAGTATATTCTATTATGAGGACATTCTGCCACTCTAAATGCATTCCTATTTTAGGTATACAATACCACCACAGTTTCAAAAATAAACATCTGAAGAAAACTCCGGGGTTTTAAAAATAAGACATTTGTAGCTTAATGTTAATGATGTTTGAAGAAATCTGGAATGGTATTAATCATTTAAATTAATCATTGATTTCAATACAAATGTACTGAGAGATGAATACGCATGTACTGGTCACATTAACCTGCCTTCACCAAAAAATAATATTTCAATGAAATGCTACAAAAATGAATCATTACCTTCTAAATCTAAGCTACAACCTTTTAAAACTGACATTGTGGACGATTTTTAAAAGTTATTTTTCTATATTTTTGCAATAATTTTGCCTCTATTTTTAATGCTTGATTTATCTACGTATTTAGAAATCTCTCCTACAGCCATTCAAAATAATACTAAAAGGTCAGTGCCTGGTTAGCCAGTTCTCCATGACCTGGGAGCTCAAAGGCCTGTGCAGTGTCAGGGACTGTCCCAGCAGTGAATTTGCAGGGCTTTTGCTCAGTACACTGGACCCAAACCAGCAGTCAGAGGCAGAGGACAAGGTGTGGGGCTCAGTGCCTCACTTCTACAGACCTGAATCGGGAGCAGCAGCAGGGATACTCCAGGCTTCCAATATTCCCCTTGGTTGCTGCATCAGTTTGACCAGTATTTTTAGGAGGAATAGGAAGCAACAATCTGCTTTGTAGCCAAAGCTCCTAATGCTCCTGTTCCACCCAACGCCATTATTTAGAGATTGGCTTGTGCAATTCTCTATTTATTACTGGTTTGTTTTGTCTTTTGTTGCAAGAATGAAGCTGACAGCTAAACACGTGTACCTACATTATGAAATCATGCTTAACAAGAAAGAGCTAATTAAGCTGTTTCACTGTTGGCCCATGCCCTGCACGCTGACAGCAACGCCCCACAACTGCACTGCCCTGGGAGGGACGGGGATGTGAGGGCAGCGCTGCCAGGCTCGGGACTGGGCAGTGGGAATGTGCCAAGTGCCTTTCCAGCCCATACTCTGCAAGGCTTCTTGGCCTGGCCAGAGCCACCACCACCTCCTCTCTTCCCAAAATCACTCTGCACACCATAGGGAGCACAGAAACTTCTCCCACGGCGTTTTTAGCAAAGCGACTCTGAGGGCATTGGTGACAGAAATTCTGTGTGAAGCTGCTTAAACCCAGCTGGTCACAGCTGACCCTTCATTTGGGATTCTTGGCCTCAAAGTTTAGGGTTTGGGACCCCAAAGGTGAAGTCAGTCTCCTCCATAGCCTGGGTGGGATGAGCACAGTCAGCAGGGCTGAGCAGTGCCTTTCTGCACATTCCCAGCACTTCCCAGGAAGGTGTCTCAGCTGAAGGACTCCGAACCCACCCTGTTATTCCAAGAGGATTACATTATTCCCCATGTAGTAGGAATAAAAAACATTCTGTATTGTAATACGAACACAGTGTAGCCTTTTTGCACAACAAAAGCCTCCAGCCACAACACCAGCAAGAATTAAAACCACACTTCTAAGATGTCCAGCTACAGTATATGTTTTATCATTATTCTGCAGACATATGTTTTGTGTGACTTGGTTCATTTATTTCCTTTTTGTTTTCAAAAGCTAACACATGGCCCTGAACAAAAATTACACTTAATTTTTTATTTGTTCAACTCAGTTAAAATCACAGCACTTGTTTTGTAGAGTTTTACATAACAATGTGCTGCTTTGTATGACTTTTATGTAATTTAATTTCAGTAAACTAGCCTGAAATAATTTAGAAAGTCTACAGAGTTTGTGTATTCAGTGTAGGGACTTGCATTTTACACATTTATTCATGTCAGACTTAAAATTCGATTTGAGTGTGGGAGTTAGCAGCTTCCCTGTCCCTACATAGAGATAAAACCCATAACAGGTGACAGGATAAATTCTTCCATCCTATCCAGGACTAGAAGGGAGGGCTGCTAAACTCTGGTGCTCATCTGTTCAAATGGAGGAGCACTGGAAAAAAAAGATGGTTCAGGAAAACCACTCTACAAGGAGAGATTTCAAAGAGGTGGGAACTGTCCTGTGGAAGGCTGGGATTGCTGGTAGCAATGGCTGCCTGATGGACAGCCTGGATGAAGGACACAGTCCACAGATGAGGTGATGACAGTCCCTCACTGATCTGTCTGGGAAAAGAACAACGAAATGCCAGCAGGAATGAGACAGACTGTATAAATCAGGGGAGAAGCCATGAGCTGGGGGCAACCTGGACATCTTGAAGCCACTGACCAAGATGCACAATACACTGTGGAGCAGTCAGGAAATCAATGCAGGTTTCCTCAGTTATTGTTCTGTCCAGGTCTGCTGTTAATAGTGGTGGACAGACCTTAAGGACCCCTTTGGAACAGCTGCCCTCCTGCTGAACAAGGCTGGACTGCTGGGAAAGAGTGTGGATGAACAGGGGGAAAGGAAGGGATTAACAGAGACTCCGAGGGTGAGGTCCTGGTTTTGTGGCTGGTGTTCCTGAAAGCCAGGGAAACTATTAGTGTGACCACTGAGCAAGGCAAGTCTGAGAGAGAGATTACCCTGAGGAATGGGGCCAAACACATCAGTCAAGTTGCACTAAGGGAGCTTTTCCCGGCTCTGCTGTAGCAGGGAATCAGAAATGAGACAGAAGTGACTCACAAAGGATGAAAAAACACCCAAGGTGTCAGAAGGAGAACCCCACGGTGGGTCTGACTGCAGTGGTGCATGCCTACACGGCGTTAAGAAGTCGGTGCCAGATCACTTTTGAAAACAGCAGCTGATTCTTTCTGAAGTTGCTTCCCCAGAACTGCCTGTTTCTTCCGAGGAAGCCCCTGGAAATCAAACGAGCTGGCAGACGTGTAACACTCCAGTCTGCATTTCTTGTCCTTCGTCTGCTTTCCTTCCTCTTTTTGTGCCTCTTCTGCTTTCGTAGGGATGGCGTGTGGAGCAGCGGGGCTCTGACATCAGAGCTGGGGGCGGCTGCGACACAGAGAAGGCTGAGAGCAGAGGAGGAGGAGGGAGGGCAGCAGAGGAGGAGGAAGAAGGGCAGCAGAGGAGGAGGAGGGAGGAGGGCAGCACCAAGAGGAAGAAGAGTAGCAGAGGAGGAGGAGGGAGGGCAGCAGAGGAGGAGGA
>VZRZ01007083.1:233738-282408 GCA_013398175.1 Climacteris rufus
GGAAGAAGGGCAGCAGAGGAGGAGGAGGAGGGAGGGCAGCACCAAGAGGAAGAAGAGTAGCAGAGGAGGAGGAGGGAGGGCAGCAGAGGAGGAGGAAGGAGGGCAGCAGAGGAGGAGGAAGAAGGGCAGCAGCAGACGTGAGCATCTGTCACGTCCTCGGCACCGCTGTCAGTGGGACCGCGCTGCTCATCCTGACCCGACTCCCACCAAGGACTGGGCTCCCTCCTTCTCCCTTCTGCTGCTGTTCCAAAGGCTCCAAAACGCTCCACACACATGTTTTGAATTACAGATAATTCATTTTGATACGCCTTTTCCTTGGATCCATAGACGAAATCAAAGGCAGGTTTCCCTGGGAGATACACATCAAGCTCTGCCTGCAGCTCTGGAGTGTTGCAATACAGCTCGTAGCAACCGGGGAGAAATCAGTTCTCCTTCCAGTGGCAAGGGGTTGAAAAACAAAATAATTTCATTGTACCATAGGAAAACCATCTTTAGCAGATTGGTGAAGGCGACTTCCTCTGTATTTTTGAGGCCTGACCAACATCAGGACCACAACTCCAGCAGTGTCAAGATTAAGCCCGTTGTCTAAAGAGATCATTATTACACTTAGATTCCTGTTAAGGTTTCATGGTACTAAGAGGAGGGCATGGGGGGGAAGTAATGAAGTTACAGGCCTTTATTGTACAAAGGCAACTGGAGACTTTTTTTAGGATGTTATCTATCAGCCTGTCTGGCAAATGTCTGCCTAGTAATAATGTATCCGTCTGCTGAAACAAGGCTAAATAATGCATCATTATATCAATAATTAATAGGCATATGGGTCAACAAGTTCAAGATTGTTACAGGGAAAGGAGATATGAAGGAAATGGCTCATTCCACGCCCTGCCAGACCTGACATGGCAAGCACAGCTTTGCAGGCAAGGATGGAAGGAGTGTTGGCAGCCAAATGCCAGAGCAGAATGTGAAGGGGACGTGGTTTGTGTCTGCTCAGTCTCCACTTACTCACAGAAAACAGGAACCCACCAGGATGGCACTTCCCACAGAACAGAGGAAGAGAGGCAGAAAGAGTATCCCATGCTCTTGATTTGGGAACCCACCTTCTCTAACCACATTCACCAGCCCAGGTGAAATGTGAGCCAAGTAGGTATTGCTGATTTTAGTGCAAGCTGATGATAACAACAGCTGAGGTCACCTACTGACCAAAAACATGTGCCTGAAGTAACCTGAGGTATTTTAAAATGGAAAGAGAAAAGAATGAAATTTACCATGTGAAAATGAAATCAAAATCAGAGGGGATGCCAAAATAGAAATATGGAAGAGATTATAATATTAGCATCTCTTTCTTGAGAAGAGTGCAGAAAGTCAGGGTGTTTTGTTAATTGTAATTCCTCACCCTCAAACCAGGAGGGTGGGCTCCCATCTGATACAAAAGCCTCCTGACATTATTTGGGATCCAGGGACAGAAATGCAAGATTGAGGTTGCTGTTTGTAAAACAAACAAAGAAAGGAGGCAAACTGTGGTTGTGAAAACTTTGTCCCCTGCAGGTTTGGTCAAGTATCCACATACCACATGTTCAAGCTGATCTATGCACACACTCCCCCCACACAATGGGACCCCTTAACAATGAAAATGTTATTAAAAATCTCAAATATGATGTGGTGTGAACACAGTATCTTGGTGAAGCAATTATCCTGTCTATGTTTAACTTGTCTTAATAGTAATAACTTAAATGCTTGGGGGAAAGAATTAAGATTTAGGCTAGGTTGAGTTTTATCATGGTCATTTGCTTTTCAGGGGGTATGGGGTTGGTTTCTTGTTGGGGTTTTTGTTTGTTTGTTTGTCTTTTTAACACAGGTCTTGTATAAGAAAACACAGCAAACATCACAGTTCCATTTTCAGACAACCACAGCCTACTTATAACCAAGGCAGTACAGAGGGAAACTGAAAGTAGAAAAGAGAGTAACAAGTTGCAAAGGCAATTCTAGTAACAAGTCATTTTAAAAGGCAGATGACCAAAATAGAAAAATCCCAAATTAATAGTTACAGTAAACTGTGCTTTTAAAGTTGTGTGATAAGTTAGTTACTGAAGATTCTGTCAAAGGGATTTTCTTCAGAGCAAAGTCCTAGAGCATATGGAGGCTGGTTTGTCCTCTGGCCTTTTTCTAACCAGCAAACACTGATTATGCTCACTCAAGGAATTCCACCAAGCTTCGAGGAGTAATACCAGCAACAAGTGAGGACAGTATGTGATCCCTTTCTGAATTAAGATGAATCAATAACAGGAAAGTCATGCAGTCCCACAGTTCATACAGTCAGGGCTCTCAAGAATGCATTATGAAGCTTTCTTATCCTCTTCTTACAAAGCACGTGGCTTTGGGGTTCGTGTGTGCAAGAACACCAGAGCACTTGTGTGCATCACCTCACACTCAGGAGACCCAAGCACTTGGGAGTAGATTCTATAGAAATTAATTCCTAAATGCTGAATTTACTTGTTCTCTTAAACTCTGTCCCAGATAACACTTGCTGCTTTCTTGGAAGTTTCTGACCCACTGAGGCACCCAAGGAGGTGGCTGTGTGGGGTTGTCAGAGCACACACCCACTGGACTATGGAAATCTGCATTTAACATTACCACTGCAAGCTTTGACAGTAAAGCCATTTCTTTCTGCACCTTGCCTCAGGACAGAGGCTCACATTCCCTAAGGAGGACAGGCCCTGGAAGTGCAAGGGGCTCTGCTTTGCTGGGCAGGGACACAGGAGCTGGAACACAACACCCTGCTCCTGGTAAGGACAATGTCTCTGTCCCCTCCTTGTCCCCTCCCACCTTCCATGGAAGGAAAAGCAGCTGCTTACAAGCCCCACTTATACATCTGAAATCCTACAGACATGGCTGAAGAGTGCAATGTACCTCAGAGGGCATCTGCAAATGATTCCAAATGCAAGACACTGAATAGGAAAAGGAGGTATGGCACCAAGAGTGATGTGGAGTGTTATTTTTCCAAATTAAAGACACTAAAGTTCTATACAGAAGATCAGATGAAAGGACTCCTGGCAAGAAGTGCAGAACATCATTTTATACAAAGCCTTAGGGATGTAGATACCCAAATGTCTTTCATTCCTAGTGGCTAATTCCCTTCTCCTTTGAACATCCACCACGTGGGATGGCATTAGGTCCTTCTCTCCTAAGGATAAAGCAACAAAGGCCATTTTTTTCCAACATATAGAATTGGATTTCCAAGACTCACCTCTGGAGTAAGAGCAACCACTCCATAGTTCAAAATTAATGTATCATAAACACACATTTCCCTTGATTTAGTTGTCCTGAAATCAGAAGGCACCTTCTATCAATACAGATGGTCCTCACCACCTTCTGACTCTTGTACTGTTGTTTCTCTGACCTCTCTTTGTACCAGCTCCATTTTTACTGTACAAAGTTTCTCTGTTCTATAATGCAAAACACTTTCCATCCATTTAGACAAAAGAGCTGGACTTTAAGAGATCCTGTGTGCTCACAGCAGAAGTTTGGTAGTCAGCAAATTCACATGGTTCGTTTTGTACGACCAGTTACTTGATCCCAACCCCTTTCTCACCCACATGATAGGAAGGATTATTCTTCTATTCATGCCTCACAGTCTTTTAATGGATTTAGGGCACAGCTCTTAAAAATGTATAAGAGAGACGGGCATCGCATGATTTTGCTATGGATATTTTATGAGCACGTCTGGGTGCATGCTGTGTGCTTGAAACAAAAGGCTGCACAATGTGCTACCAGGGCAGGAGCTGTGTCATTATGTCTTGCATTCAAGGCTTCTGGGAACCTTGGGCAAGAAAAACAACATGGGAGAGACACCAGGTCTGAGTAAATGGGTCAAGACAGCACCGATACATTTTATTGAAACCTATAATTCAGTCATTTGTCAGAGAACAAATCTGATTTAGGAAGCAGCAGCCTGGCCCCTCCTTTTTTATTGGCTGTTATTTGGGGGTTGCATTTGTTAGTTAATTGGCTTCAACTACTACCTTGAAAAGACAATACTGGTACCTACGTGCTTCTTACTTCTGCACCTGCAGCAGCCACCGTGAGATGTTTTGGTACCAAGAACCACTTCAGTCATTATTTATCACTGGAGTGATTAATTGGCATCTGGAGCATAAACTTCCACTGCTACTGGTCTGATTAAAGGTGTTGACTGACATTTTTCAGAGCACTCAACTGCCAAAGAAGACATCAATGATGTTCAGGCACTTGAGTCTTTCAGATGGGTTTTCAAAGAATGCTCTTGCAATGCTTGATCTATTCCTTGAAAAAAATGGACACAGAATGGAAGTAGGGATGCAGGTTACAAATCCACTGCTCACCAACCTTTCCAAATCTACTTCTCTTACCACCATTGCAAACACAAAAAAATGCTATTTGCATTTTCTCTATTCTATTATTTGTATCATTTTCACTATTAGATAACTACAGACCAGCACACTCACGCAGTGCTTTACAATTGCAGAGCTGGAGGAAACTGCCCAGCTCAGTACCAGTAACAAATACTAACTGCAAACACAGGCATGTAAGGGCATCTACAGCTAAAAATGTGGGTGTTTTTCTTGCAATCTTACTCAGAAATGAACTTTTAAAGAATCAGCTTTGCCAGAGACATTAGCTTCAATGTTCAGTTTCACAGCAGATTCATCACCAGGGAGGGCACGAAGGAATTTTTACGCATTACTTTTACATGTCACTGTTCTTCCTGTTGGGAGATTTGAGACTCTTGACAATATATTCCAGGGATCCATAGTTTACACAGCAACCCCATAATAATACTTAGAACATACACGGTCTTTTGTAAATATTACCTTATTATACTAAATGTAACAACTTCAGTTTGCTATTTATGGGAATGCTCTCTCTCAAGATGCTTCATAGTAGAGAAATGTAAATACCTCTGAAGCGGTAGTTTCTATAGAGACTTATTTTTCCACTCAATTGTAGAATAAACAGCCCAATTTTCTACAAATCTGGAGCATTTCTCCAAAGTGGCAGATAATAATAATTTACCACTCTGTAGCCATTTATGTCTTTGAAGCTTGCTGTAAATATGAACTGCTTATGCCTCTGGGAGTATCCTTAGGTAGTATCATTAGTCTCACTAAGAAAGGGAGGTAAAAGAGCAGGTAAAAGACTTTACACAGAGTAGGGTGGCACTGCTTGATGTGCATCAGACATTTTTTGCTGGCTCTGTGACAGATCATCTTATCCCAACCTCAGAAACCATCAGTTTGACTCCCAGCAAGAACAGGTCTCTCCCAGTGGTAGCTCTGGAGTGAGGGATGAAAATGACTCCAAACCAGGCAGCAGTAATTTTTCGAAGCTCAGTCAGTTTTGCCCAATGGATGTGTGAGGAGTTCATCTCAGGTTTGGCAGTGCTGCTGCATGGAACAGCCCTGCTCTGGGGCTGGTTTGTCTACAAGATTTCCAAATTTCAGGAAAATTAAGACTGGGAATCGATTTTTCCTGGAGTTGACACAGCCTGAAGAAGAAGAGTAGCCATGAGGAACATCTGTCCTTCCTCCAGCCCCTTAGGGAATGGTGTGCCCATCACATAAGTTGAGGAAAGAAGCTGAAACCCCCCTGGGCTGAGCAACCACTCCTGATTGTTTTGTCACTCTTTTTTACAGGGAACAAGCACAGCAGCATTTAAAACGCGGTGCAAGTGCAAAGCACCACTTGCCCACGTCCCCTGACTGCTTCCCTCTGCACTGGGGCTGTTCCTGCTCCCTGGGCCACTATGGCAAGGTGCTTGGGCAGCAGGCTCCTCATCCCCCAAGGGGTTTATCTGCCAGATCTCCCCGTGGCTGATTGTGCTGCACATCCCCGTCCCCGCCGTCCCAGCCCCGCGCAGATGCCGCACATTAGTGCTGAGATCAGAGTGTGGGAGTCGTCCCTCCTCCACACACCAGATGGTTCTGCGTTTGTTTTTATTGCTTACCTATCTGCTCCTCAACTCCTGGGAGTCATGTGAATCTGGGAAGGGAAAATAGAAAAGATTTCCCCAGCAGCTAAGAGAAAAATAATGATCAAGAAGCTTCATTTTCACGTGTTATCTCAAAACACAGAGAGTGTACTCAAGAAGCATTTGGAACCTTCTCAGAAAGGAGAGAAATCAAGAGATGGGCAGATGTGGAAAGTTCCTCAGTATCCAAAGAGTGTGGACAGCTCAAGCAGTGCTCCCTCTGCTCCAGGGACAGACAAGACACCCTTCAGACCAGACTAGATCAGAATAGATTGTCCAACAACCAGTGCTGGACTAGATTGTCCAACATTTTGGCTGCCTTCCAATTCTATTGCATAATGAAGAGCAGGCATTTCCCACTTTATCCTTGTCCCTCCTAAACCAGCAGTATTTAAAAGATGGTGCACCTGCCTAATTTAGCAAAGACAATCCATCTGTGTTCACTCTCTTGCTTTTAGGAATGGACATGTTTTGATTTTATCTAAACAAAACAGGTTGTACTTCTGCACTACCTGTGTAATAAATTAACCTGTAAATATATAAATAAACAGAAACTAGTGCAAGTGAGGCTTCTTATGTGTGGTATTTCCTCTCTGGACTTTTTCAATCTAGCACAGTCCTACTAACTGTTGCGATTTATTCTGCAAGTTGAACAAGATCCAGTTGCTTGGGGTACATAATTGTGTCTAAAAATTTTTTTTCAAACTTGATTACACGAAGAAGCCTTAAAGTACAACCCACCCATCTGCATTCTCAAGACTTAGAAACAAGAATGGGGAGATCTCCAAATGAATTTGTAAAAAAGCATCTGAGGAACACCTTGTAAGAGCCTATCTCAGGCTTGTGGATACCTGACAAGTGTGGTAATGCTGACATGCTAAGAGAGAAGATAGGTCATTTTATCCCTGGAGCCTTGAAACCTGTCATGATTGGTTCTTCTTCCCTAGGAACCCTCACTTAGCATGATAAGCAGGTCAGGAGCAAATCCAAAACATGATGGGGTCAAACTTGTATCTTTTAATCACAGTGTTGTGAAGCAAAGCAATAGGAGGCAACAGCTCAGCTCACAGCAAAGGAGATAATGGCAAAGTATAAAACCTAAAAATAGGGAGCTCTACAATGAAAACACCCTCACCCAACTATGCAAGCAGAGCCACTCTTCCCTGATCCTTCCTTTCTTGCTACAGATCTTTCCCACCTCCTGCTTGGGCTTGTCAGCTTTACAGTCAGAGCAATCACAGAGCACACAGAGGGGTGACTTGTGCCAGGCACCACGAGTGGCTCCTGCTTCCTGCAGAGATCTAGAAGGGTGTCCAGCAACTCCCAGAGCTGATGGCACTGCTGAAACCACTGCTGGGGCCTGCATGCATTTGGCCAGAAGTGCAGCATCTCTTCCAGACAGGGAGAGCAGTTGTGGAGTGAACCAGAAAGACAAGAGTCACCTCAAATAGCCAGGCTGGGTATACTCATGGAAAAAAAACAAGTTTGGGTTTTTTTTCCATCACTGTATTATCCCTCATTTTCTTCCTGTGGCTAGGGCTTGATGAACATCCATTTCCCTTTTCCCCACTGCTAATGTCTGTTGCTCTCACATCCTGGTCCTGCCTAACTCCATATCCTCCCATACTGCAGAGCCCACTTCTCCCCATAAGTGGTTTCCTTTCCTCCCCCACTTCCCCCACCACCAGAAGCCCTCTTTCCTCCTATTCCCAGCAAAGAGTGTTTTGCTCTCCAGCTGATTTGAATTCCTCCCTTCTTCTGTGGGCGAAGAATCATTCAGAGCAATGGCATTTCAAACTCTACAGAGAAGGTAGGTAGACTCAATCCAGAGTGGGAGTGCATATAAAGTACAGTGGTAGTGGGTGCATCCAACCCCAAGACCAGCAGTCCCCAAACTTTCCTGGTGCATAAACAGTGCCTAAGGTCTGGATGGTTCCTCCTGGATATATGTGTTGATGGTAACTACCACAGGCAAAACCAGTGCTGTGTTATATATATAAATATTTAATATTTAATATTTAATATTTACGTATTGTTTATCGTTATTATACCATATAATTACATGATACCATTATCACAGATCACAGAAGATTCAGTAAGAAGTTAGTTAGAAATATTATCTAGAAGACTGTAAAAAAATGAAAACCAAAAGAGTTTCCATTCCACATTAACATCTGGGGGGACAGACTTCTTCAATAGTGCCCTTTCTATGAAGAACCACTGAGTGTAACATTTTTAAACTGTCTTTTCTGCTGAAAGTGGAGTTTAATTCTTGCCCTATCCCTGTCTTGGCACCTGCATCACCAACAAAGCCCCTTCTGGTCACAGGGTGATTGGGACCAACAGCCCCAGAGTCCCACCACAGCCCATGCCTCAGTGACGTTTTCATTCTGAGTCACAATTTGATTCAAGGCAAGAAATAAAATTGCCACTGATGGAAGTTCTGCATAATTCCTTATCACCTGAGCACATGAAACAGAAAAGCTACAGAATGAATTGGTCCAGAACTTGATGTGCTTAACAAATGTTGTTTAATGACTCTGTTCAGAACACCTACATGTTTTGTTCCTGTTACTTGTACAGCTCTTACATGTGACAAAGAGATTAATTTTTTAACAGAGGAGGGAGAAGGAGAGAGAACAGCTTAAGAATTCTTTTTTCTCTGAGTATAATAATAGAAATATGGGGCTCCATACCAGCTATGTCTTCTTTTAAACATGTTTAGCCTATAATTGAAGGATAATTTTTCCTATTGCCAACTCCATCAGCTCACACTGACATCAGAAAACCCACCAGTGTTCTTTCTGGCTTACGTTTCATCACCAGTAAAGAATTTTGAAAACTGAATTTTCCTCTGTGTGCATGAGTATAATCCTTAAAATTATGGCTTTGGTCATATCTAAGCAATACCCTGTACCCAGCAAAGAGGCTGCAGCACACACGTACCCCACCAGTCCCTGTGTGCACTGGTGTGTCCTGGACATGAATCACAGAACCCCAAAATGTTTTGGGCTGGAATGGAATTTAAGTTCATCTTGTTCCAACCCACTGCCATGGGCAGGGACACCTTCCAATATCCCAGGTTGCTCCAAGCCCTGTCCAACCCAGGGACAGCCACAGCTTCTCTGGGCTGGGAAAGAACCTTTGCAGACAGAAGGATGTCAGGTTGCCTTTTCAGGAAAGTCACCTCTTAGGCTGAAAAATCTGTTTAAAACCAATAAAACTTCTGTTTTTCTTTGGTCATGCTTTTTCTGTGTCTGATCCTGCCACAGTTCAGATTCCCAAGGTGTCATTAAAGAGACCACAAGTGACAGAGAAAACAAAATAGGTGCAAGTGTTACATATAAAAGTATTGAGGACAAAAGTTCTTCTACAAGCTAATTTTTGAGCAAGCTGACATTGCAGTTTTTCTCACTTGGATTTCAGACAGAGGCTAGCAAAATTTACAGTAATAAACCCTTTAATTCTCACTCCATTCAGAGAATGACTCAGCATTGCAAGGAAAAGCAAACCTAAATGTTGTGAAGTTTTGACAAACCAGCCGAGGAATGAGCAAGCAGGAGTCCAACGTGGAAGCAGTCACAGAGTTTGCCTCTGAGGAAAAGTTTGCTGATTATATTTTGGAGGTGGTTTGTCACCGGGCGGCCTCACTGCAAAGTGAAATCCCATGTGTCTATTGAATCCAGCGCCAAAGAATTCCCTTCTGGGTATAAAACTGGTCAAAGAATTCCAGGAAGCCCTTCCTTACAGAGGAAGCTAATTCAAAGTCCCCAAATGCATATCAAAAAAATAACTTTCTTTCCATGTTTCTCAATCTCAGGCACCTCTTTCTGGCTTCAGGGTGCCTCCACCACTTTTTGCAGAGTTCTCACCCCCATATCCACAAGACAGCTGGTCCTAAGGAACTCACTGGCCCAGCCTCCTCTTGTCTCTGGCCTGGGATCACTTGTACTGCTCCCAGATATGTTTCTTGAGAGCAACCCTTTGATAACCTGCACACCCAGATAACCTCGGGTTCCCTTCCTGCATCTCCTGACAGATCTGTTGATTTGTCCAGCTTCTGGAGGAGACACTCTGAGCCCAGGAATGGAGGGGTCAGATGAGGGGTATGGAGATAAGGGAGATGCCAGGATCTGGGGGAGGGCAGGAGGAAAGGGAAGAGGTTACACAGGACCAGAGGCTGGAGCTGATCACTGTGGAAGATGCTCTGGGGTGAACTTGCAGTGTGGGCTGCAAACCTCTGTGACCAGCACAGCTGGGAAATCTCAGTGTGAATCCCTTCAGTTTCTACACTTTACGTACAAAAAGAGCATAAATATTTTTCTTCCTCTGGCTAATTCTTATGCAAATGGAGGGAAGCCACAAGTTTTAAGAAGCTGCTGCTCCCCCATCCGGGTTCACATCAAGTCTCTGCTTCACAGGCACCAAAATATGAACACATCACGTCTGGGAAGAAATGCTTCATTCCAGACCCAGGCTGGGTCACAGACAAAAGCTGGCACCACCTCAAATCTCCAGGAGAAGCCATCAGGGGACACTAAGACTGATCTCTTCCTGTGCCTATTGCAACACATCTGCTTGGGCTGGGATTCCAGGCCATCCCCTTTCTGACAAACGTCAGCAAGCAGCGTGTGCTCTTCAGGGCTCTTCCGTCTGTGTCCAACGCAGGCTCACTCCAGAGGTTCCTGTTTCATATCCTGTTCTGATTGCTCCCTGTGTATCATGTGCATTAATTTCAAGTACACACACGGGGCAAAAAAAAAGTTGCATATATAAAGATGATAAAGTCTGAGAATCTGTTAGGGGTTACAAAGCAGCTTGGTGTTAAAACCACACTCCCACTACACAAAAGCACATGGACACTGGACCATGGCTTGCATTTCAGAGGAAAGTTAAGGCACAAAAATAAGAAATTCAGTTCCCAGCAACCTGCTAATGTGCACCTTCAGAGACTTTCTAATTTTCAGAATCCCTACTAACATCACAAACTGACTGCTAGAGCCAGTAGCTCTTACCCATCCCAATAAACTGCATTGATGTAAGTCCTTCAGAGCAGCAAATCTCTGAGATGGGAACAGTAACAGATACAAGTACTGGCTTCAAGGAATTTGAAGAGAAACATTTCTCTCAAACAGCTGAAGGGCATTGCAGAACTTTGAAAATCTTGTGTTTCTTACCTCTGGGAAAGAAATGTTTTGATTTCTAACAAACAGACCCTTTTGCATCCAAAGGCCACCCTGCTGCATGGACACTGCTCTGACAGGGAACACAGCCTTTTTTGCCATCAGAGAGCTCCTGTGCTGCCTATTGCTGCTATTCCAGACAGCAGAGATGGGATCACAGGCTGCTGTGGGGCGTCCTCAGCTCACACCCACAGAGACTCAACACGCAATTCTCTGCCAACATGATTTTCCCTACATCTACTCCTGTGCTGGGCACTAATCCAGGGAAGTTAAAAACCCTCCCCCATGACACCCACTCAGCACTACAGTATCTGTTTCCCAATCCTTCTGATAAGTGTGCCTGTTATTCTGTTCTAATCTTGTCCCAAACACACCAGTATGCCCTGAAATGAAACAGCAAAGGAGAACTCAGACTAAGCATTTACCTGCAAGCAGTCTTCCAAAAAAACAAGCCTAAAAATACATCCCAGCCCAAACCCAACAGAGCATCCTAGCTACTGTCTGTGCTCCTCAACAGCAGTGACCATGCCAGGACACAGAGGCTACATTCAACAGCTGAATGTGAAATATTCCATGCAATAAAACACCAAAGGCAGGTTTTCATTCTGGAGGTTACAAATGTTTTGACAAATGTATCTGACTTGCAATCAGTAAATAAGCAAGTCCTAAGACACTTGATGAAGGAACTCTCTTTCCCTGATAGAGATACTTTCCCATGTCATCTCCAAAGGGAATGTACGTCCTCAGTGAGTAATACACCAGTCCCACTCCCATAGCCTACTCAGTTAGTCTCAGATTACCTACATCCACTGAGCAAGAACAAGTTACTGCTGCTTTTCAGTAAAATCTGAGAAAAGTCCAGACTCTCTGAGTTATCTGGTTAATGCTGTCACTCACTGTCCCACAGGTGTGCTCCTGTGAGCAACACTTACACCTCCTGTCAGCTCCAAAGTGCAAGAGTAGAATATATTCATTTAAAAGACTCGTTACTAGTTCCTATTTCAAAGTTAATTTTCATTGGCATACAGCATTTTGGGCTTTAGGATTCACATGCATTTCCCCTCTGAGACAACATGAAGATCTTTCTTCCAACTCCCAATATCAGACGTGCCCTAAAAAATCTTCTGCATTGTTTAAATCCCAACATAAGAATTCTCCTGACTGAGGAAGACAAAGGGGTGTACACCACATGGGAAAAAAGATTCCTCCTGCATCATTGGTTCTCCTTAGAAACTTAGAGGAGGCTGTTTTGTGTACACAACAACACTGGCTCTGTTAGAGACTTCTTTCAAGCCTGAAGAAAGGGAAGTTGTGGAAGGGAACTCCTGCAGTGTGCACTCCTTGGGCCTGCCTTGGGTCAGCCCAGACAGAGCAGATGGAGCCCTCAGAGCTCCCTCCAGCTCCATCTCTCCTCTCCTGGGAAGGGTTTCAGCAGTGGCACAGAGGTGTTCTAGGGTGAAGCACTCTTGGAGTATGAAACCCCTGTCATTTCACTACAGGTACATCATGGAGATGGTTATTTGTATATATTTATAGCACCTCACAACTAAAAACAGGCTGAAGACTGAATATGCAAATAATTGCATCTGAGGAACCAGAGAGTACAGTTTTCTCAGTCACCAAAAATGCTCTGCAATTTCTGATCTTCATTTATGTCTGCCTTTCTGTCCCCTAAAAGCAATCTCAGATGGAGCTTGTATATATTTAACTGTTTCTAATGTACTATAAAGAACAATAGAGAGCTTACACTTCCCTGAACATGACCTGAAGGCTTCAAATTTATTCAGACAGAAATCACATATTTATTAAAGATAAATTATGTGACTACAGAATCAGATATAATTAATATAGTGTGTTCTCATTCTCCAAGGGGGGAAAAAAGAGAGTGATTATCGCTGTGAAATATCAGCCATGGATTAGACAGAGTAAGAAAGAAAAAGATTAAAATGTGGATTGTGGCTCTTGTTCAGATACACATCTTTAGTGGAGCAAATATCACCTCATAAGTCATTTTTCCTCCATCTACCAACCACTAATCTCTGGTAACTGTGTTCCAGGTTACCCACTGGAGTGGAAATCCCTGGCAAATGAAGGCAGATCCTGGATACCTGTATTTGTGATGCTGTTGACACAGCAGTGGCTCGGGGTGCTCCTGCCCCAGCCACGTTTCCTGTTTCTATAAACATGCTCTGTTTGGAAAGGGGCTACTCTGGGCACACATGTGCACTTTATGGCCACTTCTGTGCCAACATAAATCAGGCCCAAATGCCATCTCGGTGACATAATGTAAGACTCATGCTTAAGGGAGTCCACATCCATAAGTGAGTGGGTTCCAAAGTAATTAATTTGAGGAGTCCACTTACATTTCAATCTCCCAACCAGACAGGCTGCCTCGTGGTTCCCCCTTGGCTTTTTTGCCTCAGACTCCCCAAATTTCACTCTTCCATTTCCTTCACTTCCTCACCTTTCAGGTCAGAGCTTAACACCGCAAAGGGAAATGAAACAGAGAAAAACAAAACAAAACAAGCTGCGAAGCAGATTAAAGACACGTTTGACATCCAGAGCTACATGGTTCCTTTTTCAGCTACAGGTATGAAGTAGTAATAATTTTGTGTCCACAACTCACAGTGTAAACTTGTGTTTTTTTAAAAAGGAAGTTTTATAAGAGCATCTTTGCTCAAAAAAAGTCATGTGCTGTCTCTGAGGGGAAGGTGCTTGCAGAGCAAGCCACAGAAATATGTACTTCTGCTTCTTAGAGAGGGTGGATCTGCCAAATGCCCTCTCCTGAGCAGGACCAAGAGAATTGCCATCAGCCCATGGCTCTTGCAGAGCTCCTGTTCTGCTCAGAGAAACTCACTCACTAAGGACAGTTCAATTCCTTTCCCAGGAAAATCAGAAAATTAACTCCTACTGCCTTCTGTGGAGGCTGGATCAAACATAAATGAGAAGACACACAATTAGTCACAGGATAAAATGGCCCATCAGATTCAAGGGGAGAGATGCTTTACAGGAGGTAATTAGCTCTTGCTTGCCCAATTTATACTCACTGCCCTGAGTCAGTGGGCATGAGGCCACTTCATGGGATCAACCCTAAGCCAAGGATTCCCATGTTTCCACAGCAGAGAAAGCTGGTAGTGTTTTGCACAGCCAACACAAAGGTTCTTAGCTTGGTCCCACATTTCTGGCAGAGGTGCTCACAGCTCATGAGGAGGTCACAGGGATTAGAGCCCATTTCTGCAGATCCCCATTGATTCTGAAACTGCAGCGTTCCCACCTTTGTTTGTGCAATACCAGGGCAGAACCTGTTTCTATCAGACAACCTGATTAAATATTCATGCTTTTTAAAGAAGACAGGATAGTGATGATGTGGACATTTCCAATGAGATCTCCTCTGCTTCATTTGAAATATTCAGCCTCACTTTCAGAAGGGATTTCAGCTTTGTTTCTGGCTTAGTCTGATGAGTGTGTAGCCCATGCCAGGGCTGACTCAATGCACAGATTTCCAGGACCTTCTATGGAGGTCATCATTCCAGCATGATCAATATAGAATGAAGGAATATGAGAAGCCAGTAAGAGAGCTCAGACTTCATAGACCTGGTGAAAAAGGCCCAGAAAAAAATAATAAAAAACAGTAGCAGAGCATGAGAAAGCATGGCAGGGACTAACCTTTCCTGGTGAATAAATATTTCAGCTAAACTTTTAATAAGCTACTAACCAGGCAGAAATGAAAGACCCTCACTTCCAAGTGGATTATTGCATTTCTTCTTCTTTCTCATTTGGGACCCAGAAAATCAAATTTCAGAAACAATGCCATGGCTTTGAAGATCTAATACGATTTGCTGAACACCAGTGGCCTTTTCTACAACAGCTTAAATAAATGTGCAACACTTCCATGATTAAGAAGATCTGAGGGAAGATTTTTCTTTTTTACACTTGGAATTCTTCCTCTGTACTTGCCTTATGTCTGAAGAGATTTAAATAGAGGGGGGAAATTTGGCTAAGGGAGTATTTGACAAAATAGAAAAGTGCATGTGTACACTCAGAAACAAAGAAAATACGCAGAGAATAAGATTCTCATAAGAATCTCCGTTATTTTAGAGGAGAAAATGTAATGATTGCATGATTTTAATGTTTATGTAAAGGTAAATGAACAAGTAGAATAATTGAATGAAGCCATTAAACAAGACTGAAGTTTCCAGATACAATTTAACTTAATTCATGGTCATACTGGACACTCTTGTTCATGTTCAGAGTTTCAAGGGTGGTTCTAGAGCTTAGAGGTGAAACAAAACCAGCTTTTCAACACATTATCCCAAATTCAGAACTGAATTCTTCTTCTGGCAAAAGGCAGATGGATGATTTTTCCAACCTGGAGATGGAAGAGTCCTGAAAGAAAAGCCACTGCAGGGATCAGCCACAGTTAACACAGGAACAAGCAAGATGAGAGTGCAGGAGATAAAATGAATCTGCAAGTAGGAAGGAAACACAGCATAGACTGGAGGCTTGTCTAGATCTTCTGAGCTTTTAGGAAAATAAATGTCTTCCATCACATCCTGTCTCTTGCTTTCACGATCATTTTGCAATTTCTGAATTTGTATCAGCTGAAAAGAGAACAACACTGTACTTTGCACGTGACGGTATAACATGCTAAACTGATGAGATGGCAGCCTGTGCCAGATTAGGGATCTCTCTGGTCCTTCTTGAATCTGTGGTTGCAACCATGCACAAAAATGTAACAAAAAAAAGTAAAAGGAAGTTTGCAATAGGTAGCTATGGGCAAATCTGCCCACAAAAAGTTTCTTTCTTCTTCCTAAAAGTCAAAGCCTGATTTGCACTCTAAAGTAATTTCTGTGCCTTACACAACTCTTAATTATTTTCAGTCCTTGCTACGGTCACTGTAAGTGTCCTCATAAACTGGAGAAATGCACCTTTTGGAGGGTTCTCTTCTTCCTGGTGATATTTTGTGGCAATTAATTTCTTTTAAGATCCAGATACCTTCCAAGATTCCCTAATCAACAGCATATCCTGGCTTTACCACAAAACTCTTGAAATGTGTATGTGTGACGTGCAGACTCCAAGAATGCAGAGAGGTGCCCACAGGAGGGGACAAAAATGCCAGAATTTCCCATACTGTGGTAAACACCTCGCCCAGCTCCCTGCCCACCAGCTCCTGCCACAGATTTGGGAAGAGGAGGTTTGAATCCAGCCAGTTACTCTTCCTTACCCTGCTCCAGGGAGCTGCACCACCAGACACTGATCCTGGGAGATGTGCTATGGATGCCCACCTTCCAGCTGCTCCTGGGAACTGGATTCTGGCTGCAGGGAAGTCCTTCAGCAAACAGTGAGGGATGAAGGAAGCTATTCCCAGAAGTTGTGCTCTTGAGGAGAAGGGGCAAGAAGCCTGAATTGGTGGTTTTAAGCCAGGGGAAGAGGTGGAACAAGTCTTAAGAGTTGAAAGAAAATCAGAAAGGATCAGGGGAAAGAAAATCAGGGGAAAGAAAATCAGAGAGCTGCTGCAGAGAACAGAGATCCTTTGGTCAGCAAAGGATCATGCAACAAGCCGGGAATGAAATCATGGCTTGAGCAATGACTCTGTGCCACCAATAGAATCCTGTGGGGAGTAGACATGGAAAGGGTGGGCTTAGCCTGGGGTTTTCACACTTGGGAGCACAGGCAGGCAGCCCAGCTCAAGAGCTGAGGGGGAATGATTTATGAGGACAGAGCCAAATGGTTAAACAACAAGTAAGGGCAGACATAACAGTCTACAAATACCCACAGGAGTAAACGTCAAGGAGTGTGAGGAATTTTTGGAACAGCAAGATAAATTTCCCAAGACTAAGGTGCAGTGGCTGGGGACACACTTGGCCAAACAGCTGAAGTTGTGTTGGTGGTGACTGGCTTGGGCTAAGGATGAGCAAAGGAAAGGCAAGGAACAAATCTGAGTTGTACAACATGGGAAAGGGATTACTCAACTCTGTCGGGTGAGCTTCATGTCTCCATCACCAGAGAACTCCTGGCAATGTTCAGCAAGGTAAAGGAATTAGAGACAGGATTTTGGAGCCCTTCTGCAGCTGCTTTTTCCCTTAGGATTTTTGTGGTTGCAGCAATTACAAATGTGATTTCATCAAGGCAGTTTCAGGTTGATTGTATAGATGGAGAAGTCACACAGCTGCTATTGCACAACATCACTCATAGCTAGAAAGACTGTCCACCACAGCAGTGTCACTACAATTAACATCCAATTTGCCCTGGATAAAGGATGAGTGTTAAAATTGCACCTTATCTCATGCCCACTTAAGCCCCTGAAATAGCTCTTAACTAGACTTGAAGTTTGTTCTGTGCTGAGCACCTGCATGAGGGGTGAGATCCAGCCCATGTTTCAGGCAGAGAAAGATTTCAGCAGGAGGCCCGGGGGATGTGCTTGATGTTCCACATGAGGGAAAAGAGCTGCTAGGGCTACAATGAGCAGGAATGCAAGGGAAAGGGAAGGAATGCAAAGTAAAAATCAAACAAAGAAAAAGGACCTTTGAGTTTTGGTTCACAATGTGGCACTGCAGCTGTGGCAGAGTCAGGAACAAGAGACAGCAAGGCAGAAAGGGAGAATGGGATTGGCTCTCAATCCCTCAGATTGCAAAATTATTGCCTAATTAAAGGAAATAAATACAGGTAAAGGGGAGAAAAAAAGCTCATGCACAGTCCTGAATTGTGGTAAGGGGGAGAGGAAAGGGATAAAACAAACCAAAGGCACAGCCACAGGAAACAAATGTAGTCCTAAGATACCCTCTATGTCCCTCTTTTCTGACAGATGTCCCATTCCCAGTCCCTGGGGACTGGTTTGTGCACTCAGGAGGATAAAGCAGTTTCCTTACTTCTTCCTGCCCTGATTGAGACACGGGATCACTAACATGGAGTGTTGCTTAACTCAGGGCAGGAACGTACTTCTCACTTAGCCCTGACTCCTGGAAAACAATCCCAGTGCTGGTGTTCAGCAAAGAGGAGCCACACAACTCCCATGGTGAGGAGGGGACTGAGGGAAACCCAGGCAAGCTGCAGGAGATTTATTTTGGCTGAGCATCTTTAGGTGGCCAGTTGATGGCTGTGAGGTTTCAATACATGCACAGAGCAAAACTCATTCCTGAAGTGTCCTAAAGAGCAAAGATGGATTTCAGAAATATCTAACAACAAACTGCACTTTATCTCCCATTTTAAGGTTTGGAAAGAGAAGACCATCCTAAGGGAAATGCCACTCAAAGTCATAACATTTCAAAGCGTTTTGCAGATTTAGGTGTTGATTCATGAGATAATCAGGTTCAAAAGCCAAAGAAGCTGGGGAATACTTTTTGCCAAAGGTTTACAAGTGGCAGGCAAAAAAATTACTGAGGAAGAAAGGCCTTGTAATTAAATCCTTAACTTGAGATTCAGGTTCTTCTTCTCACCTTAATGCCTAGAACACATTCACAACAAGAGGTGCCTTATATATTTGTAAACACTTAAAGGTTTGTGTTCCTTAAAGGGACAGGATACAGTGTACAATTCCCAGTCCTTGGCAAGCTGTCAGGGGCCTACAGTGGGAAGAGCTGCCTGACTACTCAGGGGTGTCATTCCTGTGGTAAATATTTCTAAGAAAATTCGGGTGGTGGCGTGGTACCCAAAATTGTGCCAGGCAGAGATTTTGAGTCCATTGTGTTTGCTTCCTTCTGAGGAAGAAATGTTTTTCACACCCCAGACTACTTTGGGGCTTTTCCTCCTCAAGGTTTTTTAGAAAAGCCCTGAGCAGGAAGCTAAAGCAATTACCTGAACAGAGCCAAACAGACTGTCAGCTTTGACTCTCCCAAAGAAGCAATTTCTGATGCACAACAGCTTCCAATGAAGGAGACACCTTCTGCCCTTTACTTTCGTGGTGTGTTACAACACATCACACTGAAAACTGAGGTAGGACACCAATAAAAAAAAAAAGAAAACAATCCTTAGAGTGAATCTTTGCTTTTGTCTGGAATCCTTTTCTGGATGTTTATGGCAACCCATAAAGTTGCTGAAACATGCCTGCTGTATTTTTAATTGTCATTTTAAATGCCAAAACCCAGAAGTCTTGCTTATATTGTATGCGAACACAGTGTCTGCTTATGTTCAAACCCTCAGGCACTTTAAATAACTCCACTGTACACAGAGAACGTTGTTCATTTTGTTTTTACAATTTTTGCCCGTGTAGAAGGAGCTCTAATGTCCTGAGAACATAAATGTATGTTCATAAGCAAGCAGCGAGATCACAGCTGGAATCTACCTGAGCCTTGGATCAGGTTTCAGCAGTGGCATGGAGTGAGAAAGCAGCTCATTTCTCTGTTTCATTTACAAGAGCCACAACTGGAACAGCACATAGTAGACTGACTGACGTAAGGCACAGGTGAGTGCATGTTACAGGTCCACCTCTGTGCCTGATCCACAGGGAATATCAGCCTGTTTCAGGCAGACTTTAGAGCCATTACCACTGCAGCCCTGGAGGAACCCGGGCTGAACCCTGGTGTGTTAGTAAAGGTGGCAGCTGCCATAACAGACTTCTGTGCAGGCTACAAATTTGGGGCATAAAATGGGGGTCTTTTTATTGATTCCAGTGAGTTTCATACCAAGCCTCCATTGTTCTGCCTTAAAGAATAAACCATTAGAGAATTTATAAGCTAATTTGTTGATTTTTTCCTTTCAAGGATTAAACAGGAGCAGATCGTAATTTCCTTTAAATGCATCTATTATTCATGAGTACTCAGTAAGTTTTATTATGGGCTTAAAAACAACAGCATATATATCTTTATACTCAGTTTCAATCTCCTACATGGATTGTGAAACTCACATTATATGTTTAGTTGTGATTGACCATGAAAGTCACAGGGTAATATGTGCTCCCTGAGTAAAGACACGGACAGGTATCTGGCCAATGTTCATTTTTCACATTAGTTTTCTGTAAATAATCTTACATGCAATTTTGCCACTTCCTTTCTGCAGGAATCTCTGGGAGTGGGTTAGCAAACTGTGGCTTGCAGAAAGCTGACACACAGTATTTATGAACAGAGAGGAAGTAAATGAATTTCAGCGTTTGATTCAACCTTGGAGAGGGCTTTTTGCAGTATTTAATCACCCACAGTAACAAGGGGAGGTACAGTCCCTCCTCTAGCCCGGTCTTATTACCAGGAAAGGAGAATTGTGCTGAGTTAGAACTAAAAACAAGGGGTCAAAGAGAGAGACACTTCATTCCTCAGTGTCCATCCCATAATGCCAGTCCTGTAACAGCTGCCTCTATTTGTGAAATGTGCAGAAGAGGGATAGGTGGAGAAATGAAGCCATGCACACAAGGTAACACCCTTTTTAAGCAACCACCACTTCCTGCAATGACCTGTGCAAGGGTCATTTGGGGTTTTCCTTCCCTTGGAGTCTGGGTTTCCTGAGAGGAAGGAGAGCTGAAATACAGGAACCAGTGGCTGCACACCATTTCCAGCAGCACAGCAGATCTTCCTCATTGACAGAGCTTTAGGAACCACATCTGAATCTCCAAACTTCCTGGTGTTCTCCCGTTGAAAGGAGGGAAGATGGGGGAGGACATGGGTGGAGAAGGTGAAGAGGTGGTTCTGCCCTTGGAAAGGCCTTGCAAACACAGCAAAACTGCTCCCAAACCCTCCAAATTATCAGAAAAACAGATTGTGATACAACTGGGAAACACAAGGAAATGTTTCAGCTAATAAAATGCGATGGACTAGCACCAAACTTCTGCGTAAAAAGCTGTTTATAATAAACAATTACTTACAGTATCATTACAAGATCATTAGAGGGCTCAGACATCGAGGAGGATCTGGTTCATCTGGTTGAGACCTGAAAAACACAATGTCAGGTATCAGCAAACACCAGCAATCAATGCACATTTTGGAAGGGCTGTTGGAACAGGAGGAAATGTTCAAACTCAGATTGCTGGGCCATTCTGTGACCCAATCCTGGCCACAGAGAAGAAAATCTGCCCCTCACTAGATCTGATAAGAGAAAAACTTCAATTCCCTAGATAAGAACATCAATTTGGCTGGGCTGTGTTGCAGATCACTTTTACACTTTTCAAAGGGTTAATGGGACCCTAGAGACAATAAATAGATTCAGCAGCTGTGTAGGTGCTCAGGAGATGAATATAGGTTGATTTTTCACAAACTTAACCTATGCAGAGTGAGTCATTTTGCACCTTGCGTCATTCAATAAATGGGGCTTTTGAAAGTCAACCCACTGTGAATGGGCTGCGAGCTCTCCAAAAGCAGGAATCCTGCTCTCCTGCCCACAGGAGGATCAAAACCAGCTCTTCTCCCTAGGTTACAGTGTGATGGCAACAACAGGGACCGAACAAACAACGACATGTTTGTGGGTTTGCCACGTTGCTCTTAAAAGGTCAAAAGGTTTTGACTGAAACAACTGCTTTTATTTCATGAAAGATTAATTCTTAATCATAAATGTGTATTAATCTCATTGCTGTTCCTGCTGTGCCTTGTAAGGCTGCTTCTTTATTCAATTATGCCTCGCATCAACTTTTTAATTAATACCTATGTTAGGAAAACCTTGAAAGTTTTGATAAATAACATCTGCTTTTGTGCACTTCAGCCGTACCCTTCTGTGAGAAGGAAATGTTTCTATTTTGTAGTCAGCCAGGAGAAAGAAAAGCAAGTAGAAAGGAGGTCTACATGTTCACAGGGATCTCAGCACTGAGCAGACAGAATAATCATCTTTTGTTGGATACGAACATAACGAAAAACAAATCCAACAATACCCTTTTGTTCTGAGCAAGAAAGGCAGGGCTTTAATAGTCTTTAAACGAGATAGAAAATTTCCATCCAAATGGAACCATGGAGTAGGTAGACACATTACAATGTTTTGGAGCTCAGTGATTAAATTTAATACTGTGCCAGGCAGTGATTAGTTGATGAAGGGCGTTCAAAACTAGAATAGAAACAAGGGAAGTGTGGTTCCAGTTTAGCTTTGGGCCTCCTGAGCAGTTTGGTGTTCAGCTTTCTGCTTTAGTAACAGCATCAAACAAAAGAAAAAGTTTAATTTGATTTATTTCCCTAAGGAAACTCAGCGCAATTGTAAACACAGGCTGGCTGATACTTATTACTAAAACTTCAGCTTTCAGGGTCAGATCCAAGAAAGGACCTGTGCTGAGGTACCAACCAAGGAGCAGAAACACATCCTTTTCTTTGGTATTTTTCTAGCTCAGTGCCTCAGTCCCTGCACTCAGGGTACTGCTACATGTGAATCCCATCACTAGGCACTGAATTCTCTCAAATCACTGTGCAGGAGACCCCTAATTAAGGCTTCTGAATCCCAGGCTCAGAGCTGGCTGCCTATGTCCCTTGTGGATCTTTGCCTTAGTGCATTAAACCCCCTGGTGAGATGGTTTAGTGGTGTTGTCCTTACCACTGTACAAACAGGACTAATCCCCCTGGAGAACAGGAGCATAAATTCCATTTAACTTGGCCATGGTCTCTCCTAAGCCAGCCCAAACCAGGCCACAAGCAAGACCTCTTACATTAATATCTGTTTTGGGCCAGACCTGCTCTTTGCTGCATTAGAATAAATCTGTCACCTTTTCATGGACTTTCTCTAACCCTACTGTGGTCCGATCAGAATCTTACTTTGGTGATAACTTGCAGGGTTATGCTAAAGGTCAGCATTGTATCCCAGATCTTGGTGAAATCTTATCTATTCAAGGGGAAAAGAATTTGCATTTATGACTTATTATAATAGCAACATGATTTTTTAAAAAAATGATAACTTGTAGATAATGTTTCAAGCATGTCCTTGGAATTTTAAACCCATCCATCAGTTAACAATAATTAATCACCATGCATGTTAAGTGTTCAAAAAAGTGTGGATATGGCACTTGAGGACATGGTTTAGTGGTGAACAGGGTGCTGGTGCTGGGTTGACAGTTGGATTTGATGATCTCATACGCCTTTCCCAACCTTAACAATTCCATGAGTCTATGTTTTGTGTGCTAAGTTAGCTGCAGCTTTCACTACAAGAAAGTAAAACAAAAAAGTCTAGGAAAAACTGTGTTGGAGTCTCTTTAACACTTCAAGTGAATGCTTGTGTAAAGCTCCTCTCAGAATCCTCCATCACAGACAAGTTCCCTGACTGCCAGAAGGCCTGGGAGCTTTTCCCATCAATGTGAGAAGCAAGAGATTTGCACCTTAAGAAAAATTTCCAACTTATTCTTCACATATTATTTGTGCTCCAGGTGGTGGTAAGACATAAATCCTGGAGGATCTCTCCACAATAGTCGAATGCCAAGAAATGGAGCAGTTTACTGGAACAGCAGCGCTTTCTGATGTCTTTGCAACTGCCAGTTTCAACTAGAAAGGTACAATATTTTATATTCTGAGAAGCTGAGCTAGACCATTTTGGCAAAGAGTCTGTCTGCCTACCAAGGGCGGGGTAGGTATTTACTATCTCTATAATGACTTCCTACTGCAAGTGGGTCAGGTAATTCAACTAAGTCGCCAAAACTGCCCTTGGTGGAGTCTGGTGAAGTCTCGCCTGTAAGTAAATAGTCCCTGAGCTGCAGAGGGCACATCCCCTGCCATGTGATGTCTCAGCCGTTTCCTGGCACTGCCCCTCCAACAAATCCTTCACTTTATCTCCCTCCCATTGTAACATCGGCAGTTTCACCGCTGAGGCTGCTGCTGCTGCACTTTCTGCTGTCAGTGGCCTGCTGTGAACTGGAAAAATACTTGCTGAAAAGAACAGTCAAGTACTTAAATGATACCAGAGGCTCCTCCTTTCTCTGCCTCTGTTGTGGGCCACCATCCAGTTTGTCAGTTCTGCTTGTCCAGCTCTAAACCAAATGTTTCAGCATCTGGCCTGCACAAATAATCAGGTTTTAAAGAAAAACTGCAGCAGCAGGTCACTTTGCTGCCTGTGCTAGGTGCATGCTTGGCTTTCCCTCACCCTGAGCCCCAATGCCTGATGTCCAAAGACATGGATCATGTTCATTCTGGCATTTGGAGTAGGGTAAAAGGCATTGTGTGTGTGTGGTGGGGTGGGAAATCCCAAACTCGACAAGAGGTGCTGCCTTGCACGGTGGTTGAAATGTTAAGAGAGGTATGAAGTAGCTCAAATGGTAAGAAATAAGCACCCACATCTACATGGCTCCTTGAAGCACTGTGGTTACAGAAGGATGCCCTGTCCACTGGCAATTAGGACCAGCAGTTGGACTTTGATGATCCTTGTGGGTCCCTTCCAACCCAGGATATTGCATGATCCTATGAAATCTCTCTTTGCACAAAGAAGCCTCACCTGGGAGCTGCTGGGGAAGGACACTGTGGTCATTGGAAAGATCCTGCAAGCATTCAGAATATGCCTGTTTGCCAAAAACACAGTGGCATGGCTTGGTTCACCATAAACATTTTGGACAATGCTGTTCAGATTGTACCAATTCACTAAAACCAATCAGCAACACAAAAAGATGTTCAAAGACTCTTGTGGACTCTGGATTGGACTGATGCCTTCTGGGGAACAACTTCATGGATCTTGGCATTTTAGAGTAGCTTTTTAAAACAAAATTTCTGAAAATGAAGTAGTTATTTCATTGATGAACTGTGTTGTCATGACAAGTTTTGCTTGTCTATCTTTCCAAACAAGCACGCTCCTGTAAAGAACACATTAATGTCAGTATTATTCCTAAATGGATTTGAAAACTAATACTGGGCCCGTGTGTCACTTCAAAGTACTCTGTTTTGATCTTCACAAGGTTATCCCAGTCTCTTCACACCATAAAATGAACCACAAACACAGCAGTGGATGGGTCAGAACAAAGAGCAGAAGCAATGGCCCACAGAAGGCGCGGAGCAGAGCTAAGGGTGCAGCAGTGTGCGGCAACAGGGACTGGCATAAAGAGGGAACACTTTTCTGCAAAAGTTTTATTTCAAGCTCCTCCACCTCCCATCAAGGCTAAAGACTCTGTCAGGGTCTGGAACACCCGAGCTGAAGGGCCAAAGTCTGCACTGGAACGACGGGAGCCACACGATGCACGCCCTGCGCGGGAAGGTGGCCCACAGGCCCCGGCACTTCTGAGCAGGGCCTTTGAAAAGAGTTTCCAAGGGCCTTACACAAAAAGTCCTTTCACAACTGCTCCATAAAATACACCTGAAGAAAGCCCGTTAGCTCTGCTCTCTCTGTTTAGCTCAGGTGTTGTTTTTTCACACACAGAAACACATGTACAGACTTAGTGCACCATACAATGCCCCACTAAAGGCATCAAGTGCTGGTTATAACTCCATCCAAGATCAACAAGGTCTTTTTCCACAAGCAACCCTTTGTGTTTGGGAAGCCTTTGCCCTGAATTTTACTGTCTCCCAGTCAACTAACAGGTGCTCTGCAGTCAAACGTGAGCTATTTAAGTGCAACCTGCATAACAACTTCCCAGGCTGGCAGGCAACCTTAAATAGTAGTTAGGGACTGGAATGGGTAAGTTTTATGCAGACAAACAGAAACACTCCCAACAGGAAAAGAAGGGAGGGGGGCAGGGGGAAAGGAAAATGATATCTTTCTTGGTTTCCATTTAGTTTTCTCTTTCGTATGTTGGCATAACAACCCTCAAAGAAGAGAGCGAGGCTCCCCAAACCAGACACCGTGATAATCTGACATTATACAGTGGTTGTTCTTAAAACTTTCCAGTTTTGTTTTGGCCAACAACATAATATGCTGATTGTATATGGGATATTTTCTCCTCTTGCACAGGGCACAGATAGCCTTTACTGCTAATACTGAAAGTCTGTTATTTCAGGCAATTTGACTTCTATTTCTTTTCTCTGGAGAAAGCACTTCAGGGTAGGAAAAAGAAAAAGTGAAAAAGCTCTCTCAGCTAGATGCCAGATGTGTCATCTTGCATTGTAAAGCCACCAGAATTTTATAAGCCATGCAACTGCTCATTTGTGTACCATTCCCAGATCAGGTTTTTTAAGTCTGTTTCTAGGATCAGTCCATTGCAAGGCATAAAATGTGATGTTTATCAAACAAAAGTCATATCAATTTGAGATGCTGTACAATTACTCAAGGGCCCAATACATCCCTGGCTATGTGTTAAGTTTCCAGGCAATGGGGGAATTGTAGTGTTCAGGAGATTGTGACATTACTGTAAGTGCCATCAGTTCTGCTACTGGGATATTTCAGTCTGCATAAAAACAAACTCTCACCTCTTCTCTTCTTCCTCTCTGCCAATACACAAGTACTGGCACTGCATCTTTTTCTATTTAATCATAACTATTGATATTTGTGGGGCATGGGCAGGAGAGACAGAGAAGAGAGATGTTCCTGAGCACTGCTGGCTGTGAAAAAAGAGAGACCATGGCACAGGGAGCAAGTCAAACCCCTAAATAGCACCTATGGTGTTATAATAACGAAAAATAGATTTATTTTTATTGTGTGGTCTCAACACAGGTTATACCAGGCCTGATAACACACAGACATAGGAACATCCATTCCAGTGAGAGCCAGCAGAGCTCCACAATCACTGCCTAACAAAATCCACAAAGCATCAGGGATGCAGCTGGCAGACAGACAGCACCTTCCCATGGACAATGGGACATTTAATAGGGTCTACAGATCTCTGCATGTGGACTGTCTCTGCCTGTACCAAAAAAAGGCATTTCTTGTGCACAACTGTCTGGAATTGGATGGCACAGGGAGGGCAGATGACATCATTTCACCTGGCCTGGCCTGCCAGACAGACCCAGCTCAGCTGGTGCAGTTCTGCCCTTTGAAGACTTGCTCAGTATCAGTTGTGCAACAGTTTATCAGTGTGGGCTGCTTCCCTACAGACAGTCGTGACCCCTAAGAGTGGAAAAACTTGTTTTGTTGTAGTGGAGGGATTTTCCTGAACTAGGTTCAATAATATTTATTGAACTAAAGTCTGCAGTTGCTGGAGCTGGTCCGGATTGACATGAGCATGGCTGAGATCTTTCATCTTTTCTTTCATCTGCTACAATGCAGAAAATCAGTGTCTGATCATTTTTGTATTCATTCAACCTTCAGACCAGAAACTCAGAACTGGTTTTCTGGATCCCTTGATCCTTCAGACAGAGAAATCTGACAATTCCTCAAACCACAGGAAACTTAAAAATAGCACTTGTTCAACTACAGCTACACATTGTTGTTCTTGAAATCTGGGTTAGAAAATACTTACAGAGTCTGTAAAAGAAAGAGGCCTGAAGCGGAGCGTCTCTATTACTGCATTCCTTTATTTAAACAATTAACCCTGTGAACAGAAGAGCAGCTGAAGCTGGATTTGCTATTGATCTTGTTCCTTAAGACTAATTCCTACATGGATTCCCCAGTGCCTACTGTTTTATCTTTCCTGCAATAGTGGGAGAGACGGGGAAGCATAAGAAAGAGAGACAAATTGTGGGCCTCTGAACTGTGTTCAACTCTATTTTCACTAAACACCCAGGATTTTATTCTCAAGAACTCTTCCCTTAATTTGAAGAAAAGCTTGAGAAGTTACTGGAGGAGAAATACAGAGATTTCTTTATTCTCTCTGACCTGCAAGTTTTATCATCTAGGGAAGCAGATGCTGGTGACAGCTGTGCAGGAGCCCACTGGAGCAGTTACAAAGAACATTTTAGGATTTCTTGTGGGAAAGCAGGACACAGACCTCACCTGGCACTAATCAACAGCCTCTACTGAATGCAGCTATTTTGTATTTATTTACCCTTCACCCTCACACTTCAGGGCGGGTAACCTTGCTGTTTCCCCTGGAGGAGAAGACTCTCAGACTAATCTAAACTCCATTAGCAGCTCCAGATTGGAGCTCAGATGGACGTGACTAGAGAGTGCTCCTCCCTGCTAAACATTCCCACTGAAGTGTTTTATTAGCCCACACAGCAACTGCAGCTGCCTCCTTCCCCCTTACTTGGATTTAGGGATCTCCCTGGCCAGCAAAACACCACTACCTGTTGGTACAGTCTAACAAAACAATGAAAGGAGAGCAATAGATGTGTCACCTTAATCCAGACCTACAATTACTTAATATGCATGTGCCTATTTTAAGCAGTCTCTTAGTATTCTACACTCCTTCTCTTGCCCCTTTTTACACACCACTTGCTATATTTGGATGACTTCCACTGCATTTTCAATTATAATCTGCTTGTGAAGAGCCTACATTGTCTTGTCCATAATCCTTTTTAAGTACAGACTATCAACAAGGCCTGTGAGTGTCCAGGCAGAATCTACCCAGAGTGAAGAGGTTATGATTTGCAAATGATGTTTCTTTTCCACTATAGGTGGACCAGTATGTGTTTGGGAGTAAATCTGCTATCTTTTGGGAATGTTTCCAGTTAACTCCATGCTACCCACATTTGCTTTGCTTGGTTCTGCTTCAGGAACTGAAAGTAGCTTGGCTCCAGCATTAAATAACTGAGCAGGAAATAGCAGAAGGTTTACCATATACAGGCTGGCCAGGGGTGGAGCAACAGATTGAACTAAAAATACAGCAAAGATTGGTTTGGGGAGATTCAGATTGGTTCCAATTTAATTAGGAGATATACAAGCTCCCAGTGCTGCTGATTAAGTTATCTTCATTGAAAACACATTCACATAGTCAAATGTCACCATGCTTCAAAAAGGGAAGTGTTGAGACATAAAAGCTTAATGCCCTAAAATGAGGATCTGGTCAAAAAAATGCTTTCTGCACTTTGTCAGCTTGTCCCCAGGCCCTGCAGCAGTCAGGGTGCTTCCTCTGCCCCATCCCACACACAAGTAAAAGGGTTACAGGAAACTTTTAGCTGCATCAGAAAATTCAGTAATAACCTTATAAATTTAATCATGGGTGGGGATGGTGCTGATTTTGAAACTGAGGGAAAGATAGGAATAGCCTCAACATTCAGATGAAAAGGGGCAAGCAAATACAATGTTGCAAATTCAATATAAATATACAATATAATAGAAATATAAATGTTGAGGAAATTCTGGCAAGGCAGTAGTTGCAAAGTCCCAAGTCCTTAGAAGGAGAGACTGTAGTAGCAAAATATCCTTATAATCAATACTTCAAATCCTTCAAACTACTGTCCAAACTTTTAATTAAATTGTTATAAAGATGAAATAAAAAAGTTTATGCCCTTATTTATCTCTGATATACACTGAAGTAGCATCAGTGCAATCAGTGAACTAAGGCAAAACCAGCAGAAATAAAATTCAGTTTGAGACTTGGATAGCAAACTCTAGGTTTGCCCCTACGTTATTCTTTCAAAACCAAATATTTTACTGTCTCCCAGTCACATTCTGGACAAATGAATCCAACTCCAGATCTTAACTGGGCTGCAAAAATAAAACCTCGACAGCTCATTTATTGATACAGTGAAATATCCAAACAAGTAATTTTATTGCTATGAAGGAAAATATAACAGCTGGAAAAATAAACCTCAAGCTGTCATTGAGAGCTTGGCTACAGAGACAAAAAAAGTGAAATGGTTGAAACAAACAGAAAAAGCCCTTCCCAAGGAATGCTGAGAATGGGGTGAGCCCCAATTGCTCTGATTCCTGCCAGAAATCCTGTGCCTGTTCAGTTTGATGGATGAAGA
Source organism: Climacteris rufus (assembly GCA_013398175.1). Classification (NCBI taxonomy): domain Eukaryota; kingdom Metazoa; phylum Chordata; class Aves; order Passeriformes; family Climacteridae; genus Climacteris; species Climacteris rufus. Next base: position 263,519 of record VZRZ01007083.1, read on the forward strand.
GATAGGAAGTCAGGTGGGAAAGCGCCCCCCTGAAAGTAAATCTGCATTGTATCTAATCCACTAGGGAGGAAAACTGTGGGAAAAAAAATATTGTTGGCAGAGTGTGAGGCAGGAAAGCTGCCACACTATTCTGCTGTACTTCAGAGGAAAACAGGAGCCCAGATGTTAACGCGGGGTCTCCCTAGCCTGGAAAAAGAAAAGGCAAAGAATACCTATCCAAGAAAGTTCTATCATTATCAGTCTTGCCAGTTCTATTTAAAGAAAGCAAAAGAGCCAAGAGAAGAAGCTGTTTTGCAGCTCTGCACAAACACCCGCAGATAAGGGTGGTACCAGGTGTCAGCTTGCCCTGCAAAGTCACTGAAATGTCAAGGATTGTTTTTCCTCTACTCCCTTTCTCTTTCCTCCGACTGGGAACTGCCAATGTTTATTTAAAAGATATCCCTTGTATTTGGCAAGAATGCCAGCGGGGCAGACGTTAATGGAGTATTATTTGGAGCTGGAAGGCTGCCAGGGCGATAAGGATAGCCCGGCTGCCCCCAGGCCCAGAGCCGTGCCATTAACAGGGGCGGCAGGAACGCGAGCGCCCGGGCAGATGCTCTGCCACTGAGTGCAGCACACTTTCAAAGCTGCCTCCAACTTACATTCGATCTGACCTATAAAAATGATTAAATAAGTAGAGAGGCAGACGCGGGCTACAGAGGGGCACTAATCCGTCTGTAAGACCCGGGACTGGTGCTTCTCTTTGGCAGCGCCGTGGAGAATTTGCTCAAAGCACCGTGAATGTTTCTGTTCCCTCCGCTGCCCTTGAACCAGATCTCAGCCTGGGAGCCCTGAACTCGCCTGCTAAAAGCATCACAAGTGAGGGACCTCACTGTGCTGCTGCAGTTCGGCGGGGAATGACAAGAGCACACCTCGTTTGAGCTCTGCTCGGAGAGGAGGAGCCTGGCTTTGTGCACGGTTAGTGCCGGTACCCCCTGAGACGGCAAGCCTGGAGGAACGGGATATTTTGTGTCTGAGATATATTTAGATGAGCATTGTTTACTATTAATCTTCTTCTCTGCAGAGCCCTTTCTTTCCCAAGGGACGAAAAAAGCCCAGGATGGCTCCACCCCTGTTATCATGTGTTTTTTGGAAGACGACCTTTTCCGTGGCCCATCAGACAGCACGGACTATAATTAAGGTGCTTATAATACAATTTAGTAAAAGCAGGAGCTGAGGCACAGTAGCATTTACTGCTGTGATTGAAAGCCTTAAAGGTTATGTGGAATTTACCATGTAGTAATTTTATCTGTTTGGAGCTGGCAAAAAAAAGAAACTTTGTGCTCATTTGAGAAGCTGGGTTGCCACTAATGAAGTCAGAGCAAATAAAGCTGCTTTCCTGCTTCTGATGAATGCAAACAACGAAGTATTACCCCAGACAGGTGTTCCCTCCAGAAAGAAAACACACATAAAGATTCAGCTACCTTTTTTTTTCCTCTGGATTTCTTTTTTTCTTTTTCTCACTTTAAATAAGCTGAAAACAAACCCCCAGGGTCCCATACCGTTACCTCAGGGAGGACACACAGCCCCCCTTTGCTGGTGACCTCTCCTGGCTGTGATGTGGCCCACATTAAAGTCAGGTTCAGAACATGATAACACCCTCATGTAAGTCATTCCATTCCAAGACTGATGGCTGATACTTCCAAAGGAAATTCAGTGCTGAAATAAAAATATATTTCTTTACTTCTGATATTTCATTGTGCCTTTGCACGGCCGCTCCTGAGGTTTTTACACAGGATGGTTCTTTGAAACAGGATTCCAGCAGCAGCACAAAATTCAGACATCTGAAGCTGTAGAGCCATCCTCAGTCTCAAGGCCATCATAAGAGAAGTTGAGAGAGAACTACACAAGTCCAGGGAGAACTAATCCAACAGCAAACCTGGGGTCTGGAAGTTGGTCTGACTTTTCTGTTTGCTTTCCTTACTCTGCTAGTAGGGCAGATTTCACTTCCTGCCCTGAAATTCTACTGGATTGTCAGCAGTGAAAATTATTGAATTGTTTGCTGTAGCTTTGTATTAGCATCAATTCCTGTGGTGGTTATTTCACGTGGAGGTTGTTTGGTATCGAAGTGCCTTGGACTCACAGCCATGAATTACTGGAGCTTAAGAAAGGCAAGTCACCCATGGATGCAGTGAAAGGCAAGTCACCCATGGATGTAGTGAAGCTTAACTCACCCATGGATATAGTGAAGCTTAAGTCATCCATGGACATAGTGCAGAGTCTCCAGGTTGTGATGGCACAGGCAAAACAGAAAAAAAGGAGCACTTCTGCAAAGTGGGATACACAACTTGGACCTGTAAACACCATTTATTATTGTTTCTTTATCTCTCACTAGGAAACAAAGATTGTGTTTCTCAGCTGCAGTTTTATCTCGACCAATAGCAATCTGATGCCATGGTATGACAGCTTATTCCTAGCACTAGGAGTGGGTGCACCGAGGCAGGACAGATGGAGACTGTGCCACAATCAACATTCAGTGGGGTGTCTGTCCTCACCCACTCATCTGCCTTCTCATCCTCTCTGACTGCTCTGGGACTGCTCTGACCCCACCCATGAGCTGTTTCTTCCCTGCTGCCTTCTTACTTGTTTTCCAAGAGCTTTCTTACTGCCCACATGTGTCCCCTCCTCCTCTTGGATGCTGTGTTTTCTGCAGAAGCAACAGATTGCTGTGATGTTGTCCTTTTGATCTAATGAGAAGAACTCCTACAACAATGATGTGCATGTGCTTCTTTCCTCATTATTTAGCAAGGGGACTTGGACACAACATCTTTCTCCCAGCATCCCACTTTTTCTGTAGCTCCTACCTTTGCTGCCCCTGCTCTCAGCTTAACAAGCTTTTCTCTCCCAGCCCTACATCTGCATTGTTTCTGCTGCTTCTCCCCGTGCAGCCCCACGCCTGCCCTGCCCTCCCTGGCTCCTGCTGCTGCTGTTCTCCAAGGGAAAACCTTTTACACACAGCAAGGGCAGGAACCATCTCAGCCTCACTGCACACAGATGCTTACTAAGTTCTTATTCATCATGTATTTGTCCACAGCTTGAGTACAACACAGCGTTTCTCATTTCAGACACAAAAGCCTGGCTTTCAGTCAGGCAGGAGAGACTCCAGGGCCACTGCTAAAACATCACCACCTCTGGTCCATTTTCTCTGCTATCCCAGCTCTGATGAGCTCTTTGTGGTTGAGTTTTACAGGGATATCAGGTTTCTTTCTCATTTTTGCTCATGATCATTTTATTTCTGAATCATGGATTCCAGGATGGATTTTAAAACTGGCAATGATCATTGTGCTGATACTGTTCTAAGATCTCAAAAACCTATAATCTCACACAAATAAATTGAGCCTGTGAAAAATCATCTGGGTAAGAGAAGAAATGGTTATACTCATGTTACTACAAGCAGTGAGGTACTTACAAACCTTGTGTTGGTGATAAGAGAAGCCAGCTCCAAAACTCACTCCCCAAATCATTTTCTAAATCCCCTGGAGCACCAGCTAACAAATCCATGTGTCTGTGCTCTGGTTAATCTCAGTGCAGAAAACAACACTTCTCAGCACAAAATCAAAGTCTCATCAACTGAAGGAAGTATAAAAGTGCATTTTCTTAGTAATTAGAGTTGTACCCAACAAAGGGAACTCACTGCAAGAGACCATTCATTCCCTTCAAAAATACAACACTCAGGATTATCAGTTTCTTTTTAGACAATTTTCCTTTCCATGTCTCACCTTCTTTCTAAGCACTTTATTAGAGTGGTTATACTTCTCTGTAAATTCCACCTGCCTCCCAAAGCCTCCTGCCAGCCCCTGCCACGACACTGGTGGGGTCTTCCTGCCACTGGTCCTGACTGGTGCAATGTGCTACAGCCCCCAGGGCTGCAGTTTGAACCCCATAAAACAACTCCTTCCCTTCTGGAGCCTTGAAGGACCGGGGAGGTCACTGAGAGACCAACCAGCAGCTGCTGCTGATATGGGGGAGGAAACAAACTGGGGATCCTGGCTTTAAGGGAGCACCACATATGGGATTCTTATCCAAGAATAAAGTGTCTTTGCATCACTGCCAAATGCAGAATCTCTCTGAGGATGTGGACACACTACACAAGACAAGTCTGTGCATGTACACACCTGTATTTTTTTCAAACTCCAGAGTGCCCATGTTTCTCCTGGTGTTAAAGTGTCTGTTTGGTCAGAGAAGGCAGGACTGTGAACATCCAACCTGAGCATCCTCCCTGGGAGCCCAACCGTGCCCTCAGACTGCTCCCATGCTCTCCATTAAAGCAGAAGGAAAAAAGAGCAAAGCTCCTGGAGCTCACTTCGGTCAAATACGAGGGTTTTTTTGCCTGTTTGCCTCATTTTGCTGTCATCCTGAAGGGAAAAATAGGGGGTGGGAAGGCACCAGGAGAGAAAAGCATCATAAATCATTCAGTGTATTAGCAGGAGGCTGGGTCGGCAAGCCTTGCTCATTTAGCTACCTTAAATTTCATCCAACCTGCTTATCCCCCAGCTGCAGGAATAACAGACCACTTGAAAGGTAATATTTTTGCTATTAGTGAAGAAAGGGAAAAATGTGATCTTTGCTGCAGCATGGGAATAATTTTTCCAGAGCTACACAGAATGAGCCTGAGTGAATACTGCTATTTTTGGCAATAGCTCTCCTGTTTAGCTCACATCAATAATTTTAATGCTTTATTTGTGGTTTGGGCTGTAAGAAATGGTGAAAGTCTGCAGAGAAAAAAAAAAGAAAAGCGTCAAAATTAGCTAAATAATTTTGAGTTCATGACATTCATAAAAATACATGAATGTTTTCAGAATTCTTAGAGTCCATACACGCTCATAAAGCTGAGCTATGAAAGCATTTTATTTTACATATGCAAACATCACCGAATTACTCTTTATGAGTTTTTAATTGGACCTCTAAGGTTTCGGTGGTTACAATGACAGACTGTCAAACACATTCTTAGATTCCTGTGTCTTGCAACGTCAGGAACACAGAGAATCTCATGTTTTGTCCCAGTAGCATTTTTCACAGTATTTTTCACTTTTTATATCACAGCAGCACCGAGTCAGAGGCTCTGGTGTTTGAGGTGCTGCCTAAACAAAGAACTAAACCAGACTTTCAAGGTCTCAAAGCTCTTTACATCTCATGGGGAGATATTTCACTCCAATAACCACAGCTTATGTTGCATCATCTTTCTCACACTCCCACAGCAGTTTTGACCCCTCTGTAGGTGGCCAGAGACCCCAGGGCTCCCTCTGAACATCACTTTTCCTCCTACGTGCCACTGCTTACTTTTTCTGTTCCAAAATGTGCTTTGGGAAAGAGAGCAGTACTACTGGGCTGTATGTGGGAAAAGATGTACCAGAGGTGGCAACATGTCCAGCCAAAAAATCAGTTGTCTCGCAAAGCTTGCTGCAGACTGGTCACAGTGTTCAAAACACTTTATTTCAGAAGAAAAAGCTTCATTTTTAACTTCTCCCTGAAAAGTGTTCTCTTCCTCTATTTACAGAACTTATCAAAGTCTTGATAATTTGTCAAAAATACACACAAAAAATTATATAGTTGTCCACCCTTACAAAAACCACATTAAAGCATGAACCAGCCCACCCAAATATTCATAGTGTTTTAAGCAGAAGAAGAATCACACTCTAGTTAGTCATATTGCTCAGCCTGCTGTAGTTGGGCACATGCTTCATTACCAGGTGGATTCATCAAGGAAAAGTGTTAGCTGGGACAAATTTTGTCTCTAACAAAATCAAGGAATGAAGATACTACTGGCATTCATGAAAGAACAAAGATATTCTCATCTTTTTCCCAGGCAAACAGCTACACAGAAGCATCCATTCAGGCTCAGCGGATCTAGTTTAGGATTGTTGCTAAGTGAGTAACTGAGGGATAATAATTTTTACTACTCCATAGCAACTCTGGGTTTTTTTCTAAAAATTACACATTTAAGTTCTGCAAATTCTGCAGCTAACATTGAATTCCAAATGCTCACATTAACAGAAGAAAGAGTAAAAGTGCAAGAAGGGAAAGCCTAGAGCCTTTCCCCAGTCAACAAATGCCCTTTGATGCTGTCAGGCTGAGACTCACACATGAGAATTAAGTGACCAGTAAATTTTTTTTTTTTTTTTTTTTCCATTGGAAGCTAACAGGGTAGCAAGGCCATCTGCATGGTGTTTACACCATGTACTGGTTGCAATTAGAAGCTGTGAATTTGGTCATTAGCTGACTGGTTTAAAGACAACTGCATTGGCTGAAACGCAGTCGTGCCGGGTTCACCAGCAGCTGTTGTGGAGTGTTTAATTTTAGTTAAGGCCATTCCTGAAAACTGGAGATAGAGGTTGAAGGCCCTCTGGAGAAAAGGGACTAGAACTCAGCTTTCCTACAGCCTGGGTAAGAATTCCCTTCATTAGAGTTGAGTTTTTAAATTCTATTTATTCTAAATCTAATGGTGAGTATTTGCTGAAACAGCAATACATTCACAACAAAGAAAATATTATGGATATTAGATGAAATTAACTGGGAACAGTAATAACTGCATTTTCTAGCAAAATTACAGTTCTGAAAAATAAGCTATCATTATAAAATATTAATACACAGCCACCTTGATTCAATGAGTGTATAGAAGATAAGAGTTTTCACAATGTCTCTCCAAGATGATGGGTTATCTTTCATTGTATTCCAACACGATCAAATTGTGTAGACCATCCTCAGCCCAAGAACCTCCTCCCTTTTCACTCACCTTTTAAAAACCAAAAGCATTGTAGCTCTGCTGCATAACCTTCTACCTCAAGCCACTGCCTGAGGCACCGTTACTGTGAATCATTATGCAGAAAAATATCCCCTGCATAAGGCAGTGAAAGTGCATTAAAAAGAATATCAGGATATCTGGACCTGGCACAGAGAATCCCTGCAGTACAAGTTGATGAGAATGAGCAGATTTCCAACAGCATAAAGCTTGAATAACAGTGGTTGAAAGGAACTAAATAGGAATCAGCCCCACACTGATTAGGGGCTGCAAAGGAACATGTGGCCTCAATCATGACAACGCTGGATTGGAGAACAAAAGCCACTTCTCCCTTTCCTAGGGACACTTCTTGAATTACATCTTCCTTTACACAGGAGACGTGCTGGGCCATGATACACAGATAAGCACCAGCCCAGGCAAAAGGCTTCCCTCTGCTCTACACCACGGTAATTACTTTAAGCAGGGTTTTACAAATAAAAGCACAACTTCCCAGCCCCTCATTTCAGCATATTCCACCTGTCACGATACATCCCAGGGACCACAAACCACAGCCAAACACGGCCTCTGACTTCAGTTCAAACAACACATGGCCCAGGGTTCCCAAGTTATTATTTGATAATACTGGAAGGTATTGCAGTGTGTGGTCCATCAAAGGCATCTGAGCTGCTCACTCACCCCACAGTGAAGGGAGCTTTCCCATGCTGATATATTTTAGCTGGCCTGTAATTTGAAAAGGATGATTTTCAGAGCTGGTTACAATTTAAACCTTCCAACATTGAGCAGGTTTTGGACTGTAATGCCAACGCTCATTAGGAAGGGAAATATGAGAAAAATTCCATTAAAATTTAGAAAATTTTAGGCAACTATTTGATTTGTTTCACATTCTGAAGGCTTCAGCTTTCTTGTACACATGGTACTACGCAAAGTAAACGCAGCATAAGGAGTTCTAGTTCATAAAATAGCAGAATGGTTTGATTGGAAGGGACATTAAAGAACATCTCATTACACCCCCCTCTCATGTGCAGGGACACCTTCCACCAGACCAGGTTGCTCAGAGCTCCATCCAACCTGGCCTTCTATTTCAGAAGGAGAGCAGAGTTTTATAGAGTTGAATTCATCATGATGTCTTCTCACACATCAGAAAAGCACATTTCAGCCCAATGTGCAAAAACATTATGTAAATGTCCTTCCCCCTTTTCAGCCTTAATAGCTTTTGAAAAACCCAGAAGATTTCAAAGGCATTTAACAGGGCAGAAGAGATTTCTAAGATATGAAACTTCTATGAACTGTGTGAAAATAGGTATGTGGGTAGGCGAGAAAAAGGTGATTAGTGCTTCCAGCAAGGGAAAGGTTGCAAAATGGGCTTGTACTTAATGAGACATCATCGGCTATTTTCCAGGCTGGAAATGAGAAATATGATGCTTTTCCCAGTGGTGAGATATTTAATTACAGTTTTGACCTTATATTCACTAAAAAAATCCAACACAAATACCAGAGTCAATGTATTTTACTTCTTGTTTGGACTAAAACCCCTGTTTGGAAAACAGGGTAACAAGAGAACTTTCTGGTTAAAATAGTTAACACGTGATGGTTGATCTAAAGGGGAAAGAAATGTGCAAAGCGAAGACAAGAGCAGCATTTTAATTAAAATAAAAAATAAAAAAGGAGCACCTGCTAACTTTGATCCGATTTCCTCCTCTCCCCCCAGCCTGCAAATACAAACAGATGGGGTGCCTCAGGTAAAAGATATCTGGCAGCATGGAAAGATCTCTTCCCACTGGTAATGAGGAGATGGATCATATTATCTCAGTAAAGTAAATATTATTTTAAGCCAAAATCTCAGTTATATTTCATGGGGTTTTTTTCCTTCCTTTTCTGAACAGATCATGCTGGGTTCAAGGTGAAATCATTTGGCATGTTGCTAGAATTGATCTGTAGAAAATTAGGGACTAAAGAAACCCCACCCAAAGCAACAGCAAAGGACCAAAAGCTGCAACAGCCACACATTTCATCTGGGTCATTGCTGCAGCCTCCAGCTCACGGTTTGTACTGGGCACAGATCTCCTGGTGCAATTCATTCCTGGTAAAGAATGGTAAAGACAGGGAATGTCCAGGAGGCTGAGTGGGGAGTTCACCTTGCTGCCTGTGCAGGAGGCTGCACAAAGCCGTCATTCAGAGCACAGCAGGGCTGCCATTGACACAAACACTTTCCAAAACATTCTTAACTGGAGTTTTGGTGGAAGGTGTGACACAGTTTCAAATATTTGTTTCTTTGTTTCCATGGGAACAACAGCACAGTGGTTTAATAATAAAACAACATCGATCCTTTGAGAAAGTTCCCTGATTTTTGTTTTGAGTTAAAGATTTACTTTTCCATGGGTTTCCCCTCTCCTTAATAACCAATGAGTTAAACTGTTTTATTTTTTATTTATTAAACTGTGGTTTAATGACCTTTCAGTACCTTGGGGGGAAATCCAAAACATGAAAGACAAGTCTTTCAAAATTTGTATTATCCTGCTGCATAAGCCAAGCTCTGCACTAAACACATTCTAAGAAATCCACATTTTGTAGACTTGGGATAGTTCATATCGGATCTTTAATATCCATAATCTTCAATTACCCTCTCTCTGTATTATGGAGTCTTGACACAACATCATGAGGGGAGCAGAGTCCAGAAGTTGGGGTGTAAAATGTTGTCAGCACCTGAACTTTTATCCCAGTTACAAAAAGAAGGGAGGAAGTTCAAAGGTGATTATTCACAGAGTTTTATTTTAAAATGGTATTTTAATATAGTCCTCCTCATCAGTCCATAGGAAGAAGAAAGCTCTTCCAGAAGGTGAGTCAGAGCAGAAGTTTACTTGAAAAGCTTCTGCAGAAGGCAGCTCAGAGGCATCTGTTCATTAGTGCCCCAGAGAACCCTGAGACAGTGGCCTCTCACATTAGGCACCAACATCCAGGTTTAAAGCTGGGCTGTGGATACATTCCCCATGGATTGTGTGTGAATCTACTGTACCTGGAAGCGGTAGGTTTGTTGTGTAAAAAACTGGAATTGTGACAAACAAATGGTTTTGAGACTTAAAGAATTTTTTCTTGAGGTGACAGCAATGTGTGCTCAGACCTTATTCCCAAACCTGACGAACATATTTTAGTATGTACAATTCTGACTGAAATATCTGATGCTTTCGGGCCACCAGCTGCATTAAAACACACAAGAGGTGTTATTGTCCCTCAGTGGGATGCAGATGTTTAGGTACATTTCCTTCTCCTAAGCATGAGTATCACTAATATTCAAAAACCCATGGAAACTGCGGCCTAGGAAGCTGCTCTGCCCAAAGTGCCTCTTGTGTGATAAACTATGGAAGAGTGTGAGGAGAATCTCAGCACTAGTAAATACTGACCATGCCACTGGAAAATAAATAGAGACTGACAAATTATTGTTGACGTAATCCCCGTGAGAGTGTCTAGACGAAGGGAGTCAAACCTCCAGTCCGTAGGCTGGAGTTGGCTCCCTGGAGTGCTTCACCAGCCTCCAGCTCCTTGTGCAATCCCCACTGCAATTCAGCCACAGGCACCTGCCTGCCGTTGTCCCAGCAGGCCAGGGAGTGCAGACAGGGAATGAATCCTCCTTCCACCACAGCTGCCTTGTCTTTCACTTCTGCTCCTCCAGCCCCAGCCCAGGAATCCCCCAAAAATCTACCATCTCTTCATCTCTGCATCAGGCACAGCCTCTCCAGCTCTGGAGAGCAATGGATTCTGTCAGCCTCACTTTGTGTTCACAGGTATGAAAGGAGTTAATTGTCCACAGTGCCTCCCTTTTGTCTCCTGCCAAGGGAAAAGAGAGTCAAGATGCAAAGGAAAGATTTTTTTTTCAAGTGGAGATGAAGCGAAGGGTACTGGAATAAACCCAAGCAGGAGCCAGAAATTACTAACAAGGACAAAAAAAAAAGCCCAGAACAATCAGGAGTTGGAGGAAAAACTGGGATAGACATTCCTTAAGGAAGCAACCCTTAAAGAGTGAGAACTAAAGAGAAACAGAAACGTTTCATTAAGACATTTTCTTCTTTAGGTAAAAAAAGTCTTTTTTAAAACTTCAAATGAAATCTGTAACATTCAAAAATAAATAAATCTCTCAGCAGTGTGAGAGGAGTCCAAAATGTGTCTCTTCACTCATCACCCACAGACTTGAACTGAAATAGTCATTTGGCCCTTGCCAAGGTGTGCAGCCGCTCCAGTAGTGCTGTAAATCAAAAGGTCCCCACAGTCTCCACACAAGCAAGAGTCTGAAGGTCACTAAGCATGATGCAACAGTCAGGCATGAAATATCTCTAACCAGACCTGGTACTTTATCATCAACACTGAGGGGGAAAAAAAAAAATCTATGATGCACCTGTACTCCTTCACATCTGTCAGGATGGGGAGAGAAAAGGCAAGGAGAAAACAAAAGATTGGTTCAGTGTAGTCAGGTAGACAACACAGCACAGCCACTCTGCTTAACATAACAAAAACAGCTTCCCCAAGCAGGGTGGAAATGATAACTTCCCTGAGATTTGGCAGATCAAACAGATGTGGGCAGTTTTGACATTTCACTAACATTTAGATCTCTCATCAGGCAGGTGACTTCATTCTCGCTGCCAAATAAACAATCCAGCACTTGCTCACCATAAGGAGGCTCTTGTAGTTATCTCCAAGTCATCACATCACCAACATCAAAGAGTAAGAACAGCCCCTTTCCAGTAAGGAAAACACCCCAGTACCTGTAGGAACTCAAGGCCCTTTTGTGAGAGATGGCACAAGAGGAAAATCACCATGAGATGAAAATCGCGGGGCTTCACGTGGCCTCCACGTGCACACCCTGCCATGGGATGGACGGTCCTGCTGTTTCCCAGGCAGTTTGATTAAATTACAGCTGCTTTGATTGACTTAAGTGAATTATCAAAATGAGCAGACCAACCAAAACTATCACACACAAGTAAGTAGAGGTTGTCCTTCGGAGGGAACAGGCTCTATAGCTACTTTCAGTCTTGGGAGAAAAGCGCTCCATTACTTGAGGAGAGAATCCAAATAAATCCTGTTTCCTTGGGGAATGTGCACCTTGCTCTCAGCCTGCCTGTGGGATCAGTCTCTATTTCAGCCCTTTCACTGGACTTTTGCCTGAAGCCCACCACCTATGTGTTGTTTTCCCACCAGAGGAAAAGCAGCTGCTTGCCCAAGGCCTGACACGTCATGCTCAGGGCACAGCAGGCAGGGAACCCTTCAGCCTCTGGGACATTGCAACCCATCCACACAAACAGACCTCATCTGACCCATTTCTGCCAGCCAAACAGTGCTTTTATTTCTTCAGTTGCTTCCACCATCTCTATGTTAACCAATGACTAAGACCAAAGAGACAAAGCACAGAGAAGGAAAGCAAAAAAATAGAAAACCCCTGTGTCAAAAAAACATTCCCTATGCCAGAGGAATTAGTGAATGAGTTTGATTATTGGAAAGCAGTTTAAAGTCCTGATTAACTAGAAAAAAAATGCAAAAAGAAAAGAAACAAGAAAGTCTAACAAGAATATATGAATTAACTTCTCTCCAATCTCTACTGAGGGCAGTAATCTTTCTGCAGAGTGAACTACCCTCCCAGTTAGTGCCTGCCCATTACATGCACCAAGGGCATCTCCCCTGGCCCCAGGAATGACCACTCATGCTCTGAGGCAAAACCAGAAGACCCATGAGACAAGCCAAGGTAAATGTGCTTTTTCTTTTTTTTTTAAATAGATGTCACTCAAAAAGGAAATTCAGACCTTTTGAGCCATTCTGAGATTTGTGTCCTGTTTACCTACATCTCAAATAACTCCAAAAATGTCTCAAATTCTCCCAGTTCCAAGGAGAGGTGATGAGGCTCCAACGTTTTGCTTTGAACTCTCTAGACAAAAAGCAACATTCAAGTGCCAAATACTACAGGTTTCCAGTGGTCTCCAATATCCTGAAAATGTGTTATTTTTAGTATGTGGCTGGCAGAGAAAGGAAGTGTTAAATCTTGGATCAGCATCAAATCTGACTGAAAATTAGCAGCTAGGAACATCCTCTTTGATTATTTATTCCACTTTCCATATCCAAATAGCCCCAGAGGGGCAGTAACAGTGACAATCACTAGGAAAACACCTGCTGATGGCAGGTTAATACCCAGCATTTGCCTGGCTGTCCCTATGAAAACATCCTGGAGCTTGTTTCCTCATTTTTGAGGAGCAGATTCCTGGTGCAAGCGGGATGGTCTGTCAGGAAAGGGCCTCTCCTGCTTTCTGCAACTTCTCCATTGCAACACTTGTAACAGAGCAGGAGACAAGAAGAAAACCCCAGACAATCCACTTCCAGGGGCCTTTATCATTTTCTCAGGGGTCCCTGTGGCACCAAGTTGAGCTGCTCACAACAATCACAGCCCAAGAAGTGCAATATAATTTGTCAGGGCTCATAGGGGCTCCAAGGCCTTGCCTCTCACTATCTGCTAGCAGCTTTCTAAATTAAGAAATGTGACCTGCTGCAGCTTTAACAGCATTTTGATCTCGATTACATTTGGCATGGTGCTGGGCCAACCTTCTTTAAATCACTGGAGTATCTACAGGCACCAGTCGGCATAAAATCGGAATTCACGGCCCTCGCCTGCGGGGTGGACACAGCCTCAGAGAGGGATGGTGGAGCAGGACACAGCTCCAGCATCATGTTTCTCATTTATTCAACACTAAATCAAAACTGAGATGTCACCACTGTGCTTGCAGCCCACGCTGTCAGAGGAGCTGAGTCAATGGCTGGGAGCTCTTGGGCACCATCCTTGACAAACTGAATCTGCACCACAGGACGGTGATGGTCTCCCTCACCTGTTTCCTGCTCGCTCTGCCCAAATCTCTCATGCCCACTGTGCCACATGGATCTGTCTCTGTCACACTTCCTGCCCAAATCTCTCATGCCCACTGTGCCACATGGATCTGTCTCTGTCACACTTCCTGCCCATGAAGGCAGTGGGTCTGTGAGACACCCACACAGGGAGTCATGGAGCAGGAGGGATCCGTGGTGCACATGCAGCTGGCACAGGCACAGGCACTCCCAAGGTGCAGCACACAATCAAATCCATTAAAAAATCTGTTTTCTTAGTAGTAGTCAGTGCAAAGCTGTTGGGAACCTTTCCCCTGAACCAGCCAGGCTTATCACCACCGTCAACCTGCTCCTGGCATCAAAGGTTTGGCTCTTGACTCCAATTTTGGCTGCCTTGCTGTAGCAGAGATGAAGACGTGGAATGGCCTCTACTGAAGTACAAAGCAGCTTTCAAATCCCCTGCTCCTCATCCCCCAGCTCCCAGCATGACCCCAGGAACACTCAAAAGGCACCAGGGCAGGGCATTTCCAAGTGCAGGACAGCACAGGCAGCTGTCACACATGCCCTGCAGCAAAGGCAGGGCACAAACAGCCCCGAAATGCAAGGGGAAGCCTGCGGTGCTGCCAGCTAATAAGGTCAATACAAACGACATCAGCTCCTTTGGGTCAGAAGGAATGACAAGCAGGACATGCCACAGAAGGATGCATGGAGAATTCACAGATGGACAGGCAATCTCAATTAAACTGTCCACCCCTCCTATTCTCCTCTGAATTACTGCTCTAAAACCCCTTAATTATCTAAACTCAATTAGTCTTAGAATATTTGAAGCTTCCTGTTCAGACTAATTTCGCTCTCTTTCCTCATTTGCAGTGCTCGACTTGCATTAAAGAACACTTAGTGCCTGTGGTAAGGAGAATTTGACAAAGGCAGGTCAGGACTTTGGGGTATTCACAGTCTCCCCTCTATTCTTCCTGTGCCTGAGAAGATCGTGCACTTATCCTCCACATGAAATTTCAGCACCTCTGACATATATTCTTTTTTAATATCTTAAGCCAAACATTTCCATTGCTAGTAGCAACTGTCATCCATTGCAGCTATTTTCATTCCTAAAGATTTCCGTGTGTATTTTCCAAAGTTATGTGCAAAGCAGTAATTTTCTATTATTGCTATTATTATTATTCCTGGGAAACAGAAAAACCACGGTGTTAATTCCAAGAGAAAAAGACCATGGGTGGCAAAGCAGATAGTAAGACAAGACAATAGTAGGAAGCAGTTAAAAGATTCATTTCAGTGATGCAACTTCTCCATGCAGACTGAACCTGCACATTTTCATCCAAAGGGCAGCAATAAAATCACTGAATTCTGAGTTTTCTACTGTTTTAGCCTCTGCAGTGGTGTAGACCAACGTAAAGATTTAGCTTTTTTATTAGACTCCTGTAAAAAACCTTGATCTTAAGGTTTTGTGCCCTTCCTGAAGCCTGAGTATCCCATTTTCCCTCCAAAATGTACACGAATATAGGGCCATTTCAGATGGGGAAGCCCATGGAGCCCCAACTAATACAGATGTTGGTAGACTCACACCTCCAGGATTGGCTAGAATTTTTTATATGGACCTTTAAGTTTCATTATCTTGTTTAAATCAGAATTTAGATGTACCTCTGCAAAACATGTAGTCTGAGTTGAAAATTTCCTACTTCCAGTTAGCTTAAACCTATTCAAAAAAAGTTTAAACTAAGCTTAAAATGGTCACAGGTTGTAAAAAATGGAAATATCTGTACTTAAAGCAAGACACCGATGCCTCATGCAGGCAAACCCTCATGGGTAGGAAACTGAAGCACAGACATGAAGCACATTGCTCAAGAAATAATAAGAAATCTCAGGGCAAGCCAGAACTGAAGCCAGTGTGAGTCCTGATTCAGCACTTTAAGCACAGAGCTGTGTCCATGAGGCACTCGGTGCCTGTGCTGTGGATGCTGGGTGGGATCAGATGGAAACTGCTCCACTGAGAGCTCCACGAGGGAGCCAGACACTTCTGACTAAGGGGCTGGAGCAGGATCACACCTTTCCTGTTTAAGAGGAAACTTCTCCCTCCAGAATCGTTCTGGCCCAGAACTGGCTGGAAAACAAGAATTCCATTTTGTAACTATTTTCGAGGTTTTGCATTTAGTTTTATTCTTGCATTGGGCTAATAGAAAAGCAGACTTTTTTTTGGACAAACCTTTTTCTCCCCTGTCCCTTAGAAGTGCTCTTAGTGAGAATATCACCCATTCCCTGTACTCTCAGATCTTCATATCCTGCAGTCTCTTCCCTCCACAAGTTTTACCTATGAGTGAAGGTTTCCAGCAGAGTAGTTCCTTTGAAACTACTATTTCTACCTAAAGTTCTGTTATTAGCAACTCCTTCTTTCCCAGGGAATGACATTTTCTTTAGTCAACTTAGACATTTTCTTTTAGTCATAGAATGCAGGAGGAAGAGGCCATAGACCATGTTAGTCCTGGGTCTCAAGATGCAGATTATAATGCAAAGAATCATCTTGTGCAGTCTATAGCTGACAATGTCCTGCAGGCTTGGTATTGTGGAATGGCCCATTTGTGCTTTCAAGCCACGTTTTGGGTTTGGGTTTTTGTTGGGTTTGTTTTGGTTTTTTGTTTCTCTTTATAGCTGTTGATACACAGGGAAATTATTAAGCTTGGATTTGTTTTCTAAGTTTTTAGGCTTCAACCTAAAATACCCTCTTCATATGAACCAGAGGGGTAATTCCACTTTCAGGTGAGCATCAATTCATTGCTGTGCCTATGTTACCTTTTACAGGTAATCCATGTACAGAGTTTGGAAAAATGTTCCCACCTTCCAGCCCAGCTGGGCTGCAGCAGCTATTGCTGAAAATGCCAGGTTGTCATTTTATCAGGGAAGTTTCAACTTCAAGCCTGGCCCTACAGGTATGAAAAACACTTTAGCTAAAACGCTGTCATTTATGCAAATTATCTGAACCTGTGAATAGTGAATATTTCAGCACCCAGCAGGGATAAGACACTTTTTGCCTCTGACTTGAGTAAGAGCCTCCTTTTTTCACCAATGAAATATTGTGGGAAAGACTAAAGTAAAGCTAAAACTACATAAACCAAAGTTATTCTTACAGCTTGTAAGACAGATGAGAGTCATTACATTATTTATGCACACAAGGGGACTGGGATAGACAGGATTAGATGATTTACCCAAGATCAAACAATGAGTCAGTGACACAGTTTTCTGCTGTCCAGTGAAAACACAGATGTACAGTAAGCTGAAAAGAATTCATTTATTCCCCATATCAAAAGGATAAAGGAGAGAGCATTCCCTCTAGCTGAGCTTGTGGTTCCAATAAGTGTTGATAGAACTGAATTTGGCAAGCAGGAAATTAGCTGCACTAGTCACACATGCAAAGCATTTGCTGAAAACAAAAATCTTGAGTTACTCAATTATCAACAGTTTTCACTTGCCGAAGCCACAGACCTATCAAAGTTGTTTCTTGCTGCTTTTTTGAGGAATTAGAAGGATACAACCCATCCAGTGTCCAAGGCATGGCATAATCCACCAGGACATTGTGCAATGCCAGAGTCTTGCCTCATGTCTGAGTTCAAATTGCCCAAACTGCATTACTGGGTTTCAGTCAACACCAGCTTGGATGGTGGGGTTTTTGACTTGTCCATGGCTCAGATTTTAGCAGCCTGATAGGATCAACACTGGAAGAAGGAACAATTCAGCTGAAGGCTTGTCAACCCTCAGAATGCCATGAAGTGGGCTGTATCCTGCCATAAATATTTGCACAAAAATCCTGCTGACCTCAGTGGTGGTTCTGGGTACAAAATGATGGCAGGATGTGGTCACAGTGATCCTTCTAATAATAGGTTTTCCATTGAGATCAATGGACATTGGGCCCCATTTCATTGCCAAAGCTTGGTTCGGAGCTCTAAAGAGAGACATTGTTTTCCTGCAGCAGGGAGCACACAATTGCCAAATTTACTTCTGGCAAAGGCAGAGGTTTATTTTTAATGCTGAACAACACCAAAAATGTCTGATACTAATTAAGAGAGTGTCTTCGTTCTGCAAATCTCAAAAAACAATAATCTTCCAATGTGGCTGTTAGAAAGACAAAGAAAACATTAAAACATGAATATATTTGCATCTAAAGGCAGACATAAAGTAAGAGAAAACCACTTTTCCTTTACCTGAATGCAATTCTAAGATGAGTTTTGCATGCATGGAAGTGGCAGGTGCTCAGCTCTTTAACAAAGTCAAGTCAGTTTAATACAGGTGTTGAAGACCCAGGCCCCCAGATAAGTTCCTCACAGGCACATTCCTAAGTCTGTGGGCAGCACCCTTCACTCCATTCTTCCTGAGCCTATCCCTCCCTTGGTGTTCATCACAGCTTTGATGCCTGTATGTAGAAATCCTTATCTTCAGGATCCTAAAGGATGACTAAATGTTTTCCAGTGTTTTATTCATTATCTGAGTTCAACTTTAGCTGATTTTAATCTTGTGGTTCTGCTATAAAGATAAGCTGCAGCCTGCCAAGGAAATAAGCATTTCACAGGTTAACAGCACCACTCTTCTAAAGAGGAAGCAGGTTTGTTTTCTGCCTTATTTTCTGGAAAATGTTAAAACAATAAAATGAATAAGAAGCGGTGGAGAACAAGTTGTAAAGGAGCTAATTTCCTGCTCGCAGCAGCTCTGATAAATTTCAGTCTTGGATGACAGGGGCTGTGGAGAGCGAGGGGAGGGCTGGCTCTTCCTGGAAAGCCAGACAGGGTAGGATTGATTTGAGACGTCTTCATTGCCAGAACAGCTGGTATTGGCTAATCATCAGAAAACTGAGACTTCGACCCACAGAGAGCCGGGAGCAAGGGAGACGTCTGAATCAAAACTTCACGTTCCAAATGTGAAACTGAACAAAACAGCAACAGAAAAATAAAAAAATTAAAATATAAAAAGAGAAAGAAAAAAAAAAAAAAAGAAAGCCCCTCCTCGCACACAAGCCTTCCTGGAGCCAAATGCCAAAGGAAGTGCCAGTGCCCTGACTAACAAAAGAATCCTGAAACGCTGCAGGCTGCGGTGCCAGCAGCACCCAGTTGCAGTGGGAGGCTGCCTGACACGGCTGCCGGATGCTCCGTGCCTGCCGGATGGAGCAGACAGCTCAGCATGAATCACGGGGCAAAGGATTCCTTCAGTCCGGGAGGAATCGGGACAATACACAGCCTGCCTGCTGTTTGCTGCTCTTTTT
>VZRZ01007083.1:282416-332545 GCA_013398175.1 Climacteris rufus
GTTTTTTTTACACCTCCTGACTGTGAGGGCCCAGCCGTTTCCTTCCTGCTGTGGGCGTGCAGCCGGCACATGACAAGGCATCGATGGATCCCTGTGTGCGAGCGAGCACATGAAGGAGAGGAGCACAGGGACAGGAGCCAGCCCGGGCTCCCCAGGGCCTGGACTGTCCCCGTGAACCCCCAGAACCCCGCTCTGACCCGCTGCTACCGAGCACATCTCCCATCCCCGTCCTCCCAGGGGGTTCATCCCGCTCATGTGCTTTGGAAACACACACGAGATTACGAGTCAGCCCTACAGCAGATTTCAGACTTTTGGAAATCCTTCCCGGAAGGAGGAATGTCTCTGTCTCCCTGGCCACAGGGCTGGAAGCCGGACAGAGGGTAACAAAGCTTTTTTACACCCCTCCAAAACTCTACAGCAGCTCCTTAGGGTTGCAGACAAAGCTTCCTTCTCCTGCCCCAGAACGGCGAGGGGAAATGCTTCTACTGTGCTGCTCGTGTAACTTCACTGTCATATCTGTGTGTCTGGGAACTATTTGAACCAAGCTCTCCTGAGTCTGATGGACCACTTGAAATTATTCTCGCTGGCCACCAGATTTCTGATCTCTCCACACACCCCAGGTCTGTTCTCAAAATTCAGGTTACATGGAAACAAGCTGTCTTCTGTGGATTCTCTGAAAGGCAGGACACTGCAGGACACTGCTGACAGTCTCACCACTGTGGAAGTTCTTGAGTCCAAAAGACTCACTCAAAATGTCAGCTCTATTCTCTGCTATTACCTCTTGACATTTCCTTTACATACATTCTGATTTGTGCTTTTCATAGTGTAACTCTCCTGGACATGTCAGAGAGACTGAAAACACAACATTTGAGACACCTTGCCCAGCTTCAATCTTCTCCCTACTTTTTCCTTCCCTTTCTCCCATCAACAACCTTGATTCTCACCGTGCTTTATTCATCTCCATGATTCCTTTTCTTCCTTTTCCCTTACTGGCCTTCTCTGCTTTTGCAGAGGAAGTTTCCTAGTAATATCTATCCCTGAAGACTGATTTTCATCCTTTTTTGTCCTGCCATCTTTCTGCCACTAAAAATTCACTTCCAATTTAGCTGCAACCCACATTGATGAACATGGCAGTCCTTTCAGCTCCTCTGACCATCACTCAGAACTTGCTGCCCAAGTACTTCCTTTTTTCCTATCCCCACTTCTCCCTCTGAATGGGACCAGGTTTATCACTTCCAAGGGATAAACCAATAAAGTATAATGTGTTCATTTTCTTCTCTTCTCTTACCTGCTTTCCCTCTAGCCTCACCACTGATCCACAAATCACCCTTGTTTTCATTTTGTTCACCCTCACATCTTTTCTCCTGCCCCAGTGCTTATTTTCTCTCTCTCTACAGCACATGCTTGTGCTCACTTGAATTTACAATGACTTAAAAGAACCCAAACCCTTTCTTTGCCCAACTCTGTCTTTTTCAGCACTGCCCACTCTGAGTCCCCCACCTCCTACCTCTTCTTTTTATTTCTAAGATCACTGGACTCACCACTTTCAACAACACCTGGACTTCTCCTCCTCCAAGTTCATGCCAGACTCTGCTCAGTCCACCTCCTGCTCCTTCATTCCACCAAAATCATAATTCTCCCAGTTTACAGTATCACTTAGCAAAGTTTCAAACCAATACCCAATTTTTTCTCTCCACAGCTTGTCAGCCAACTTCAGCACTACTAATCAAGCCCTTCTGGAAGTCCTGTCATCCCTTGCCTTAGATGATTCTTTCCCCTAACAATTCCTTTTCTCCCACTCCCATCACGCCTGCACATGTTCTAATGAGGATCATCCACTAGCTTTCTGTTGCCCATAATTTGTGGGCTCCTCAGTTTCCTACTCTACACAGAAAACATAAGAAGCAAAGAAGAAATCTCATCCACAGTCTTGAAAAAACTACAGCATCTCTATCCAGACACAAACCCTTCTGCACTCCAGACCTTCAACCCAAGTTCAAGTTCCACCAAATACGTGCAAATGGCACCAGGAGGTTGGAGTCTGGTGTTGGAACAACAGGAAGAACTGGGATGTTTGAAGAGAGTGTATCACCAGCTTGAAAACTGCCAACATTCCCAGTGGGTATCACTGGCCAAATTCTTAACTGATTACATCTTTATCAGCTGAGAAATTTTCGGAGGTACTGAGTATCCTGAGAGGGGCTGCAGAGGCAGCCACTGACCCTCTCTACCCTCACTCTCACCTTTCCCATTAATACAAGAACTTGCAACTCCCACTGCTCTTTGTATTTGTGTTTATCATCTCAACCAAGACCAGCTACAGCAGCAAGTTCAGATATTTACTATGGGAAAGGGTGAAAGGAACAAGTTCTGGTTATGGTCTCCCACACGTGGTGAGGCTCCTGCTTGGCTAAGGAAGCGTGAATGCTGATAAAGTGCCTGGCTGTGCCCTTCAGCCATGCCCTGCCATGGCTCCTGAATCAGCCCAGCGTGGGTGAGCTGCGGGTAGGGGAAGGTTCATGATTAACTACTGACTGCCAACAGAAAAACGGCTTGCAAATGAGTTGCTTTAATCCCCGAGAAGTGTCTCCAGTGCCTACAATTTGTATGGTCCCATTGTAGTTTTGTAACAGGTGTTTTGCTTCCACTAACCAGTTCTGGGTTTGTTGGCAGTGGAACAAGCTGCATCTTTGGGGAGTGACAGTCTATCATCCTTTCCACACACATAATTTTTCCTTTTGCCCAAATCATACAAAGATATTGACTGCTCAAGAATCCATCCATCACTTATCAGTTAGAAAAGGAAAGTTAAATGCCATAGACTAAACAAACTGAAGCAAAAAGTAAATTCTTCACATCTGTATTTCCACATGTCTGAAAATTCACAGATTTTGACCTGCCATGGGAGATAACTCTTTATTTTGTATACAACAAAATCACATAAACCATTCACATCCCCTTTCTGTGGTTTCAAGAGGATAATACTCATATCCTCAAAAGAATCACTTAACTTTATCTCCACATCCTAAAGTGATTCAGTCTTTGTAAAAAAGAGTGGTGATTTGAGTTCTTCTGACATTTCCAAATTTCATACAAGAGGCTGAAAGAAAATATTGGCATTTACAACAAAACCACAGCATGGTAATTCCATAAATGATTCCTTCAGCTTCTAAGACCCAGTTGCCTTCAGTGGACCACCACTTCAAACCTGAACTTCGCTGACTGGCTTAACAATTTGTTCCTGCTATCATGTGACAAGTTTTTGAAGCCCACATGTGTAAGGGGGCATTTGCTGCCAGTATCAAAAGAAGGAAAAAAAAATTAAAAACTATAGTAGAACATGAGGTTTCAATTGTCTGAAAACCAGAAACATCTGTTGGAGTCATGAGCAGTTGATTAGTGGAGTTCATTCGCAGGGTAAGGCTCCAGTAGATCAGCTCTTCTATCTAAGTATAGGATTGTAGGCACTGGAAGCATTACAAAGAGGTACAAAGAACAGGCAAGACAGACAGAAATAATTTCTTAGGGTGCCAAGATCCTTAAAACCCACCTATAACACAGCAGTCTTGAGCACTGCTTCACCTGATACCAGCATGTAAAATTAACAGCTGTATTTAAACCTTGCTCTTATCCACAACAGTGAAACAAACATCTGCCAGTCTTTCAGCTATAAACCTACACTGGTTTAAAAGCTGATAACTAGAGACTGTAAAAATTCTTCTGGAAGATAAAACACAATGTACAAGCTGTCAGTCTGAGCATATTTCTCACTTGCAAAATAATCTGACCAGGCTGGGCTCAGCGTACCGGTCAAGACAACGACAAAAACATGAGTTGTTTTTTAAGATGTTGCTTGGAGTTCAACCTAAAGCTCTTCCAGCTCATTACACTAAGATAAGGATTGGGAACACTTACACAAAAAGCAGAGGCTGATCAGAAATGCTAAATCAGCCAGTGCACTCCAAAGCTCCAGTGATACTGGATGGATAGAGCTGTAGATACTTTCATTAAGGTCACTGTTGCAGATCTGTGCTCACACCACCACAGGCCTTGGCACCCAGGAGTACAAGAAACCACCAGGAAGAGGATGTCCTTAAGGCTAAGCCTCTCCTTCATTTACTTGAATATCTAATTGTAGGTTTGCTGGGAATCTCAGCCCTAGCTCTTGTTCAATTCCTGGTGTCGGTGGCCTGACCTGACCTCCCAGTTTCCTGGTGCTCCATCTGCATCCACCTGTCCCCTCATGGCCATTCCCCATCCAGGAATGGGGTACTGTTACATTCAAAATAACAACTGAGACTTGGTAGCCAGCAATTTCACTTCCCCTCCTGACTTTACTGACTATTTTGTCTTTACCAAAAACATAAAATAACAATACAAAGTAACTTGTAAGATCGCTGGGGGTTGTGTTCAGGTACAGAGTTTGATTCAACTTACTGTGCAACCTTACTATGAATTTGGGAGGTTTTTATTATACAGAAATAAAAGGTGTCCCCCTTTTATCATGAAGAACAAATTTCCAAGATGCTACAGTTACCTAAGGAAATGGCATTTTCTGAGTGATATCAGGGGGTTGAGCTGCTTTCAGTTTACCTAAAGCAAAAGTATCTCTTCACACTTTGAAAGTAAAAATTGTAATTGACTGTTAAAATTATTATCAGATGTCCCTAAAAGAACTTGTTTCTATCTGAATAGCTACAATATTTACAAGTATTTTTCTGCCTTTCAGAAGGTATTGCACTCCCACCCCTGAAATCCCTTCCATGCTTTCCAGCTCCCTGTAAGAACCTTTCTGTCATTAGGACCCTACTATGTGCCTGTTTTTTCTTTCCTAAGCTTACAGGCAGGAGGGGAATTGACCTGCAAGCACCTTTCTTGAGGTGTTAGTGAAACCAGGGATGTTCACTGGCTCTGACAACAGATCCAACCATGCTTCCCTATTTGAACATGTCATCGACTTCTGAACCCACATGTTGCAGCGTGTGAGCAAAGCCCAGGCATAACCTCGTTTGGCTTTTCTAAGCACACATGTGGATCCTCTTTCCAGTGCTCCTTCCTGAGAATAACAGTGAAATTGTTTCATCCAGAGGCCTTTTGTTGACCCTCATGACAAGCACTTTGGCTAAACCTGACTTGTGTGGAAAAGGTACATACAGTTCTTCTCCCCTCCCACGTGGGCTGAGACTTTCTATGTGTGGTTTCTTCAACAAATGTTTTTACAGCCCCTTGCTGTATACATGCACTACCTTTCACAAACTACCTGAGCTCACTGGGTGTAAGCCAGGTGGAACACAAACTTCAGACACCTACACAGGCACAGCTATATGACTAATAAGCTAACTATTGACTTTATAAATTCAGGCACTTAGTAAGGGTTGTTTCAGGCCACAAGCTACTTTACCACGAACATTTAACTTCTCTAATATAAATAGTTTACACCTGGCTATCGTGGCATATGAGCAGATAAAGGTGAAGTCCATCCACAAAAGACCAATAGACCTGCCCTGGGTCACACTTATCAGGCCTAGAGGCTTTCACTCCCATGTTAACTTTACTAGATAAGTGCCACCTTTTGTCCAAAACTGCAAGCACTTTCATGGATCTCCATTAAGATTTAATGACAGACTTTGTTGCTGCAAAGACATCTCATGACACAAAAATTCCATTGCATCAGCTTGCTAATGTCATAAAATTAACTCAAGTTTATATCAAAGACCTAAGGTCCCAAAATTACTGGTGCTGCTGCACCTCTAGCTCCATGATGAGGATGACAAGTTCTTAGCAAGAAATGAGGGCTGAGATGAAAGATCTTTGGTGAGCCGCAACGTTTCCAGAAGCCTTGGGGACTCAGATGTTTCCTTCTCTCCACCACGATTTACAAACAATAGAAACCTCTAAACGATCCTGAGTGAGCTGTGGGACAGCTCTGTGCACCTTGGCAGCAGAGGTGGAAGATGCATTTAATCAGAGCAGAGAGACACAGAAGAGGAAGACACAGCTCTGTCCCCTCACAGCATCCACTGTGCACACTCATGGCTTGTGCTCCCAGTGCAGAGTCAATAATGGCATTGCTCCAGGAAACACAGCCTTGGATGAACAGTGGGTTGGGGATTTATCTCATTATTTGCCTTAGGAAGGATAAATACCACCAACACTGAGCGACCAGCATCTGTCTCACTCCTGCCTTCTCTTCCCAAGGACGGATGGAAACAGCTCCTGTTCAGAAGCTTTGGAGCAGACAGAACAAAAGGAAGGGGCACTGGAAAAGCCTCAGGGAGCCACAGAGCACACGGAGCAGAGGAGGCACTGCTCGGTTTCGGTGTCTGTATCCGTTGTGAGTAAGCAGTGGTGCCCTGACAAGAAGGCCCCAAGAAGAGGGGTGTGGCAGCTCTTTGGCACAGCAGGAGCAGGCGCAGCAGCCCACAGAGGGTTTCCTCCAGGAGAGGCTGCAGTGCGAGCCAGGGCAGGAGGTTCCTGTGCCACTGTGAGACGGGTCCAGGCTCTGCCAGGGCCGGGTGACTCATGGTGGGGGGGGTGGAAGGCAAGACTTGGCAACCTGGGCCGTCTCACACAGCAGCAGGTTTTGTTCTCCACAGGATAACCCAAGGACTGTGTGGCACACGGCCAAACTCTTGAGCAAAGGACTGCAGTCCTTGTCCCTCTCTGGCCACCTTCTGAACAGCAACGGAGCTCATCGATTCACGCAGCACACAGGGCTTGACACATCCTCCTCCTCCCTGCTCCCCAAACCACGGGGGAAGGCTGCACAGGAGTGATGCTGGTGGGACCAGGAGTCTCCTGCTCTTTTTTCCCTGCAGCAGTTGGCCCTGCCAGGCCCCAGGAGCTGGGAATATCCGCCTGGGACAGGACGCCACTCCCATGCAGCACTGGCAAAACCAGGGCTGTGATTCACAGGGGGAACCACTTCCCTTGGGACAGAGGTAATGGCTCCCATTTCCTGCTCTCTACCTACCCAATTTTTAAGGTTCCCATCCTCACCACAAGCATCACACAGCTTGCACAACAGCAGCTGGGCTGCTGTGGCTTACAGCCCAGCACTAAAGGTGTTTCTGGTCCGTACCTTTAGAGCTGGGATGTACCTGCTTGTGAGGAGAACCCTGGGAAATGCCACTTTCCTTTGGTAAACTCCTTCAGGATCACCATACATTGCTCTTGGGGCTCACAAAAAAAACTCAGGCCCTGTGAGTTTTATTAAGCTCCCAACACTATTTTACTGCTTTGCCTTTTGCAGGGCAAATGACATAAACACCTGTACAACCTGGGGAATACAGAGAAGGCATCTCACATGCCTGGAGATGACATATTAATACTGTTCCTCCCAAATGAATCCTGAAGCCATGATATTTAAGAAAACCTAATCATACATAGGTATGTTTTTGGCACGCCAGACCAAATACCTCAATTAAATCTTTTTCACAAGTGGATAATACACACATGGTCTGGCTCCTGTGACACAAGGAACACTGGGAGTTGTGGCTGGCACTGTGTTCTCTGCAAAGGGCTTGAGTAACCATGTTCAAGAAATAACATGACATGTCACTGCAGTGGGAATGACTGTGTGATTGGACTTCAGAAGGTGACAGTGCTCAAGTCTTTTCTGGAAAGCAACCATTTCAAAAAGGTTCAAAGTATGATACCCCAAAAGGAGATACAATTAGGAGGTATACTGACCATTTCTACAAATCACAAGATCATAAGACAATTCATGTTTAAAGGAACCCCAGAAGGACATCTAGTTCAACCTCCTGCTCAAAGCAGGGTCAGCTATGAGGTCAGACCAGTTCACTCAGGGCTCTAACTGGCCCATTTGCCTTTAAGATGTACGTGTCAATCACTGAAGAGCTTGTTTTTTGCATTAAAACAGAAGGATTTGCACTTAGTGAAAAATAAATTATAACAGCCTTTGAAATATCAATGAGTATGATCCACAGACTACCAGGACTGAATTAACAGCAAAAGGCTGCCCAGCTCTTTACCCCTCTGTTCTGATTTCCAACATACTCTGCGCTAAGGGAATGAGAAAGCTGAGCTCTGATGGTTGATTCTGTAAATTCTGTAAGTTTGCCTTCTACAAGTGGCAGTGCCATTGCCAGCCTTGAACACATGAGTTTGCACTGTTTACACTGAAACACACTTACTAGCAAAGTGTATTTGCTTCCTGGCCAAACACAGTAACAGTAAAATGTTGGCTTTTTATAAACTCCCTGCAGAGCCCATTCCTGGAAGCAATAAGCTATTTGTTAAAGATTCCTTAGATTCTTAGTGACGTTTCCTGATAAAGGTCCCATTTATAAACACAGATTACAGTTCATATGCACAGGTTTAACAGCACTGGCTTGTTCTAAAGTGTGCTTTAACCTGGGTTATCAGAATGGTAGCTGAATTCCTCCTATGGGTAAAGGGCAAATTCAGATACCTTTAGTCACCTTTTTCCACCACGAGTCTCACTGAATTAACTTGAAGATTGATGATCAGAGAATGAACAAAGGGCTGAGCCTGCACATAGGGCCAACACAAGGGTTACCATTATATCATGGGACTTCAGACAACCTCTGTGATGGAAAGAGCCCCAGGTTTTCTAAATTTCACCTTCAAATCCCAACTTTTCACTGTTTTATCAGTGTGCTTAAAGCAGTGAAACCTTCTGAGGTAGGTAAGTTTATATTTTCTGAATTTTACAGTTGAACTTAATTCACATACTGGAAGGAGACTGTCCTTGATTTCACTATAACTGCATTCAGACAAAGGATTGCAGATGGAATAGTCTGTAAAAAATACCAGCATCGCTAAAGTTGCTCTGCTTTAATGACAGAGTATGGAAAGAGGCAATATTTTTCACTTTAAAAGCTACATGTAGGCATTTTCTGAATTCAGAATAACTACTGCACTTCTGGCAGTCCTCCCACTGTCATTTCATGTGTGTGTCTTCCCAAAAGCACACATCTCCCACAGCTCTGGGTCACAAAACGTGACACAAGGTGTATGCTGGGACCACAACCACCAGCCAACCAGAAATGCCACAGGGAAGAACTTCTTTAGTGAGTGGTATCCCCTATATTCCAACACAACCTTTCCTGGGTACCCCCTACCTTGTGTGGCAGAAGCAGGAGCATCCCTTTGCCAGGGTTTTGTTAAACTTTTCTTTGCTGTGTTTAGTGTCCAAACCCTACAGCTGTAAATGGTCCTCCTAAATTATCAAATTCCATGGGTGTGTGTCACCTCCTGCCTCATGGTACCAGAGTGTCCATCACCCTCTTCCTTATTGCCTGATCAACGATCCCCTCTAATCACCCTCTTCCTTATTGTCTAAATATTTCCTTTACTACCATTCACACGTGAATAACTTCTTTTAACATTTTACATAACAGATATTTGTATAAAAAGATTAGAAAACACAGACCTGATCTCAGCTAACAACATCAATTAAACACATGGCAATCTCCTTTTTTTTTTATTTTTTAATCTATACCATCAGTACTCTTAACCCCACCTACTAAATCCACAGCACACACCTAGCACTGGTACAAAAGGAGCTAGAAAACAAGTTGTAAACTGAGAAAAAAAGATGGGGATGGAATGCTAGATTCATAAAGAGCAGCATTTCATGCCTGCAACTGCAGAATCCGATTTTTATAATAATAATTGTTTGTGCTGACTGACTTCCTTCAACACCTGTGACCCTGCTTGTCGTGGCCTCATTGCCTGCTGGAAACTTGGCAAAGGACAAGAGGAGAGATATTAGGGAACCAATGCTACATCCTGAGAGAGGCCATAAAGTCCAAAGGTTGAGCAGGATTGCCAGGAGCAGCCTGATAAACGAAGGAAGCATGTGGCTCTGAGGAGACAAACTGCTGTGCACGAGTACAGCGTGTTCAGACTCCTGAGCTGCACCCCAACGCCTCCCACGCTCCACACAGCACACACTATCCAGGGACTTTTCCCAAACAGCCCCCTGGAAAAAGAATTATTTTAAGCCCCTTTCTGAAATGAGCACATGACTGCTGGGTGCCGGAATTTCACAGATCTTAAATTTAAAAACACTCCTCTTTATTATTTCAAATTAAGTTAGGATGATTTGTTGATTTAATAAAAGAAAAATATCCCATGTAAGACCCCTTCTGAATTAGCATATTCAAGCCTTTCCAAAATCTGGCTCCAGTAAGGAACTTGTCCTTAAAACCTATCAGACTGTAACTAAGCTTGTCACTTGGCATGTGAAATAAATAAGCCAATAATCAGATCCTTCAGAAATTTTCAATTAAACCTGTAAAAGTGTCTCATCAAATATTCAGCATTTGAAGAGTTTTTATTCAGGAGGAGAGTACAGCACCTAAAGGTTTCACATTAGGAAGAGCACGGGGCATTAATAACTTTTTCCCCCTTCTTTCCTACTCAGCACTCTCTCAGTTACACGAGCATAATGTTTTGTGATGCCACACTGTGACTCTGAGCAGAAAACCCTTTCCTGGCTTTCAGCACAAACAAAACCAAGAGCCCAGCACGGCCCCACAAAGGACTGAGCGAGCACAAGCAAAGAACAGGAACGGCAGCCAGGGGAGGGAGGAAAAAGGACACGGGATTGCTTTGAGCTCATATTGCTGCTGAGCACTTTCTATTATAAAACCATAACCTAATATGCTTTCAAGACTGTAGCTCTGAACTGCTCCCCACCGTGCGTCTCCTTCCCTGCGCGGATCCTACCGGGATCTCTCCCGCCGGCGCGCCGGGCACCGCTCGCTGCCCTGCTCCTCATTATTCACTACAGCAGAGCGAGGAGAAGGCCAGCAGTGCCTGTAAACACAACATCTGCCTTGAGAAGCACGATCCACAAGGCCCTGTGAGTGAAACGCCTGGCTCGGGAGAGCTGTCCTCCCTGGGGAGCTCAGCTGTGGGAAGCAGGAGCAAGGAACTGCCTTTTTAGGGCTGTGGCTGAGCGGAGC
This sequence comes from Climacteris rufus, assembly GCA_013398175.1. Classification (NCBI taxonomy): domain Eukaryota; kingdom Metazoa; phylum Chordata; class Aves; order Passeriformes; family Climacteridae; genus Climacteris; species Climacteris rufus. Next base: position 293,378 of record VZRZ01007083.1, read on the forward strand.
TGGGAAGCGCTGGGGCAGGAGCAGGCCTCTGGCAGCGGTTCCCTGGCCTTATAAGGCCAAAGCCAGGTATTTTCCCAGCCAGCACATCCAGGTAAGGCCGGGCAGGACTGCCCGGGATGTCCCGGGGCCCAGGGAGACCCTCGGCCGCCGCCGCACCTGCTCGGCACAGACCTGCGGCCCCGGCGTCCCCAGCCTCTGAGCATTTCCAATAGGCCTTATTAGGAAACAGGGAAGCTTAATTAACTAATTGAAAGATGGTTTTCAGCTCTGCAAAGGCAGATGGTTTGTGGGTGAACCGTTCTTGATATTAATGTGACATTTTAAGGCGTTCACAGCAACATTTTGGAGCGCAAGTCTCTAATGTCAGGCGTCTTTTTAGCTACCTACGTAAGAGGGAAGGTTTCCAGAGGTGAGGAGCAACTGGATTCTCCCAAGATTTTAAGAGAAGAGGAAGGACACCCAAAGCCTCAGACGCTCAGCCATTTGTTTCAGCAATGTTTAGGAACACACATGATTAAGACTCCTCCCCAGTTGCCTAAAAATTAGGGCTGTTTGACAGAAAAGCAAAAAGATTTCAGTTTCATTCAGTTTAAGTGACATTTCTTTTTATTACCTGTTTTATCGTGCTAGGGAGCAAAACAAACTAAAGCACTTCAGGACGAATCCACCTATATAGAATATATGTGTAAACAGCCCTGACCATGAACTCTCCCATACTGTTGCTCTTTTTACATTCCTGACTCCAGTTTTCAGAAGTAAAAAGAGGAGGCTGTGACTGAAATAGGAAAAAAAATACCACTTTCCCCAAGCAATATCCATTTTTAAATTCAATTTTCAAATCTTTATCAGAAAATGGCCACGAAAATGGAGTATTCTTAAATACTTTTCTTTGGGGGGAAAAAAAGTAAATTCCCTTTAGATATGATTAAAAAAATAATTTACAGAGTAATGTCAAAATGAGACACTACCCACCCAGGATTAATTCAGCCTCCTAGTTCTGAATATGAAACATCACACTGAAATTCAAAGAATTACCCGTGTATTTTGCCATCTTAGTTTCTTGAGGTTAAACTTTGATAACTGCCTGCCTGGAAATGCTGAAAAGTGTGGGTTTAGCTGAAAGCAGCTACTTTTAACTTAAAGATATGAGAATGGCTTGACAGTTTTGATCTGTACCACTTCTTACATCCACAGACAAGTGTCTGCTCTACATCACAAACCAGTGCACCATTTGTGCCTTCAGGTAACAATCACAGCAGGAAGACCAAAACTTGGATTCCTCTTGCCACATCCCACGTATTGGCAAGAAAACACGGGGGAAGTACTAATTCCCCCTGGGTAATCCAGGTTCCCAGCATTCCTTAGGAGGGGCCCATTAGCAGAAACAAGACCACAGACAACATGAAAAATTACATTAAACAAGTGAAAAATATCCAGATACGTGACAAACTCAGTCTGAGCTCAGATATGTGTAGGACTTTCTCCAGTTGTTGACTGGGCTGGGATTACATTTCCATAGCTCCAAAGGAGCACCAGGGCAAGGCTACTTTCATAAAAGGAATAAAAGTTTTGACACCAGGTTTCATATTGTAAATTTCTCCTTTAAAATAAGTTGCTTGCCAAAGCAGTTCAGCTGCCAGGAAGGGAGGGAGGCTGGGAAAGCATTCCCTTTTAAAAGCAGTGAGTGGGCTGTGCTGCTCAGGTACATGAGGCATCGCTCCAGGACCAGGGAGCGTTGGCTCATTAGGAGCAATTAAAAAAAAATTCTGAGGGGATTTTAAAAACAACAACTTCCCAAAACAAAACATGCATATGTACCACATGCATTTGTTTATGCAGCTGTAATGAGTGATGAAATCCATTTATGAGCTGAAGTCACAAGATTCTAAGCAGGTCTTTGTTTAATCTCAGTAAGTCATGACATTTCCCTACTACTTATAATAATGTGATTTGGATCAACATTTTCGAACTTATGCACCTGGTTTTTAACACTGCTCACCAAGTGCACTTCTCTGCTTCACTGGAGACAGGACAGGCTCTTTTGGAGGCACCACCTCCATCAAGCACCCTAAAAACAGACACAGAAACCTGGGTTTACTTGAACATATGCCTGCAGTTCTTGAATTGAGCACATATTCTGCAGTTCTTACTCCAGCTGAGACTCTGTGCAACCTACAAAGAGCGTAAATAAAAATCAATGAGACCATTAGTGGGATGAATACTTACAGCATCAGCCCTTCTATAACCACAAAGTCTGCCCAGACAGATGCCCTTAAAAGACTTTCAGAAGGTTTGCTCCAGACAATGGCTTTCGTTCCAGCACGTTGCTGTGACTTGGGAAAATAAAATGAAGATAAATGCAGCTGTTTCTGCTTACATTAATGCAGCATTAGTGCCCTCAGTCACAAAGGTAGGACAGAGTATGCAGGAAAAAAAAATTCAGCACAAATAACTATTAAGGTACATGTTTTGTGTATTTATAAACCATGCTAGGCTTTAGATGTATTATTATATAGCTTTAACATCAGTAATCCTGCATATAAACCAAGACCATGTTTTTAGCTTTGATATTAAGGAGAAGAAAAAGGGAAAAAACAAAGATATTTGGCACTGCTGCTTTTGTCATTACACTGTTATTAGCTTTGCAAGCAGCTCTGATGTTTTGTGAGGATCAGATCAAAACTAAATGAATCCAGGTCCACCAGTAATGCAAACAGAGTGATTTTTTAAATAGTTCTTTTAAGAAGGGTAAAAAGATTAGACTCCTGCTCTGAACAAAAAGTCAATCTACCCAATGCACACGGGCAGGACATCCTAGACATTGAAAAATTCCCTGGGCCTGTAAAGTGTGAGGGAAACTGTTGCTCCCTCCACTCTTTGTCCATTCTGTGTGTCACGTTTGGCTCATTCACCTCCTGCTCTCCAGAGCCCCAAATGAGCCAGGAGAACAGGTGGATTTTCCAGCAAGTCAGCAAACCAAGATGGCAGGAGGATATCAGGATAATGCAAGGATCTTTCTTAAGCATAAAGTACAAGACAATTCCTTCAGCAGCTTGGACCCAAACTCAGGAAGGCTCTGACAAGGCCAAAGTCAAAGATGCATAACCAGCAAAGTCTGTGCACCACCCTACTGGCACCAACACAGGGTGTTGCTGTTCCTTGCATTTTTTACAATTCTTTTGGTTGATATAGGAAGATAATATGCACTATTGCCTCAGAAATTTATATATGCTAGCTGTATTCATAACAAAATAAACTCAGAGGCTATCTTCCTACCTAAAGTCTAAGGCTATAAGGATTATATTTTATATTTCTCCACTTCCAAACTCCTGTTCTGTTATTTTCCTTTTGCTTTTGGGATCTACTCTGCCAGAATGTACAAAAGAAAATGGCTGTAACTACTGAAGTCAAAGTAACAACTGAAAAACACTTATCAGTAAAAAACATTATTTAATATGTGAGCCCACATGAACTAAACCCAGCTGAAAAGTTCTGAGAAGTTAAATTAAAATAAATAACTGTGAGAGTTAAGTAAACAGCTCCCTTACTGGATTTGCTATAACTGACTAAAACCTTTCTTCCTCTTTCCACATTAAAGGAGAGCCCTAAAACCACATTTTGCATATTTTGTTAGTTCAGACCTCTTCTAACCTGGTTCCCAGGTCAGACCAAGTCTAAAAAAAACTTTAAAAAGTGAATCTAACATTGTTCTAAAATAGCAGAATCCAGTGGAGTGTGAACAACAGGACTATCAATAAATGTCTACTCTTATTCCCAGACCCAGAGTGGCATTCTAAACAAATTTTAGCCCCTAAGATTCACAATTTATTGAACCTAAACTTGCACACCAGCTTTAACAATCAATGTTACCCATCTGATGCCTCTGAATGCTTTCAGCAGAAAGAGGAACTGCACGTTTGGAGAAAGAAAAACATTTTTTTGTGATTGTTTTAAAAATCATAGTTGAAAGTTTCTGGAAAGGTCAGAAAGCAAGGAGTTCTCCTGGTAGACACAGATTAGGAGGCAGAGGGCAGGCAAGGTGCTCAGGGTGTATGGGAAGGGTAATCCATCAGATTGATAGCACCACTATGTATATGGTACAATTATATCTTATCTCCCCAGCCCTGCAACCAAAATAAACCCCATGGAAGCCTTGGAGTCTGCTTCTGTTGTCTTTGAGCACACACCCCTGAGGGTGGCGACCCAGGACACACCACACGCCTTTTACCTCATGTAAGACAAAAGCAAAACAAATATAATCAGTATTTTTCCTTTCAGGACTCTCACTGAGCCTCTTTGATGTGTTTTCCCTAATCGTTTTCTCTTTTTAATCATCACACTCAGGGGTTTCTCTGAGCTTATTATGGTTTAGTTTTTATGTAACCTCTTCCAGGCGGGCGCCTTCCCAAGCTCCCAACACAGCAACTGCTGTAACAGTACACAGCAACACTACACCGAGGAATACCTTGGCCAAATGAAACCAAAAGGGAAATTTAGATGAGTACATTCTGCTTAGGTTGGAATTTTGGCTCAGACACAAGAGTTCACACTCCTGGTCTCGCAAAAAGAAGCTCTAATGGAGATACTGAAAATGAAAGTATCTCTTCTACTTCAATGCTGAAAATCCGGCCACTTCTACAATGTGTTTTTCTGCTCTGGGAAATTTTACTGCTCTCCACCCATTCATGAAGGGGAAATCCTTGGTCCTGCAAGTTACCTGTGGGTTTGCCATTCACTTGACTAGCCCTGAGACTCTGCCAGTATGATTTACTGGCATAAATCTAGTTAAATTTCTAATTTTCATGTGGCTGCTTGCCAATTTTAATGTCTTAGAAGCAATTATTCACATTTACATTTTATCTTGATTCTCTTTAGCAGTATACCTAGTTACATAAAGAATCCTTCAACTGATTACCACATTCTTTCCAGTTTTACCTAAGAGGTGCATGGGTGTCCTACACTTCTAAAATTTTCATGATCCACTATTAACAAAATGACGCCATTTCAAACAGGCACTACATAAAACTCACACAATATAGGAACACCTAAAAAATGTCCTATAAACAGCTGCCCCCATCTAAGCTGCCAGTAGATTCATGAGGTTCTCAAGTTAATTTCCATTTATCACCTAAGAGTTACTGCTGTCACTGATACTATTTTCTGTTGTTCTCTGTCAGGACACTGCCCATGGAGGAAGCAGGAGCTGGGACAAGAACTGGAAATATTTCCTTCATGTGGGAAGGTGCCCTGCTAAGAAACTGCTTATTGAACCTGTCAGTGGGCGTACAAACAACATCAGAGGGAGTGCTCACACACGTACTCCCAATAAAGGGGAGGACAAGGTGGTGAAAGTCAGAGCTATTACAAGACAAATACAAATTAAAGACATTGTTTTTAATCCCCAGGATACTAAAATGTTTTTGAGAGCTCCCAGTGCTTGGGGGAGGAGGGAGGGAGAGAAGGGGGTAGGGAAGCAGTAAGCTCTGCTGAGACTGTTCTTATGATTTCTATCACCTTTTGTGGGAAAATCATTCTAGAGAAAAGCAAGAGAGGATTTTGAAACTAACAGAAAAAGACTTGCTAAAAGGTACCTTGCTCTCTGTAAAACTTCCCATGAGGCCTGAAAAAGCACCCTAAGCACGTCCTTTACCACACAGCTTTGCATATGAAATGCTGTTTGTTTCAGTAACAGCTCTGTATTTACAGGGGGGTTATTCCTGTCAATTGTCCCCTGATTGCTGATCTCTGAGGAGCAAGTAAAGGAGTCAGAGTTGCTACAAAGGTATAAGCACAACTATGGAAGTTCATGGGATCTTCGACACTCCCCCTCCTTAGCCCAAAACTTTAACGTTTGAGTGAATGCTGCCATATATACTTTTTTGTTTGCCAGGTGCACCACCTGAGAAGCATCAGCGCTCTGAGAAGAAAACTGCTACGGTTTATTCAGAATTTCCTTAAAGCGGAGCCTGGCTGTGCATTACCATTTCCCAGAAAGGTGCATTGTTCTATCAGCAGCCCTATCAAATTCAGGAGCAGAGACGCGCTGTCGGGACGTGCAGCAGCTCAGATAGGCCGGGCTGTTGCAATCCTGTTGCAATCCTGTGCAGAAAACAGAACGTTAACGCTGGCATGCAGCTCCCACGCCCTCCCCTCTCCAGGCTCCCCATTAACTCCGTGACACCCTGCAAGGCACAGGATTTATTTACACAACACCACTCTTGAGAAGAGCCTTTGTTCGCCTGCAATGTTGACAAGGCTTAGGAAGGGCTACCCGCCACAGTAAAGGTGTATGAAGCGTCAAGTGAGGATGAATGAAATGTTTTGAGACTTGCTTGATGGAGTTTCCAGCTGCAGCACTATTCCCTTTTAGCCAGGAGCTGTCGGGACAAACTAGGGAAGCTGCTGGCTCTCACAGAGAGCAGCGACACGGTGGATCTGCAAGGACTCTCTGATGCAGGATGTGCTGGTGACAGCCTGAAAAGAAGCAAACTCCTCTCTCCCCAGGCATTCAGGTTCTTCGCAGGGATGGATTTCCCAACACCGTTCACCTCGGGGCTGTGTCAGCGCCAGGGAGGGACAGCGTGGGAGCCGGAAGGAGGCAGGACCGTCTCTTGTGTCAGCAGGGCCGGCCGAGCACACGGCTACCGACGTCATTCCGGGCTGTGCCCATTTACATCTGCTCAGGAGCGCTCCTCGCTTTTCCTTAAAAAGGATTGCTATGTGGAGAGCATTTTACAACTTCACCTAGGTGTACAAGCAGCCAGGCAGGCAAGCAAGATTTATTGCGTGGAAGTGTCCGAAGGGGCTGTAAGCTTCACCTCCCCACCCCTGCCAGGGGCACCCACCCTCTTCCATGAGGGGCTATAAAGCAGAATTCCTGTGTTTCACGTGGTCATCTCCTTGTCAAAGCTTTGGACTAAGAACCAAGGATTACTCCTTAAGGAAACGCTGTGGGGATCTGGAGAGGAGCTGGTGGCTGTGCCTCAGCATCCCCCTTCTGCCATGTGATACTTCCCCCTACATGAACAACTCCAAACCACTGTCAGAGCCCCTCAGAGCTCACACTCTTAATGTAAAGAAAATAAAACAACCCCCCACGAAGAGGAAGCCCGTAGCAACTGGAAGATATTTGGTCAAAAATGTCAAAGAGTGAGCAGAGTGTTAAACTGGCATAAATCTAAGTGCCAGTATATGCTGCACACAGTCCTGGGTCAGATTCAAAATGCATTACAAGGCTGATGAACCAATAAAAATGTCAATGATTGATATCTTAAAAGCAAATGGGGACAGTGACAAATATTTTATACCAACAAGTTAATCTACATCTTCTTCCACATGAAAATCCATTCCTTCTCTGTACCTGTTCCTTAATACATTTTTTAAAATAAAAATACCGGTATTTATTCCCTCCAGATCTGCCTGCTTTACTAGGCCTTCAGTCTCATTATGTTCATTTTACAAGCAGGGAAATCAAGATAAAAAGATGCTAAAGGTGATTCAGTAGGGAGGCAAAAGCAGGGAAGGGTGCAGTTCCCATCTGAGTTGGTTCTGTTCTCCTGTTTTGACTCTTCGGATTTACAGAAAATAAGATTACTTCTCATTAAACTCACAAGGTTATATTAAAGAGGTGAACATTTTTTTTTTCCAAACCTTTTAAGTTCTCTTAGTTATCTTGAAGGGAAATATATTCCCCACCAGTAGTGCTTGGGGTTAGGGAAATACTCTGCTGACCAATAACATTTCACATAAATGTGAAATATACCCCTGTTCTTATTAATATTTATGTAATAATCCAGGGCTGAAATTGGCTATCATTGAACTGACCTCAGATCTCTGACATCAATGCCTATTTGAAGCACCTAGCAATGGGCTGGAAGCATCCACACCCAGAAGTGCTTTGTCTGGGCTTGCAGCTCTGCCAGCCACACACCTTTTCCTACACTGGCTGCAAGGAACACAGTAACTGGAAAACATCAGCACAAAACGTGCTTATGTAGAACAAGGCTACGTTGTACCATTAACTCTTACAACACACGTGCTTCTCCTCTCTCACATGACTTACCTGAGCCCACAGCCCTCTCCTCCCTGAACAGAAACCTCTGGAAATCTGTGCACGCTGCAGCTGGTACCCAGCTCTCTAAATACCACACAGCCACTTCTGGAACGGCTTTCTGGCTGTTCCCTATAAAAAAGTAAAATTGAAACCAATCTGAATTTCAACTTGCAGCCATCACTGCATTTAGGCCTTTGCTTTATTACTGTCCTTTTCTTTTGAAAATTCTCCTTGATCTTATGAACTTTTTTTTTAACATATTCAAATGTTATGGCTTTTTATATGTTTTGTATGTTGTCAAGAGACTGTAAACAGCCCTGTGAGCTGACCAACCCATCTGCCAAAGGCACTGCCAGCTGCTCATGGACTTGTTCTAGCACACATGGGAACAGTGCTCCTGAGCCCATTGTAAAAACACAGGATCTTGGGTAGGGATCCACACTGATTCTGGGCTAAATTTTCCATCAGTTTCCTTTTTGCTGCAGTGTTGGCAGCTGCATACAGTTCTTACTAAAGAAAAGTTTTAAAAAAGCAATTTTGATGGGTTTGAGTATCCTGGTTCTTCTCCTGTGTATGTCCTAAGGGTCTGCTGTGGGCAAGACTGGGACATTCCCACCCTGTTGAGGGGACAGGGCTGCCCAGACAGGGAGGGGCAGCTACGTCAGTGTGTGATACCTCAGCTGGGATCAGAGATCAGGTTGTTTATTAATCAGGTGGGACTGAGGAAGAGAAGCAGTTCAGTAGCACCTTCTCCAAACCCAAAGCCTTGAACTCTGCTTGTACTTTCAGGCACTGTCCTTCCCAGGCCATGCCCTTTCCTGCCTACATTGCCTTCCTTGGCTCTTTGGCAACCCTAAGTGCTCCCACACCATGACTCCAACACAAATGACTGTCATCCAGAGTGAATGTTTCCATTTGAGTTAGGTGAGCAGGCACTCTGTAAACTTCCCCACAGGCTCCACCACACTAATCCCTGGGAAGGAGCAACCTGCAGGACCTACTTTCACTGTTGAATGCTTTCTCTGTTTACTGCTCCTCCTGTCAGAGCCATTGCTCGAATTCAGACAGGTGTCCTCACATCTGTCACCCACCAGCCACTGCTGACATTCAGTAACAGGAACCCACTGTCCGTGCCCGAGCCAGAGCCCATGGCACAGAGAGGGAGAGCTTGACTGCTCCCTGGAAATCCCTGGGCTCTCTGGTGCTTTACACTGGGCATTTTTGCTCTCATGCAGACTCACTTCCTCTCCTTCTCCTGTTGCAAGTACTGCTTTATCCCAGGTTGCCAGGAGCCTACTGTGCCAACAGCTGCTAAGACAGAGCAAGGTGGCAACTTTGACAGAATGCCAGATTGTTTATTAATTAAAAATCCAAGCATTCTGTATCTGTCCTGAGACCCTAATCAAAACTGAGCTATTTTACCAACGGCTCTGATTGGTTAAATCCAGTTATTCTGAGGCTTTCAGTCACAACTAGCAACCATAAATAAATCCATTTTGTTGACACTACTGTGTGTTTATTGAAATACCCAAACTCCACAAAGCTAACTTCAGTTCTCCACAGTGAAACCCCACCTCAGTAATACGGGAACAAGTGCACACTTCCAGCAGGATCTTTCTCCCTGAAGACAGTAAATATCTTTTCAGAGGTGCTCACCTGCCTCCCCAGCACTCAGCATCAATGTGCTTCTGTTTGTGTGGTACATTTTTCCTGCTGCCAGCTCCCAATGCCAAGCAGGGCCGTCTGCTTCCCATATGCCACCCGTCCTCCAGTGCCTCCTCTCCTGCTTACCTTCCCTCTCTGGGCTCCCACTGTGGATCAGCTGCTACTCTGCCAGCCTTCTTGGTGTGTAGAGGATTTTTCTGACTGCAAGCTCCACAGGATGGGAACTCTGCCCAACTCTCTATTTCCCGGAGCACCGGCTACGCTGTGGTATAGAAATAATGAGCACAGGGACATTAATGGTGTGACATTTAGATTTGTAATATCCCAAACATCCTTCTAGTGCAAGGAGTCCCTGCCCAGGGCAAAGGGGTTGAGACAAGATGATCTTTAAGTTCCCTTCCAACCCCAACCATTCCAGGATTCTAAAAAGCATGGGAAGCAAGGCCCCAGGGTTCCTTTCAGATTCATCTCCAGACAATGTAGTTAACTTCTATTTGCTCGGGGGTTTGATCAAAAACTCTAAAATACGTACAATTGCTTGAATAAAAAATTATAAAGTTCATTGCTTGTTTGAAAATATAGTTCTGAGCACTCACAGTGAGCACTGAAATCCTCTATAAAGCCAGCTGGGAATAGCAAGCACCATAGTGAGAAATTTAGTGTAACTAACTATTGGGTGAAGAGATCACCCCATCTACTTTAGAGACAATCACATCACATCTTCCATTCATATGCTGCTGCACATAAACATGCAGGGTTTGAATTGCTCAGGCAGCATTCTTAGGAAAATGGAAAATGTTTTTAGTGGTTCCTCCCTCACTTCTGCAGCCTTTCTGTGTTTACAGCATTGCTGTCCTGCCCCAGAGTAACCCAACAGGTCTTGCAAAGTCTCCTAACTTTGCCCCACCTCCATCATTCACAGTCTTGTCTCTCTAACCTACTCATTTTGCCCCATTCCACAAACTATTAGTTTCAAAGAAATTCAGAGATTAATTAAAATGATTGGTGGGATGAGTAGGTGAGGGGGACAGGCTAAAGGGCTTGACAAGAAGAAAGATGAAAAGGACTGAGTGCGTATGGCTTGGTTATGCGATGAGTAATTGAGGGTGGAGGAGATGGACACGATATTCATTTACAAGTGCCTGTGGTTCTGAGGAGCATTTTCATGTGCAAAATGAAGACTCATTCAAGACTGGCTTTTTTTTTTTTTAGAGCTCTGGTTCCAGGGTCTTCCATGTCAAGTTGTGAGTCCCATTCTCCCCCCAGCCTATGCATTCCCACCTTTCCCTTGTGTCCTCTGTTGTATTTATTTATTAATTTTTGTTTCAGGTTCAGTTCCTGGATCTCCACCTGGCCACAGGAGCCCTAGTGGGAGCAAAGAGCAAGAGGAGAGGCCACGGAAGCCGGGGGTGGATGAGGTGGCAGCTCTGCCACACCTGTGCTGTGCTGTGCTGTGCTGTGCTGCAGGCTTGGACCGAGCTGAACCGACTGTGCAAACACACCTTGAGGAACAGGGGAGGAACTGGCACCACCAGAACCTGCGAATTATTTTACTTCCACTTGGCCTAAGGAAACTCTGTTCCTTGTGCCCTCTGACTCCCACCTTCTTTTACTGTGCTTTGATGGGGTAAATAAGAGCATAATACTTGTTCCTTCTGACTCTTCAAACTCTTGTCTCCCCCAAGGGAAATCTGCTCTATAGTCATTTCTTAAGCAAGTGGAAAGCAGTGGGAGAAGATCCAATAATTCCCAGTTTTATTCACTTTAGGCAGAAGTGAAGCAGAATATCACATTTGAAAGCATGAAGGGAGTAAAAAAAAAGAAAATAATCTTTCAATATTTAATATAGAATACATGTCATTCATATATCTCTAATACATTTTAAGAAAAACTGTATAGAAACAAGCATTTACTTTCTGTGAGAACTGTTTCCAATATAGAAAAGCAGAAACTTTTTTTTTCTTTCCTTTTTTTTTCTTTCCTTTTTTTTTTTTTTTTCCCCAGATGGTCTCAAAATAATCCAAAAGCATTTGAGATACAGGAGTGAAACAAAACAACAAACCCATTTATTCCTGGACACCGAATATAATTTAGACGGATGTGGTATGTATAAGAAATTTTAATTTGCCCCTGAAAAGCCATTTAATTATTCAGATTATCTGATTGCCTCACTCAGGCTTCTATTGATTGATTAGAGAACTTTATAAATCAAAATCTGCATTACTGCTGCTCCACGCATCGGCCTCTCAGAAATACAGAGCAGGGATTGGCAGCTCCTAGCCACAAGTTAGTTTATTGAGCCACGTAAATGGCTTTGGTTTACACATGGGTCACTAAGTGTTCCTTCATCCTACCAAAGGAATATTTTCTTAAGGACGTCAGGAAAGGGGGAATAAAAGCCTTGTATTAATAGGTGTTTAATAAATCAGGGCATAGTCACCAGAATGCCCAGCTCCCTGGCTAATGGCCAGGAAGGATCACTATCCATGGGTCCCACGTCTGCATCTCCACCACTCTGAAGGTCTCAGGTGCTGAACTTGGGGCTGATCTCCCAGCTGAGCCCTCCCTGAGGTCCCAAAGTTGGCAGAAAATCCCCTGGGAGCAGCCAAGCGCTCCTGTCTTTGATTTCAGAGCTCTCCTGCTCACCACAACCTTCATGACCACCTTGACTCTCTATTCCAGCCTGGACCAAATAACCTCCAGTGAGCAGCAATTAACATAATGAGTGGCCTGACGGGTGCCCCCACAGCTACAGGGCCTCAGCTCCAACAAGTCTCCAGCAAACTGGAATGTCTGGTCCTGAAACTCCACCTCTGCAAGAGGAAGGAAGTAGAAAACTGAAATGGGTGGAGGGTGAAAAAAAAAAAAATAAATTGGAGGACTTTAAATTAAGCTCTCCAGCCCAATCCAACCCTCACTGAAGTTAATCAAAACTTTGCAGTGATATCAGTGTGCTCTAAAGGCAGATTTTCAGGTTATACAAATCTGTATTAAATAGAATGGTTTATGCCACACTGAGCATGTTCCTCATAGTCTGAACCTTGCTTTCTAGGACAAAACAAACATGCAGGAAAAAAAACCCAAAAGATAAAACAAAACAACAAAACTCTCAACAAATTCAATATATCAATCAGAATAAAATTTATTGTCTTATTTGTCCATACTGCAAATTAATTGAATGGCTTTCTATGTACCAGAAACCGCGAATAAACCTCTATTTTTAGCTTAATTTTAAAATATTTAAAATATTTTATTTCAGAATAAAAACCTCCACGCAATAAATTACTTAAAATTCAGGTCTTGGAACTTCTCCTGAATTTACTCCTCGCACAGACAAGCCCTTTATAAACCTAAAACCTGCAGGGTGACACAGAGACAGATCATTTATGGGCCATCTCTGGGAGTTTTAACGCATCAAGGAGCGCCACATCAGGGCAGGTGAGATAGTCTCTGACAGGAGCCAAGAGTGGATCCCCAGGGAGGGACACAAAACCAGGGCTGTCCCCCCAGGCACAAGTCATTTACAGCTCTGGGATTTCCAGAGCCGGGGATGTTCTGCATTCAACAGACCTTAAGTGATTCTCTTCCGTGAATTTATCTAATCACGTTAAAATCCCTCCGTCCACCCTTGCCAAGGAGTTCCACCGCTGAACTACAGTTCTGTGAAGACATTTTTCTGGTTTATTCTGAACCTGCCAGTTTCATCTGATGCCCCTTGGCCGTGGTGCCAGAAGAGTCACTCACTGGTCTCTATTTATCTTGTATGAAAAGATTAAAAAGAAGTTAAACTGCTTTGAGCGCTCACTGTGTTACTGAATTTCAAAGATTTTATTATTCATGTGCTTCAGTAACTTAGTGCTCTTTGGCTGAACTATTTCTGCAGCTGAAGTTTGAGCTACCAGCACTCAGAGAGATGCTGGCTCTGTGAAGGCTGTGTGGACACCAGCAGCACTCAGCGAGCCCCCACATCCAGCCAAAACTTTGTATTTTGTGCCACAAACTGTTAACACAAACATACTGCATGCATGGTTTCCACCATTCCAGTAAGCACACAAATAACACCAGTGCCCACCGTGTGGCCAAACGAAGTCAGGTGGGAACACCAGGGAAAAACGCAAAGGGAAAAAAAAACCCAACAACTTCAAAGAGGGGAGCTGGACCTTCACTTTTCTTTCACAGCTGCTGATGTTTCTGTTTGCTCCACTGCTCCCTCCTATACCGTAACTGGTAATTATGTCATTATATCCAGGAAAAAACAGCACTGGAGAATTTGAAAGTGTGTTTTCAAACCTGGACCTAGAGTTTGTCAGCGTCACACATCGTGCAAAGGGACTGAACCTGCCAGACCAAGTTCTGCACTGACAAGAAGCTGAGCAGCAGGTAAGAGCTTTGTGTTGGAAGCATAAGGAGCACTTGTTGCACTGTTGGCAAACACCAGGACAGCCCTGCAGTCCCTGTGCCACCCCGGATTGTCACCGCCTGTCCTCAAATACCTGCTGCACTTTATTCCCGAGGCAGCTGCCCGCCAGCATTCCCAAATCCACACCACCCAGGGAGAAGGGTGTGTGCGGGGCAAGGAAAGGAAAACGAATCCCTTTTATCGGAGCTGTGCCCTGCAACGCCGCTCGCACAGAGCAGCTCCGGCGGAGCAGACATCTCCCATCTGTTGCTCCGAGGGGAACATGCCGGCACAGACTCTTCTCCTCCACCGTGATCCTTCGGCTCCAGCCCTTATTTTCCTTCCCGGCTAACCTGCACTTCCACAGCAATACTAGGGCACTGTCTAAAATTAGGCCGTCGCTGTCCCCTCCCCTTGGAGGACGAGTTCAGAGAAACCCATCCGCAACTCGGCATTTTCCTGTCGGGTTTTATTTCCCCTCTGTATTCTCCTGGTTATTCCCGAGGCCAGGAATTGACGTCCCGGATCTCTGTAAAGCCGAAGCCGTGCCGGGGGGCGGAGGTGCGGGGGTGTACGCGAACCTCCGCGGACGAAACCCGCGGCTCCCGCCGGGCTGGGCGGGCGAGCGGGGACTCCACAGGCCCCGCGGAGGCTCAGCCCGGGGCGGGGAGCGGGGGGTCCCCCCGGTGCCGCCCCCGGCGCTGCCTGGAAGCCGAGGAGGCGGCGGGACGGGGAAACCACGTGGGGCTCCCCGGGNNNNCCCGGGAGCGCCGCCTGAAGGGCCGAACCACCGCCGGGGGAGGGAGGAGCGACGAACGGAGCGGCGGGGGGGGAACACACACCACAGCCCGAAACGCGGCGGAGGCGCCGGCCGCCAAACAAGCAAACAACCGCGAAAACAAACAAATAAACAAAGGCACAAACACACCGGGAGCGGCGGCGGTTGGTGGGACGGGCCCGAGCGCGGGCCCCCTTCGGCCCCGCGGTTGGTTCCGCGCCCGCTGAGGAGGCGCCCGGGCGGCCCCGCCAGCCAACCCCGCGCGCGCGGGCCGCGGTCACCAGATATTTCAAAAACAAAGACGTCAGCCCACACTGCCCCGCGCGCGCCCCCCCGGCATTACGTCATCCCACAAGGCCCCGCGCGCTCAAGAAGCTTCTGAGGGGGGGGGTGGCCATGGCGACCCGAGCTGGGTCCGCGCGCCGGGCTCTGGCCCCGCCCCTCCGGGGACGGGGCGGCGGCAGCCAATGGGGAGCGCGCGGGGTGACATCATGCGCTATTTTTAGCGGGCTCGCGGCCGCTGATAAGTGAAGGGCTGCACGGCGGGAGCGGGCGCAGAGCGCGCGGGAGGGAAGGAGCGGCGCGGCTGAGCGCGGGCGCCGGGACGGTGCAGCGGGAATAGCGCGAAGCCGGGCAGGGAAAGTACTTGTGGCGGCGGAGCGGCGTCCCGGCGCGACCACCAGCACCGCCAGAAGGAGGAGGAGGGCGGCGAGGTGCCCCGCCAGGCCGGGCGGGCTCTCAGCGCGGCGGCAGCGATCCAGTAAGGCTCCGCGTTTCTCCTTCCCCGGCTCCGCGTTCCCCTTCCCCGGGAGGGTCGGGGTGCCCGCGGGGAGCTGAGCGGCGGCCGGGCAGCTTCCCCTCCCCGGACTGTGTTCTATGAGTGCAAAGATGGAGCCTACTTTCTACGAGGATGCGCTGAGCGCCGGCTTCGCGCCGCCGGAGAGCGGCGGGTACGGATACAATAACGCCAAGGTGCTGAAGCAGAACATGACGCTGAACTTGTCCGACCCCTCCAGCAACCTGAAGCCGCACCTGAGGAACAAGAACGCCGACATCCTCACCTCGCCCGACGTGGGGCTCCTCAAACTGGCCTCGCCCGAGCTGGAGCGGCTCATCATCCAGTCCAGCAACGGGCTGATCACCACCACGCCGACTCCGACGCAGTTCCTGTGCCCCAAGAATGTCACCGACGAGCAGGAGGGGTTCGCGGAGGGCTTCGTGAGAGCCTTGGCGGAGCTGCACAACCAGAACACGCTGCCCAGCGTCACCTCGGCCGCCCAGCCTGTCACCAGCGGGATGGCACCTGTGTCCTCCATGGCCGGCAGCACCAGCTTCAACACCAGTTTGCACAGCGAGCCCCCGGTGTACGCCAACCTCAGCAACTTCAACCCCAACGCGCTCAGCTCCGCGCCCAGCTACAACACCAACAGCATGGGATACGCGCCCCAGCACCACATAAACCCGCAGATGCCCGTGCAGCATCCCCGGCTCCAGGCTCTGAAAGAGGAGCCGCAGACTGTACCTGAAATGCCGGGCGAAACCCCTCCCCTGTCCCCCATTGACATGGAATCGCAGGAGAGAATCAAAGCCGAGAGAAAGCGCATGAGGAACAGAATCGCGGCGTCCAAATGCCGGAAAAGGAAGTTGGAAAGGATTGCCCGGTTGGAAGAAAAAGTGAAAACTTTGAAAGCCCAGAACTCAGAGCTGGCATCCACTGCCAACATGCTCAGAGAACAGGTTGCACAGCTTAAGCAGAAGGTCATGAACCACGTCAACAGCGGGTGCCAGCTCATGCTCACACAGCAGTTGCAGACGTTTTGAAGAGACTCTTCGGCGAGAACTGTGTGTTGTGGTACAAGTAAACCGGGAAAAATCCAAAGTGGCAGAGGCGTAAAGCTAAAGGCGAAGCTGAGGGGCTGAGTCCTGCCTGTGCTCCGCAAAGCGCATGTGTGGAAAGACTGGCAAAGCCTTCAGCCGGAGCCGGGAGTGCAGCGGCCGGCGCTGCTCCGGGAAGTGCTGTTCCTGCTCGGATGAGATGTCAGATCTTCGTTTAACATTGACCAAGACCTGCATGGACCTAACATTCGATGATCATTCAGTATTAAAGGTTAAACTGCAATAGAAACTGTAGATTGCTTTATGTAGTATTCCTTAAGAAAAAAAAAAATGGGAGGGAGGTTTGTGGGAGGCTGATAAACAAAAAAAAAGAACTGTTCTGCCTGCCTTCAAGTAAATTGTGTATGTACATATCTTTTTTTATTTTATTTTATGAAAGTTGATTAATGTCAATAAACTACTTCATGACTTTGTAAGTTATTTTTATGTTGTTTATTTGGGCACTGCCCAGTATTGTTTGTAAATAAGAGGCTTTTTTTTAGCACTCTGAGTTTACCATTTGTAATAAAGTATAATTTTTTAATGTTTCTGTTTCTGGAAAAAAATTCTAGAAGGTTCTATTATATTTAAGAAAAAAATAAAATAATTAAAATGTATTTTCCCCTCACACTTTTTATTTTTTTGCTAGTACCTGAGTTGGGAAAATGCCCTTTGAGCTGCACTCTGAAGGGTAGGGATTATGCTGAACTTACTCTGGAACTCCAGACATGTCCTGGAGAAGGTGTGAGGAGGGGAGGGAGAAGCCAGATCATGAGCACTAAACTAAGACGACTTTTGGGGTTGTCCTGAAGTTGTATTTCCCAGCTGCAGCCTGGCTGCCTTGCCTGCTGCATTCTTGGGGCCCAGTTTAGATCTGACTTCAGGCAGATTGTGGAGGGGTAGAAAGGCAGGGAATTAAATTGTTCCATAACTGGTGCAACTGGCTACTTGATCTGACATGCTTTTTATTAAATTAATGCCCTCAAGAAGATAAGGCAAGCAGTTGTATTTAAAAAATGCTGTAGGCTTCAAAAAGATATTCACCTTTATCCCTGTGTTCTTTCTCAGGTAGGAGGTGATTCTTGTTTGTTAATATTTATGGCAATGCTGCTGTCAACAGTAAAATAAGTTTATAACCCTTTCTTTCCCTGTCTCCAAATCCTTTCCCTTCTGGGTGTTAGTCTGGATTCTAAACTCCTTGGCAATAGAAAAGCTGGGAAAACTGAACCTAGTGGGAAATGAAAATAGCAACTTGTTGAAAAACAGCAACTCCTGTTGCTTGTTTCCAGCAACTTGCTGAAAATAGCAACTTTTCGGGGAACTTGCCAGGTATTTTTTACAAAATCATCCCGATTTTTAATACAATGACAATATACAGGTATATCTGAGAAGCATCCTACTTTTCTTGAGGGGGGTGGGGAACAGCTTTATTACCAGGATTTTAAACACTGCACCCAATTAATTTAGTTTAATAAACCTATTTGAAGGAGCCCAGATGTTTTCCTGTTTGCTGTTTAGAGCCAAACAGCTAAGAGAAAATAAATTATATCAAAAGACTGCCAGAAAATATTAAAAATTCATTGTTCTCAAGCAGGCAGTCTTAAAAATGTATTTTTCCCTGAAGTTGGAATAAGCATAACTTTAATTGAAGTGACAGTGTTGGTTAAGGTCACTTCACAAAATGACCAGATAATTTTATACATATATATATATACACATACACACCTTTAGTGTTATCAAAGTTTTAGTCTGAAACTTGCAACTAGTGTGGGTCAGTTCCTTACAGGCAGCATACAATTGTCTTCCCTCTATCTTTTCCACCCTGTATGGATCCATTTTATCACACAAGGAGTTTTAATGTTTAAAAGATGCTAATTTGACAGTGTCCTTTCACATCCCCATCCACGTGTCAAGGTAGGCACCGTTTGGAGGGTGTTTGCTGCTGTCAGAGGAATACAACTGTAACAACACCAACCAAACAAAGGGTTACTAGGAGGATTCCCAAGTTTGCCAAGAGTACATTTTGCTGATGTCAGCAACCCGGAAGGTAAGTTGATTTTGACCATATGTAGGAATAGACAGCAGAGGGATAATACACAGCACTGCTGGGTGTGGTTTTACAGGGATTTAGCAAGTGCCAACTAGCAAAATAAGCAGGGCAAGGAGATTAATTACCTGCAAAGGTGCATGTTTAACTCTCAGCAGCGCTGGGTTATGGAAGAGATGTTACTAGCAAGCATTTTGCTTAATCACCTAATTACGTAAAAAATAAATACATTATATAAAATACTATGTTAATTAAACACAGCTGAGTGACAGTCTGCTCCACCCTACCCTCATGTGCACACACAGACATTCAGATTGCAGTTGTGTTTTCTCTCAGGGGTGACATTCTGTGCCGGGGGTGAAAAAGTTCCTGAGCAATGGCACTGCTGCTTCAGTGGGCACCATCCTGTGGGCTGGTTCCTGTGACACCAATATTTCACTGGTGTCCACTCTCAGAACCTGCCAGGCAAGGGGGGCTTTAGTGCCAGCTAGGCAGTTTCACAAAGAGATGAGGAGCACTTGAAGATGAACCTTTTCATTGGTCCCACATCACATTTGAGGATTAGGTCTAAAAGAGGGCAAAGTAAGTTTATATTCTTTCCACCTCCATCTGTTTTGTAAACAGTGTGGTGGGCTGGGAGCCTGTTGCTATCTGGTTCACTTCAGCCTAGATTCCAATTCAGCACTCTTGGTATATTTGTGGATCACTGTGTGATCAATACACACAAGGGTAATGAAAGACGTGCGTGCACTTATATGTGGTGAAATGCAAAGTTTTAACACTTACTTAACTGCCAAGACTAAAATTGCCTAATGCACTATGGGCCTTACTTCTATAAGGAATAGTCAGTTCTCTCTGAGATTCAGAGAGAAACTCTTTTTGTTGCCCCAGCTGTACTCACAAGGGAATATTTTGCAAATAACAGCATTGTGAACATGTATTTTGTTTGGCTGTGAGTGTTGTCAACGGATTCAGGAAGTGAAGTCAGAAAAAGGCAGGGTTTCAAACAGGGCAGGCTACACAGAAATGCCTGGGCAAAGAGCCTCTAATCAGAACAACATGTTTGGGACACAGGAATATTAATTAGAATTTGGGTCTCTATTGAAACCAACAAAAGCCTCACACTTCTATCCCATGAGCAGAAGTGAGCTACAAATGGGGGTTTGACCATCATCACTCATTGAATTATTTTAAATCCAAAGTACTTCTCAGTATAGGAATAACAGTACTAATCTGATTTATCACTAATTACTCACTAACTAATATATCAGCCAGTTTCAACCTCAGAACACAGTGAAAGTTACCTATAGAGAATGTGTAGGTTTAAAAAATAATGACATCAAAACAGAGGACTTTGAATACCAGCCTAAGGCAGCACATACCCTCTTAACAATGTAGTCTGATGACCAAAGGATGCCTTTGCTATCTCTGTTTTATAGGAAGATGTCAGGAAATCCAGCTAATCTCCCTCCAATCTATGTGGAAAACGACTGACAGTTCTGTCCCATGCAGAAGTCTAAGAGATCCTTTACAATAATTACTTTCTGAAAAAGCAGCTCAGGCTGGAACAAGCTCGGGCACTGCTGGAGAACACCATGGTGTGGGGTGTGCCATGTCCAGGAGAACACAAGGCAGAACTGAAAAAACCCCACTTATCTTTAAAATCAACCCTAATGCTTTCTCTGTTCTCCACCTCTCCTTCCCTACCCTTATTCCTAAGACTTCAGTACAACAACATGGAGTTACCCACATCAAGAACTAAAACCAGTTCAGGCAAAGTTGGCTGTGTAGAAAAGAATAGTTGCAAACCTCACGAGTGAACACAAACTATTGCTAACAGGCAGATGGACAGCAAGGAAATATTTGAAATTACCATATACACAAACCCACTATGAAACAGAATATACCTCAGAACATCTGCCATTAACTTAGGGACAGGGGAAGGAAGGTGCTATTAGCCTTACAAGTCAAGAAAAGGAAACTCCAAAATGCAGATGGTTTGCTTTTTGGGAAGGTAATTCTTCCAAAGACACACAGTGCCAAGAGCAGAGCCTGCACCCAAGGGCTGGTGGCCATCCTAATTCTCCACATGCACATTCCTGCTGCCATGAACACCATAATGTGTCCTCTGGACAGAGAATGTGCTCCTTACAAAGGGAACTTGTAGAAAGTCATCATATAATTCACCGTGAAAGCCTCTGACTACTGAAACACTTCTAGAGTGGTTCTGCACAGCAGGGCCCTCTTTTCCAATTCTGCACATTATTCTTTGCAGTACATTTTTGTCAAGAGACAATGGAAGTACAATAATCAAATTAGACTTTCATCACGGTCCCT
The DNA here is from genome assembly GCA_013398175.1 of Climacteris rufus. Taxonomy (NCBI): domain Eukaryota; kingdom Metazoa; phylum Chordata; class Aves; order Passeriformes; family Climacteridae; genus Climacteris; species Climacteris rufus. The sequence continues at coordinate 314,532 of VZRZ01007083.1, forward strand.
TCTGTCCTTAAATATTCTGAAACACTAGAAACACAGTTACAATGGGGAAGAATGGCTTTTTAAAAAGTTAATTAAATATTGAAAACACTGCTAATTTTCTTAGTTATAGAGTAACAACAGACATCGGGGAAAACAAAACAAAAACCTAATTCAGAAAAATGAGCAAGGAACCTGTTTTTGAAGCCTCATACAGAACTTGATAGGTCATGACTGACCTGATTAATCCAAGTCTCTATAAAGTACCTAGAAACGAAAACCCTGTAAACAAAAACAGAGGACAAACTAATATTTGTTTTCATTTTCTGGTTTTGAGTCTTGTATTCTCCAAGCAATCTTTAAGTTGAACCCTTAAACAAAAGGACCAGCAACTTGCTGAAAATTCCTCTGAACTGTGAACTTTACTCCTTCTTCTCTTTTTAATTAAAACCAATTGCTGTGAAACCTGGCAGCATAATAACACCAAAGATGTGGGAAACAGGATACAATTCCAGCAGATGGAGCTCAAAAGCAAACAGTCCTGGAAGCAGCTGCACAGATGCCTGGAACAGGAGCCTCTGCTTAGGTGGTGCAGTAGCCAAAAGAGACTTCAGGTGAAACCTGTTATCATACAAGTGTACTAAAACCAGAATAATTTTAACAGCTTTCCTGAATTGTTAAAATAGTCACTGCAAAGAGGAGGGGGAACCTGCACCATTTTAGTCATAGAATAACCAGAGTTATTTCAGAGGACACCAGGGGTTCAAACTGAGTGTCCATGGCTGTTTTCCTGAATTCTCATCCCCAGTGATGATTTAGCTGGCAGAGCTGGCAGGTGACTGCTGTTATGACACCTTCATGTCTCAGATAACAAGTCACGAACATGCACAATGCAGGGACCATGCTGCTCACAAAGCCTCTTACACAGCACTGTACTGAAAAGAGAAAACTGAAGGAGTTTTGGATCTCCACTGAACAGATCAGTGGCAGGTTTCAAAGCATGGCCAAGCACTACCAAAGCTGGGGCCTGCCTATTTCAGGTGATGTGATTCTCAAAGTTGCTGACCTCTGTGTGACTGCAAATCAAAGCACCTTGGCAGCTGTGAAAAGTTCATTTTCATTTGTGTCCAAAAGTAGTTCTAGAACTTTTAACAGCAGCAAAAATTGCGAGCTGCTGCACACACCTTGCAAGCTCTGGTGGTTGTTTTATTTTCACCTTGAGAACACAAAAAGCCGTAACACTGTAGAGACATAGCTTGGGATTTATTCAGTTTAACTCCTTCCACCTAACAAAGCTGGGGCAGGAGGCACCACAGGTTCTCCTTATGGTTAACAGAAAAGCACAGGCCCCTTCAGAGAGTGATTTGGATAAACTAAATTGCTGGCTGAAGTGTCTGTGCCTCAGCAGTTGGCTTTTTTTCACTTAGGAGCCTCCAGGATGAAACCAGGGAGCAACAATTACCTGATTAGAATCAGGAGACATTCACTAAACAGAACATTTCTGCAAACATCCACCACGTGTTACTGATGAACAAATTTCCATATGCAAAGCTCACTCTGCTGCATCCCATACATAATGTACACCTTTTTATTCCCTACCCAAACACTAAGGTATCCCCAAATATTAACTGTGCAAAACTCCTTGCAAGAAGTAATTAAAAACAAGACTTACTCTGAGCCCTCCAGTGGTGTCTCAGGGCCCCAGTCAAGATATGATCTTTATCATGTTAATAATCACCAAGTGTCTGACCCAAATACCTGAAGGGGAAAAAAAAAGAACCTAAATTCTCCAGGCAAAATCCACCTCCAGTTCTCTTGTTTGGCTCTGCTGTTACACAGATTGTCTGTTCTCCCTGCTTCCTGACTGAACAAATAAATTATTTATAAGTACATATATTTTAATTCATTAAGAAAGCGCTTTAATATTTAAGCAAAATTACATAAAAAAACTATGTGAAATTATACAGTAAAGTACATCTGCCTTCAGTACAAGAGTTTGAAGTTAATCTCCAAAAAGGTTACTGACCAAAGCCAAGCCCTGGAAAGTTAATATCAAATTTCCTTCTATAAATGATGAATTGTAAGCAGAATTTAGTGCAACCTTAGCCCAGGCTGCCTCTCTTTGAAGCAGAGATTTCTAACCAGTATCTTTTTGGTGCAGCACAATTTCCAGTTTTTGGGAGTGTGACCTATGGAAAAGCAGGCAGCTTTCCTCTAGGCAGATGTATCTGTGCTTTTAATACATTAGCTTGGTTAAAGATTTCTGGATTTTATTTCCCACTTCTGCATTCCAAAAACCACCTAAGCTGAGTATATTTAGGGAAGTGCCCCTGACTACACAACTACTGACAGCTTTTGCTTCTGTGTAGTTTTTCAAAAGTAACAGTAAAGTTGACCAATTTTTTGTTTCTCAAAATACTGACAAGTTTCCAAAAAAGTAGCATGAATCCTAAGGATGCTGAATATCCCAGTTCTGGAAATCAGGCCACTGATAAATACTGACAAGAAAACATGTATTAAAATAATAGTATTTTTTTATGTTGGGAAATAGGGATGTCCTGTATTTCAGGAAGGAAGGAAGGAAGGAAGGAAAAGAAAGCAAGAAAGCAAGCAAGAAAGCAAAGAAAGAAATAAAGAAAGAAACAAAGAAAGAGAAAGAAAGGAAGAAAGGAAGAAAGGAAGAAAGAAAGAAAGAAAGATAAAGAAAGGAAGAAAGGAAGAAAGAAAGAAAGAAACAAAGAAAGAAAGGAAGAAAGGAAGGAAAAGAAAATGAGCAAGGGCAAACCACTTTGTACCAGGAGACTTTTTTCTCATCTTAGCCTCAGACTAGATTTTATTTTCATAAGAAGGATACACAGCTCCAGCTCTTTCAAATGGATGGTCTCAAACTGCTACTTGTTGTCTTTTTGTACAACCTGGGCCTTGCTGTGTGACCTTGGGTACTTCAGCTGGTGTTTGATGAAGGCACCGAGGAAGCAGCTCAGGTTTCTGTGCCAGTCTGTGGGCAGCAGCAGCAAAGCAGTTGGGCACTACTGCTACAAGGGCTGCTGCTGCCAGGCAAACCAACAGATCCACCTCCTGCCCTTAGGGAGCTCAGCTTTGATGTGTATAAGCATTTTTTACCTTGGTGTCCTGAGCAGCCACCTTTTCCCTTCTCCTTTACCTCTTCTTTTCCCTTCTCCTTTACCTCTTCTTTTCCACTCCCTCATTTGTGCTGGTAGTGTTTTATGGGAATATTTTAACCTGCATTTTCCCCTTATTCTGTTACCCACAGAGCTCTACAAACACCTGAAATGATGGGGAGCAACAGGGAAGGTGGAACATAAATGCAGGTGCAGGCAGTGAGATGTGGCATCTTCTGAGAGGAACACTCACAGCAATATCCAATGCCACAGATCGAGCCAGAAATCCTAAATTCATTCTTCCCAATGTCACTTACAGTACAGAAAGGTCCAGACAGACTTTGCACCAGTTTTACTAACTTAATTTGAATTCACACTTTTGATTAAACAACCTCAGCTTCCCATATGGACAAACCTATAAAACATGGTTTGACTTTCACAGGGAACGTTTTTCATGCACCCATTAACTTGAAGGAGAACTGTGAGACATTACTATACCTGCTTATGAAACTGCTTTTGTTAGATGACTAACTTTATGCATATATGTTTAAAATTATTTAAGAGGGCAGTGAGGTTATTATTCAAAGTCTTATAAATGGACTTTCTTGCACATGTTCCTGATATTGGCTTCCATGTCTGTTTTGAATTTACTTACAAAATACCCTACCACACCCACAATTAATTTCAAGCTATTTCCTTGGCCCCCTGTGTTTGCTGCATTATCATTCTTAGGTGCAGAAACTGCTTCTGTGTTTTTCACTGCACAGGAAATGCCAGGCTGGCAATATGAGCAAGGCTTGGATTTGAACTAAACGTTAATGGTTGTTGCTGTGGCTTGAATGTGGCAACAACGAAAAGCTCTCCCAGGTAGGATCTGCAACAGCCACTTGCTACTGACTGAGGCAGTTACAGTCCCCTCAAACTCAAAAGGGAACAGTGACAACATAAGGACAAAAGCCACAGAGCCATGAGCTCAGGGAAGGAAAGATCTTCTGTTAAAAAAGTTACTCTTTTTCTGTTAAGAGCCCAATTCTCAAACCTGTTGCAAAGGAGGAACACCAGAATAGTGCCACCCGATGTTCTGTAGCCTTTCTAGTGGTGCCCTCTCCCGAAATGTAGTGCTGTGTGTTTTGCCACGGGCACAGCCCAATCTAAGACAGAAAAGCTGCCATGAGCCCCTTGGAACACACTGCCCACCCCAGCACAGCCAGGAGAGCACTGGCACCCATCTCAGCCCTTCCTGCCTCTGCAGGAGGTCTCACTGCTCTAAGGGAATGAAGAAATAAAACCCCTTGTCTTTACATCTGTACAGAAACAGGAACAGGCAAGACCTTGCACACAAAACTAAACCCAGACTCCTTCTGGGGTTCAGCTGGTACCACACCAAGAGCACAATCAATAATGAATTTGAGTTCTAATTCCACCTACAGCTTTACATGAGGAGCTACTTCATAGTTCCACACACAGTTTTCCATCACTGCTGGTTGAGATCTGCAGTGCTGAAGTACTGAGCTTAATTCTCATTTTTCCAGGCAGTCCAGGTCTTGGCTTAAAAAACAAAACTGAAAAGCCCCAAACCAAACAACTATGCCTTGGCCTAAATCCTCCCTCTGGTTTGGATCTTCAAAATACTACTGACTTCACAGGGATCTATGCTCTGATTTAAATGGCTCCACAAGTGTATGAGTTCAAAAAGAGAAATTTTATATGTATAAAACAGGTTGAAAGCAAACAGAAACTCTACATGTAGTAAAAACCATCACTCTTGCCTTACAACCAAAAATGATCATTTATAATGGTGGTGCTCCAAAAATCTATGAAAGGCTCTTGAAACCCACAAGAAGAGTCAAAATGAAAGAAGAGCTCTCAATTACTGGGCATTTTTATGGGTTTTCTATTTCCTTTATGGACAGCCATCAACATTTTCATAGTCTAAAGCCTCTCACTTATGAACAATTATAGATTAAAATATATTTTTATTCATTTATCAAACTATATTAAACTATGTTTAAGCGTTGCTGGTTTTAGATCTAAAACTGGAGTATTATGATTCACCACATTACAAAAAAACCTAAGGTTCTTCAAGTCCATTTGCCTAATATATGCTTGCCATGCCTAACATTACAAGCCTCATCCTAATCTGGAATTTAGCTATTATTTGATACTTTATGCTCTAAGATTCCTTCCTTAAGTCTGAAGCTTTAATTTAAGCCAGCTGTTCCACAATAACTCAACATGTGTGGGATTTTCCCACTCAATGAAAATGATAACTAGGATTTTTTTTTAATTTTTAAAGATGTATTAGGCTCATTTAGAGATGGCTTTTTTTAAACAAAGAAACTGTCCCAGTTGGTTCAACCATGTAATGTGAAAATGATCCTGTGCAACACAGCTGGGTATGTTCCTGTTATTGCCTTGGCCATGTTATGGTTTAATGTACAAAGTTATGCTGGCTCTTCCAGCTTTCCTTTTTTACTGACCTATACAGTTTGTTTGTTGCTGATAACTAATAGATGACTATGAAGATATCAATTCTAAACCAGTATTTTTTATTCAAATTAATTTTGTTCTGAACTGCATACACTGAAGACTATTTGTGCCCAGGAGGAAGGATGCATAAGTGCACATCTACTATAGATATAAGTGCACATCTGTACTATAGAATAATACTGCTGTGTTATTAAAATACAATTTTAGCATTGAAATAGATTGTTTTCCAATACCACTTTGCTTAGAAGCAAAAGGCAAATGGCCTCTAGAAAAGAAAAAGCACTGTCATAGCAGAGGCAATGGCTTGTAAGGGGTTAAAATCAGCGAGGATTTCAGAGTAACAGAATGTTTTCCTGCAAACTCCTTCTATGGTGTGATCCAGGGGAAGGTCCAACTCGAGTGCTGGATGTTCATACAGGATTTCCTATGACTAATGCTGTCAGCATTCAAGACTTCAATTTAAAATGTGGGTGTTATACACAGATAGGAAATTTACCATTTGCAATTTCTTCTTCGAAAATGAATGGAAATTACTCCGATTTTCAGATTCGTTTGCTGTACGTGGAACGATCACATAAAATAAGGAAGTCACTGAGTGGCATATGCTGGCATTGCCTGCCAAGCTTTTACACAAGTCCTTTATATTTGGATGGGATTCACAGGAAGCTTGTACAGGAAGGCTTTTTCCTTCCTTATTTTTGAAAAGCTTTGCTGGATGGAAATTATGCCAGTGAGTAAAAGAGGGGAAGGGGGAACAAACCACCATCCCGGTGGTTTTGGTGTCAATTCATGCCAAACTGAAAGTCACATCTAGAGAACATTTAAATAAACTAACAAATACACTAAATAACTAAATAACTAATAAATCAATAACTAAAATAAACTAACAAAAACAAAACTAAGGAGCACAAAAGATAGTTTTGATTTAAAAGATTCAAAAAGAAAGTAATACAGAGACCAAATCAAACTGTGGAAATAGCAAATCTGAGATGTAATCTGGTCCAATGAAGCTAAATTTGCCTAAAATATTTCTAGCAAACCTGCCATGGCCATGTGTACTCTCCAGTGGGTTTGCACTGAATTCTATTGCAAGCTCTGGATGCTTCAGATAATGTTTAAATAGAGATATTTTATTGAATTAAACATGAAGTCACTAATAGCACTTGAGCTGTCATTACAATATCCCTTCTATTCACTTCTTAATGCCACGTTTATCCCATTTTCAGGATACAATATTAACTTTTAATTGAAACTAAGCTCTCCCTATGTCTTGTGATACAAGGGAAAAGGAAGGTTGATTCTAGCTATTAAAAATCACTAACCTTTCCTTAATCTGGATCTTCTAAAATCCCTAGTAGGCATATTCCTGTTCTGTGTACTATTACAGTTATTGAGCCAAGGATTTTGCCTCACTGGGAACCATATGATGTAAAAATGTACCTACAGGCAGATTACAATGGGTCCAGATGCCTCTTCAGCATCCACCACATCACCTGGCAGGAGTCCCACAAGTCTCAGAGAACTCAATTTAAACCTCAGAGTCTTGTAAACCCAGAATTGCTATTTAGGCAAGGAGAGGAAAACAAACAAACAAAAAAAAACAAACCCCCCCCCCCCCAAAAAAAAATCTTTATAACTTTCTCAAATAGGGAATGTTTCAACTGCACAGTAAAGGAAACTGAATTTATAACTGAGTGGATTGAGGTTAGAGGGAGAGTGTAAAAGGAAGAGACTCAAAAAGGCACCGGGTAGCAATACTCAAAGGATGAAGAGGAAAGTAGTACAGGGACAATGGAAGACATCAAAAGCATTGGGAAGGATGACTGAAGAGATGCAGCTCTTGTAAAGACTTGGTGGAGGTGTGCAGTCCTCTCCAGCTGGACATCAGAACCAAACATTCAAATTATTTATAAAAGCTATTATTAAAATTAAAAAAAAGGATGCTGAAAGAATGAGTCAAACTTGTGCTTTGTCCACAGAGCAGCTACAGCACAGGTACCACCTGTATGTGCTGAGAGGAAAGGCATTCCTAGAGAAAAGAAAATCCATGCTGGTTGTGTTTGCATTGCTCCTGTGACCAAAACCAGGGTTGTTTTCAAAAAACCTCTTCATGCAGCAAATAATTCTCTGCTCCCAGTGCAGACTAGAGGAGCAAGGAATAAAAGACTTAGTTCCAGGAATGGGAATAGAGGAGTCTGCAATGAAAGCTGTGGTTCAGATGGGACTGCACATGATCTGCACAGCGATGGAAACTGAGGGGGCAGCCAGGTCATGCCTTTCCCCTCTGCATGAATCACCCTTTGAATGGAAATTTGAGTAGGAAGACAGAATGGCTTGGGAACAAAGAGAGCTGCTGGAATATCACAGGTGCAGCCCAAGAGAGAAGGGTGTTTTGGGACATGCCAAGGAAAGCAAACACCAGGAATCTGGAGGAGTTGTCAGGACTTTGTGATTTAGGGAGCTCTCCAAATCAACAAGGGTGTTTCTCACAGAGTCAAACAGGCAGGGGTAAAGCTGAGGTCTGAGCCAGGGCTCCAACAATCAGTTCCTCAATGCTAGAACATTATTCAGAATTCAGAAAAAGACAGGAGTTGCTAATGTCCTACTGATGTTTCTGGGAGTCAAACCTGCACTCCACAGAGGCACCTCTCTGGAGTTGGATGTGTCATTATCCACTCTGCTGAAGGGGAACTGAGGTGAGCTGCAGGAATCCCACCCTGACACACAAGAAGACACTTTTTGGGGAAACCAAATGCTTCAAACAAAAGCCAGGGGAAGCTGTCAGAACTGTGAAGGGGAGATAAGGTGAAAGAATCAACTCTACATGCCTCTAAATGAGAAATACTGTGAGGCTGAGCAAAAGGTACCCACCAAATTACAGAACTGAGAACAGACTAAAACACTAGTAAGAAAGAAACAATTACATGCCTGTGATTTTCTGCTATAGCAGGAAAGCTGAACTTCATTGTGATGTACAACAAACATAAACAGTGCAACTAAAAATCCAAGATTATTTGAACCAGTTGATCAGGCTGGAGTACAACTAAATGATAATAAAGGTAATCAGAATAAATAAATAAACAAACAAATGCTCCCGTGTTTTTTTCCAGAACAAGGAAGGAAAAAAACCTACCCAATTTTATAAAAAATGTGGTTAGAAGAAAGCCCCTTGAATAATATGATTTGAAAGACTGGGAAAGTGCTATAGACAAAGGTAGAACAGTGAAGGTGTACTGGTGATAGATTTCTGTAATAACTAAGAATAAAATTCTGCTTGTGGAGTGGTGTAAATCCAGAACAGTTTTTCACTAAGTACTCTACCTCCACAAAGCAAATTTGGCCAAAAGGCTTCAGTGGGAGATGCAGTGGCAGCACCACACCCTCCTGGGAGCAGTGCTGCCAGCCAGGTGAGCCCCATGGGGCAGGGGCTGGGAGGGGGATCCTCCTCTTCCACAATTACAGAATTTCCATCAAGTATTTTCTTCTGTAACATTTCACTGACAAACTGCATGTTCCTGACTCAAAGGCTTGTTTGGTTTAAAATCTGCCCATTTTGGAGAAAAATCTCATCCCTCTCTCCATTTGGTTTTGCTGATCCTTGAAGCTGCCTCAGCATTTAGTAACTCAATACTTTTACATCATTTACATTTTATGCTAATGATAGGAGGGTTTGTGTTTTGCCATAACTGTTTTCTGCTAGCCTTGGTCTGAAAGGACACATTTAGAACTCTAAAATTATAAGATAAAATGATGACACTAATACAGATTTAAACCAATGAACTGGAAAATGGTAACTCCTCATTAGTGAAATTAGTTTTTTAAATTAGTTGTTAAATTTAAATTAAGCTTGTGACAGTAAAGACTTCAGCAGAATAATATGTATAGAAACAAAAAAACCAGTAATAGTCATCACTTTGACACAAAAATGGGAACATTTCTTTTTTTAACTTTGCATTATGACAATTGCAGTGACTAAATATATCATTCACCATATCACAACTAATATTTTTTCTGTTTCTTTCCAACCAACTTTTATTTTATTTATTATGTTCTGAAACAAGAACATTACTTTTATTTAGCTCTGTGAAGCTAAACTTCATAGATTTTTTTTTTGAAAACAACCTGGCAAGTAATTCCATGAAGAACTTTGGAAAAATACTTTAAATATAATTACTCAGAATCCTGAATGGCAAAAAAATGGTTCCTAAGTAGTTTGGTAACTCCTTAAATTCACTAATAAATGCATGATAAACTGGAAAACAATCCTAATCCTTACTTTGGCCAAGTTCTGTATTTGTTAAGCCTCATTCCTCCAGTGGGATCCAGCCTGCTCTGTGGGCATTTCCAGCCATCAGTGGCACTTTGCAGATGTGGATTATCCACTCACAGTCACCCCAGGTTGGGAACTTCATCAAAGTATCTCTTCATCTCTGGGAAAAAGAACAGTTTGCATTGCAGGGCTGCTGTGCTGAACGTGACCTTCATTTGTTTATGCCTGAGGAAACAGCACTCCAGCGTTAAGACTGTGACTTGTTTTGGAAATAGGATAAAATACCTGGGTTATTGTACCAACTGCTGCATTATTGGTGTTTTGAAAGCAGCCACGAGCAGTGGGCGAATGCGGGAAGCTGCGGGTCCCTCTCTGAGCACCGTGGCTGGCACAGGGGAGGGAGGAGGGGAAGCTCGGGGAGGTTCTGCGCTGCCCAGGAGTGCAGGAGGATGGGCCGGGAGCCCGGCGGGGAGTCAGGCCCGGAACACGAGGCTGCCCGGATCAGCTTTCCCCGCGCTCAGCAGGGCCCCGATCCCGGCTGTGAGAGCGCCAGGGCCAGGCCGGGCGGGTGGCGCTTCCCCAGGGAACACCTCACATCCAAACAGCAGCCAGGAAGGGCCCAGCCTGCTCTCCACAGAAATATGACTAAACACGAACTCATCACTCAGCACCGAAGCTCCTCTTCGGAGTTCATCTTTAGGCAAAACCAAGCACTGCATTTTGCCTCTTGCAGACGTCCTGACTGCTCAGCTCTGCCAGCGTTCTAATGAGTGAAGCTCACTCTAATCATCCTCATGAACATTTCTAGCACTGCTGCCTCTCAATCCAGCTCTCCCTAAATATAGTTCCACCTCAACCAGCTCAGCCACACTTAAGATTTCTGGTTATCCAAACAAAGCTCTATTCGTGAGCCACGTTAATCAAGGAAAATGCCTTGATTACCCAGCGGTATTTCTCCATCCCTCACGCTGTTTCGCTGGTGCTGTTGGCTGTATTACCTCTCACAGGCTGGGTGTTCCACAGCGAGATTCGTGCCCAACAAGCAGCTCGCAGGAGCCTCGGTGGAGGAATGGTGACCTCTGCAGGTGCCTCGCCACATCCCCTCCCAGGTTCCTTTCACCACGCTCAAGGTGTGCTCTGGGCTGCTTTCATCTGCGAGAAATTAAAACAGAGAAAATGAAACATATATTCGATGATGACATGGCAACATACAATCGGCTAGAGAACATAGGCGTGATTTAATTTAAGAAATAAATGTTCATCGCTGAGAAGTCAGAAAACAATACTTCAAAGGAGAGAAACTTCAAAGCACTCTGTAACTTCAAAGCACTGCACCAACGGTAATAAACACTTAGGACGTGTCTGTGAGGTAGAAAAAAAAAATTTCCTTTTTTAATGCTTGTGTAAATAGGGAACAGGGATTAAGGGATTTGCCCAAGGACACAAGTTAGGAACAAAACTGAGATTGTAAATCAGAAATAACTGACTCAAGTGTCCCAGCCCCAGCCGGATTGCAACAGTTCCCTGCACGGACACTTCTTCTGCAGAGCCCAGAATTGATATTTTCCTGTCAAGGGCATCACCTGCCCTTCAAATCTACAAACTTAGCAAAGCCCATAATTTTCTATTTTAAAATAACTTAATAAATAGCCTTTTAAATAACCTAATAATAGTCCTTGGATACAAGGAGCTGCAGAAGCCAGCAGAAATAAAAGTGGCCTCTGAAGTACCTCATGTCTCTCTGACAACAAATAAATACAAAAGATAACAAAGAAGGCCAAAGATTTGCCTTTTCTTTTCTCCAACTTATTTTCTCAGCTCTCCAGTAATATTAAATGTTGCCATTTTTATTTTTAATGAAGATCTTCCTTCTGATTCCACATATTTGTGGCCTCTTGCACTTAATTAAAAGAGGTGTTGAGCCTTAATATTTTTCCCTTCTCTGAAACATTTACATTGTCAAATAAAGTGAGTTGGTGAGTGAAAAAGATACAAACAAAAAAGCAAGCTTCAAATAGCCACTTCTGAATATCTGTGTGAAGTCATTGTTGGAAGAAAGGCTTAATTCTAAAAGTAGCTAAAATAATAATTAAAAAATAAGGGATTTTAAAACATAATTTCTAAAAACAAATCTATACAACAAGCTTCCAAAATTTTCCTGCCAAATGTAATTCTTGTTTTAAGACAAAATTTCCTCATACGTCACATATTTATGAGAAACTTTTTTTTTTAAATGCGTAATTATATTTTGAAGACTGTGATTTGCATCTCAGAACACATCATTTGCTGCTTATTACTTTCCAAAATACAGTCCCACAGTGGCTCTGCAAGAGATGCTGCCTGCAAATATTGTTCAAATGTTCCTCCTCAAGGCCAGTGAGGAGAACTGCACCCTTCCATCGCTCCTAGGACCTGCTTACCAGGGAAATTTCTGTACTCAGAACACTGGGAAATTACTGCCATACTGATGGAATCTTAAAGAATATCACCATTTTTTTTATATTCCAGGAGTTCTAAAAATCCCTGTGCTGTCTGTATTAACAGCTCTGCTCAGCACTCATGTGACATTTTCCACTGCCAGAACTCCCAACTGTCCTGTGAAGGGGATCAAGAATTGTTATCTCTGTTTTGCGTGGGAAGAATAATAATGACAACATAAAGATCCCATTTCCCCAAACTAAGTAAGGAATCATTTACTCAAGGCCCAGATGGATGCTCAGGACTTTGTTAAGTCAAATCTGAAGACTAAATCGTGTGCAGCTCACAGACTGAGTCAGTGGCAGATTTGGGAACACCATTCAGTCCTCCCGACTCCCTACATTAAACCATGGTTTTCCAGGCCATGAGTTAACAATCATTAACTAAATGACAAAGGTTTTGCTATTCTTGGTGCAGTGCCCTTCTTTGCATTTCAGAGGAATTACTGGGCTCTTAAATTGGCTGTCAAATTCGCTGACTTGGTTAACTGGCTGGCTTTCAAAATATATATTAAAAGTCAGGCCTTTCCAAGCTATTTCTTCAATAAAACTTCTTTTTTAATAGAATAAATTTTGCGATCTTTCTTATAAAAATAAAGTCAACCAAAAAAAAAATTAAAAATCTTATCAGTCACCTTGTGTGTGCCATTAAAGAAAATACATGCAAAGGGAGCAGGACCTAGCAGAAAGAGCACTGAAGTAAGACACTGATGGCAACACTTCCCATTTGCTTAAATAAGGTCAGGCTTTCACCTTTTCAGCTCATTTTACTGCCAGCTTTTCCAGAACCCTGTAATCTCCATTTCTCTCTCAATTGGTTTCAAAATGTGTGGATAATTATTATTTTATTTCCTGCTCTTCCACAGGAAATTTAAACACCAATAAGTTAAATTAATTACAGCTAGGTTCCACGGTCCTACATCCATATGGAAGACTACACAGATTCAAAGCTCTAATTATACTTTAAATATTGCAAACTGAATCACATGCCCTGATCCACCTCATGTAAAAGAATTAACTTCCAGACAGACTCCGGGTTAGAGCAGGAATGACAAGTTAATGGCCTTAAATATACTCCATAGACTGGAGCTGTAGCTTATATTAGAAAGGCTGGATGACTTTTTATAACCAGCTGCTTATACAGTTTATTTTTATCTAGGTTTTTATGCTTTTATTTCATTCATTATAGGGTTTTCACCTGCATAGCTGGCAGTGGACACTCTTTCATTTCAGATCACACAAGGTGTGTGATCATGGCAACAGTAACTATGCTGTGAATTTTCTTTTGTCATGTTTAATTGACTGGTCATTTAGGAACCTACAAGAACCAGCTTGGCCAGAGGAACAAACTCGACCAACAACTATCTTCTATTCAAATATCAGATTCACAAAAGCATTTTTAAAATGCCTAATTATGCATAAAAAAATCTGAGAGAAGCCTTCCAAGTGAAATATCTTTACATATCACAGACTTTGGTTTTGTTATTACGCTGTACTCGTTGCTAAGGAAGAACAGAGAAGATCAAAGGACTTCTAACAACTAGAAACTCAGAGGTGAGGGAGTTTTGATTTCTTTAAAGATTTATCACTGATCTACAACGGTTGTTGGTTTCCTATGAAAAGAATGAAATTATGTGAGCCTGCTTTGCTATTTCCTATTTACCTTCAAACAATACCTCAGTTCACTTTGTGATTAGCAACATGATCATGCATTCAAGCAGCCTATTTACAAATCCATATGCAATTGAAGTCCTAAGGATTAAAAAAGAAGAGCTGGTACAAGGTATAAATGACCCAGACCAGCTCCTGCACTGGCTGATAGAAAATGGCATTTTGACCCCAGAAAAAAAGATGGTCCTGAGTTTCTACAGGACACGAACAGAAAAGAACTCTCGGGTCTTAGACATGCTCATTTCTCAAGGTGAAAGAGCCTGCAGGCTCTTTTTTTATCCATGTTTAAAGCAAGTGGAACCAAAACTTTATAGCAAGATAAGAAAATATGTCAGTGAAGTAAATGAAAGCATTGGAGATGCCAGAAGACAGTTGGTTGGATATTTACTTGAAAAAGACACGGTCTGGTTTGAAAATAGCAGTGAGCAGCAACAGGGAAAAAAAGACAAACCTGGGAAAAAAGGGCACAGAGGGACTACTAAGAAGAAAGGAAAAGTAACAACACTCTCAAGGGCAACAAAGCCTAGAAAAGGTCGTGCTGCTGTCAACATCTTTGCTGCAGTTGCTAAAGGCTCCCTTCCTGAGTTAGAGCAAACACTGACAGATAATGATCTCAGAGTGCTAAACTCTGCCGGGGAAACACTTCTGCACGTGGCAGCTGCTCATGGCCACCTATCCATCATGGAATATTTGATCAGCAAAGGTGCAAAGACGGGTGTGAAGGACAGGAAAGGGAGGACAGCCCTGCACAGGGCTGCTGAGAAAGGCCATGGAGGTGCAGTCAAGGTGCTTCTCCAAGGTGGTGCTTCCATGCACAGCCTGGACGTGGAAGGCAAGACACCACTGCACTGGGCAGCGGAGAACAACCACAGCCACATAGTGAAGATGCTTCTGAAGGAAGAGGCAAGAAGTTGCAGGAACCAGCGCAACTTTTTGCACATGGCAGCTCTTAAAGATGAGAGCAGCCTGGCCAAAATGCTTCTAGAGGCTGGTGCCTCCACTGAAGGAAGGGATGAGAGAGGACAGACTGCTCTCAGTTATGCTGTTTCTCAGGGATCTGAAAACACTGCCAAAGTACTTCTAGAAGCTGGAGCCACTGTTGATTCCAACGTGGTTGACAGAGCCTTCAACAGCGACCACCCATCCATCTTCAAAATACTGCTGGAATATTCTAAAGACCTGTCCTCTGACATAATGGAGTCAGCTCTTTTTAGAGCTGTACAGAAGAATCTGCACGGCCTGGTAGCAGCTTTAATTGACAGAGGCACAGATATCAATGCCCACAACGAAATGCATTACACTCCTTTGCTGCTGGCCTGTGAAACGGGGAAAGCAGAGGCAGCACAAGTTCTGATGGAAAAAGGAGCAAACCTGGGAGTGAGGACTCCTGGTGCAGACACAGCTCTGCACTTGGCAGTTCGGGCTGGGGCTGCTCCCATCGCAGCCCTGCTCCTGCGCCGAGGGATGGACACCAAGCTCAGGAACCAGGCCGGGGAAACGCTGCTCCACACTGCTGCCCTCCACAACAAGGGAGCGCTGGTTGGAGTTTTAGTCAGTGCTGGGGCCAAAATCAACGCTGTGACTAAAGGCTTTGTCACTCCCCTGCACGTGGCCAGCCAGAGAGGTAACGCTGGTGCTGCCCGGGAGCTGCTGCGCCACAAAGCCCACGTGAACGCTCGGGACAAGCACTCCAAGTCCCCTTTACACCTGGCTGCTGAGCAGGGAGACACAACAATGGCAGAGATGCTCCTCAAGGCCAAAGCTGATCCCAACGCACAGGACAAGGAGAAGAAAACTCCCCTGCATGCTGCAGCTCTGAGAGGACACCTGAGCATCGTGGAAGTGCTGTTAGGTGCCAAAGGCAGAGCTGCAGCTAAGGACATGGATGGATGCACCCCGATGCACTACGCCACCATGAGAGGACACACAGACATCGTCAAAATTCTCCTGGCCTGGGGGAAAAATACAAATATCGACGACAGAAACATTTGGAGGAAGACAGCCCTGCATGTGGCAGCGGAGCACGGCCATGGGGAGTTGATAAATCTCCTCCTGAGCCACGGGGCTGCCATCAACGCCTGGGACGGCAGCAGGGACACCCCCCTGCACTGCGCCTGCAGGGCCGGGCACCTCAGCGCTGTCAGCTCCCTCCTGAACTGCTCACCAGGGCAAAAAGCAAATTTACTTGCTGTGAACAGCCTTGGAAAGACCCCACTGCAAGTAGCGGAATTTAATAAAACAGAAAATCAGGCTCACATTGTGGCCCTGTTGAGAAAGAAAATGTTAATGACAAAATGAAGGCATAAAAACTTATGAATTTAAGTGCAGAATTGTCTTTAATATAATTTGGATAATCCTGCTGAGGAATATGATTCAGAATTATTCTCAAGCTGGCAGAATTCTGTTAGCAAACGTGGTCATGGAAAAAAAGGATCTGAAAGACGGTGTTAAATATTGAAGTATTGATTAATCTTTTGCTTCTCTCATACCTGGAACCTATTTTAAAAGCCCTAGCCTTCAACACATTGTGTATGACCTGCTCTAGTACAAATCAAGACAAAAACAGAAAATAACTTTTCATATATCTGTGACTATTTGCCTGTATGGATAGCTTAGTTAAGCACTGTTTGGTAAATTAAAAAAAAAAATCTATTATGAATAAGGAGATGTCTGTATCCTTGAGGTATTCCTGAGACTACAACACTTCTTTTTCTTGTTATCTTTCATCATATCATTTGTCTAGATTTTGCATTTTTAAGTAGAGAGAGCAAAACCCATCGCATTTGCCATTTATTAATTTCACTTTCAAATCCATTACATCACAAAAATGAAATATTCAGAATAAAAAGGTTGCAACAGTTTATTGGCTCAAAATATTTGTATGGAGATGACAACACAAATATAAACAGAAACACTTTCTTGAGTCAACAGATGGTTCTCTGTGGTTATTTCCTATATAATGATAATCAACCCTTACACTTCGTTTCAGATTACAAACCAAATTATCAAATGTCCAAATACTTCTTTGTGAAACAAATCACAGATTTAAGAAGGTATGGGAATAAACCTGTGATTTTTTGGTATCAATATTACAACACTTTAACTTGACCCTCGCAAGGCCCTGGTGAAGGAACAGACATGACCACACGCTTGAAGGACACAGGGACAGCTTGTGTGGGTTCACAGGATCACAGAACCATTTAGGGTGGGAAAGACCTCTGAGATCATTGAATCCAACCTGGCACCGACCACCACCTCCTCACTGAGTGCCACATCCAGTCTTTATTCTTAAACACCTCCAGGGATGGTGACTCTACCACCTCCCTGGGCAGCCTGGTCTCATGTTTCATCACCTTTTCTGTGAAGAAATTTTCCCTAATATCCAATCTAAACCTCCGCTGGTGCAACTTGAGGCCCTTTCCTCTTGTCCTGTCCCTTGTTCCCTGGGAACAGAGCCCCACCTGGCTCCAACCTCCTGTCAGGGAGTTGTGGAGAGTGAAAAGGCCCCCTCAGAGCCTCCTTTTCTCCAGGCTGAGCGCCTCCAGCTTCCTCAGCCCCTCATCACTCTCGTGTTCCAGGCCCTTCCCCAGCTCCAGCCCCTCAATGTCCTTCTGGCAGTGAGAAATCCAGACCTGCACACAGCTCTTGGGGTGCCCCTCATCAGTGCGGGCTGCAGCCTCCCACCGCCGCATCCGGCACCGCGCCTCAGCCCCTGCCTGACCGCCACCCCCTTCCCCTTCACCCTCAGCGCAGCCATGTCCCCTCAGCTCCGCCAATGTCCCGTCACAATCCGCCCATGTCCCCTCTGCTCTCGGCCATGTCCCCTCACAGCTCTCCCATGTCCCCTCAGCGCCGGCCATGTCCCCTCACAGTCCGGCCATGTCCCCTCAGCTCCGCCCATGTCCCCTCCGCTCTCGGCCATGTCCCCTCACAGCTCGCCCATGTCCCCTCAGGGCGGCCATGTCCCCTCACAGCTCGCCCATGTCCCCTCAGCTCCGCCCATGTCCC